>ONZQ02000018.1:285476-538105 GCA_900312665.1 Cephalotrichum gorgonifer
ATTTCTTTATTCTTCCAGGCCAGCTGACAATTCCCCTTTAGTTGTTCCACTTGGACGCATTCGGAGGCATGCTCGATCAAAACACGGGCGCTTACGGGTGGGTCAACAACATCAACGATAAGAACCATCAGAACCCGGACTTCTTTGCAATTGTCGCCGCCATTATTGAGCTACTCTTCAGAGACGGTGATCAGTACAAGGTCACGGCAGAGGGCGAGGTGAAGAAGAAGTAACAGGCTTTAAGGCTGGGGGTTGGCAGCTTCGTTTGTAGGGAGTGTACCCATGGGGGGAGAAGAGGAGTTTCCGGTTCTGGTCTTTCGGTCGTGGATGATTGTAAGCTTTATTTATCGGTTCGAGTAAATTCAATCCCATATTATGTATCATACGTGGATCTTGTAGGAGGGCATCAGCAAGCCGCATTTGTATGTTTTATGACAAACATGTTGCGCCAATTTAGTATGAGTCGGGGAATGACCTTTGGTTTCTAAAAGCATGACCTCGTGCCTGGGGGTGGCTCCTTACGATTAATGGTGCAGGAAGAAATGGGTTGAATTCAACGGCGACTAAGATAGAATCTAGCATGCAAACGACGATGCTTACTGTTACCACAAGTCAATCGTTTAACTCTGGACTTGGTATCGGAACTGCAGACATGGATTGAGGTTCGTGGGCGTCCCATGGCATTATGAGCGACGGTTGCAGAATCCCCTAATTACAAGAAGGAAGATATTACACTAGCGACCTTTGCGTCTAGCACTAGCATGCGGCACCCACTTCTACATTTCATCCGAAACACCCTGGGACTCGTATACACAGCGAACCGAACGGGGGAACCACCACTGCTCCACCACAGCGTGACATGCATCGGAGCTGTCCAAAGCCCACTCAGCCCCAGCACAATCGGGAAGCCTACATTCAAGCCGTTGATTAGTTTCATAACTAGCATGTTCCAGATACCACCATATGGGAACGTACGAATATGCTGTGCAAGAGAGTCCCCGGCCTGTTAGACGAATGGATCTATCATTTATCTGTCAGCTAACTAGTGCCACAGTCATCAAAATTAACACAAACCATACCCAGCCTTCGCCGTATCGAAACACGTGTCCACAGTAACGGGATCATATATCTCTTTAAGACAACCATCATCAGGATGGCGGTTTCCCTGAAGGTCTCTGTTAGTATCTCCGAGTAGGCATGTAGGGATGTAGGGAGGATGCTACGCACAATATCGTCAGCTATGACGGATACAGCAGCCGCGATGAGAGATAATATTTTAGGTAGTTGCATGTTGAATTACGGGAATGGACGAGAAAGGATATGCGGTACTGTTATGGTTTTGGGAAATGCGTGGTATTCGGGTCTGGAAGAAATAGTTGGAGTGAGGATGGAATAAATGGCTAGGACGAGCCGGCACCAGCCCTTTTATATACTAATTCCCAAGCTTACCGGTAATAACGGTGATAGAAGAGGGGTTAAGCCACTTAGTATGATCTGACAATAAGTAGATGCCCTGTGGTCTGTAGTGACAGCCCGGACACTCACGATAGGCCTGGCAGGAGTTGGTGATGCAGTCAGCCGCGGTGCTGCCATTGCATTGGCTCGGTCATGTCAGCCGGACTGGCCGAAGCGGTTTTTATCCTGTAGCCGATGCTGCGCTCCACAAGGCATGCATTGGGACGCAAGTTTCTCATAACGAACCCAAAACACCCAAAAAAAATAGGGCTGCCGTGTGAATTGGAGAGCCACAGCGAGCGCTGGGTGAAGCAAAAGCTCAAAAGCCGGAAAATATGACTGACGCCCACCCTCACCCAGCGCCGAATGGAACCATCGACAAGAACGAAACTGTGCCGGCTATTGACACGCCTTCTTAGTTGGCAAATCTATGGCTGGGAGGGGCGCAAGCGTCGGCACAGCGACGTTGCTGGGCCTCTGTTGTGCGTTCTCCGGAAAGCCCTCTACCGCGCGTCTTCGCTCTACACAAGTGGCATCACTTTCTGTCGTCCATCAGGCCCGACAGCGAGATTGTCGGAGGTGACCCGCTTAAACTCGATCATCACCACTTCTCCCACCATCTCCTTTCATCATCGCCGCCGCCAACGAGTATATCACCCCCTGAAGTGATGGCTAGCGGATGAGGCTGAAGAGCAGGCGCCTGAGAAGGCTCCTCCCCGCCGGCCACCGTGTCATCCTTCCCTTCACCAGAACTAGGCTCCCCATTTTGGGCCCCCGACTTGGTCTTTCTGTTGGCATTGCGGGACTTCCTCGTGTAATCTGGTCTGGCCGCTTGAATCTCCTCAAAATCCCCGGTAATCAAGGCCCTGACAGGGATGTGCAGGGAGCTACTCGGCGGAGCCAGACGTAACTTGTGATACCGGTAACTGTTGAAGCCAAGCACTCCGTATATTATAGCCCTAATAATACGATATTAGCGATGACAAGGCACTCTGGTACTCGGATACTTACAGGTTGAGCGAGTGGACAACGATTAAGTAGACACGCGGCCTGGCCATCACATATGCGATGAGCAGCCCCGTCATGACTGTTGCCTGGATGAGACTCGAGGCAAAGGCTATGCGTATTTGGCTAAGATTGCTTCTCTCATCGCTAGGATTTAAGAAGACTATAACGAAGCAAGCAACAACTGTGAACAGGATCACAATCACGATGCTAGAGGTGACGTTGTCCCAGGGACTGCGGGCTAGCTCATAAATGAGAAGGATGATGTGTGCGATCATAAGTAACAAGCGGCTCAGAAAGAAGATAATGCCACCAAAGATGACTGCGGGGCCGCCAGGTAGATAGGAGGTCATGATGAAACAAGCTGCTCCGTAGTCGATGGTGTTTCCTTATCGAATCAGCTGGGACGAAAGGCTTAGGTCACAGAGTTTGTATGTTGAAAATGAGGTGGCGGCTTACTTCTTGTGCCTTGCGAGCAAGCTACGGATTGTTTCCCCGTCGGGGCGATGTCGCTAGAGAAAATGTGGCGCTCCTCGTCGTGAAGCTGGGTTGGTTCCAAGCTTTGATCATTATCACGCAGGGATAACCACGTGCATACTGTGATATCCCTCACACCCTGATCTCAAGTTTCCTAAGAGGAGCCGATTGACGTTCCCGGAAGATCTCTGTCGTGTTTGTTTGGATGTTGGTGAGGGGAATTATTTGTCGATCATGTTGGAATAGCCGCCGACCTCTCGGGGTATTCCTATATCAGGAACTGGTGCCTGACCCTCTATATAACTATACTGGGGAAGTGAATGACACATAATATGCCCCAAGCTGCATATGGCGGTGCAGGGGTTTGAGCTAACCGCTTACATGGATTCCGTTCCCCTCATCTGTTATATATCCCGTCTGGTATCCTTGCATGCTCCATGGCAAGGTCGTTTCCAATATGGTTTCTCGCTCGCAACCCAATGGATATCTATATAACGCACTCCAAAAATTTTAACAAAGAGCGCTATCCTCGCGAGGAAAGAGACTGGCTGTCTGGAAGGGAGATGATCATATACATAATAGCATATAAACATTTCCGTGCAGGCTCGGACACAGTCCGGACCATCGTTACTAGTAGACGATGGATCCAGGGGTTAGATCCAGGGCCGTGATTTTAAGGACGGCCTGGTGGTTACTGGGTCGAGGCACCCGGTGTCAGTCACGAGCCATATATAGCTTTCTTCTGCAGGTGCACCCGAACGATTATTAACGATACGAAGAGCAGACCCCAATTCAGTTTCACGAACGTCGGATAAGGGGACGAGCGAGTAGAATACCATCGGGCAGGTCAAACCAACAGGCCACGCATGGGGGTCATTTTGTGGCGATGGGTTAATGGGTGCGCGAAGGCGGTCCGTAAAGTACCTCTAGCAAGCTCTGCAGGGAACCTTGTATCAAATTCCGGTTCGCTGCGCCTCCACGCGAGGGAGCTCGATGCCGCGTAGCTATTGAGGTGGGGCAGGGTGGAAAGTCCGATTCGACCTGGCACGGCAGCTCGGTGGAACCGGCCCAGGGGCCAGGGACCCCCCCCCTTGACTTACATCATCAATTCCTTGTTCTTTTTGTACTTAAGGTTAGAGAGGGGCATATTTTTCAGGGAAATAGTTGATCAAGGAATATATGATATCTTTTATTTGAAAGCCTGATTGTTTGGCTTGTACGTGAACCCGGGACGGCAGCTCCGGTTCTGAGGATGTGATCTACTGGAAGACCTGCGACTCTAATGATACCGAGAGCCTCCCCCTTTGTTTGACGACTCAAGAGCTGTGTGGATTATTGATCAACTATACAGAGACTCGGATCCCGAGTCTCAATGCTGAGGCTCTACTGGTTCACCTGTTCAGTATAGGCGGCCACCTGCGAGTAGGTGTAAGCTCGTCCCGAGCTTACACTGTTAGGAAGACCCTATTGGGATCAGAATCCTGATGCTGGGTTTCCCTGCATCACCTCACTATGGCCCCAGATGTGCTCTGGATCTGTGCAAAGAATTGGAATTTGACCGGTGTAGCCCTCGGAACAAGATTCACACAGTATTCCCTCCAAAGTAATTCCCGCATCCAACTGCCTGATCCTCGTGGGCGTCCATCACCTTCCGGAACGGGTGTCCTCATGGCTCCGTGTCTCGCCGCACACATGCATCGACTGAAGCAGTGTGGATGCGCGGGTGACGATCCTGGCACCCGTTTCCCACCCAGGCGGTAATTAAAAGTCGCCCTGGACGAGATTGGCTCCTTCCCACTTATTCGTGTGTCCGTGGATAAACAAGGTCTCGCTCTCCCCAAGGCGGCCGTGGCTGGACGATCGCATGATCATCCTTTGCCGTTACTCCCGACCCATCCACTCTTCGGCAACGCCTTCTATTATTACAGTGCCGACCAAAATTAGCTTCATGTTCCTTTGACACAAACTTTGGAACAATGACTCGGATTTTATCGACACACGTGGCTGAGCACCGTGAGCGCTACCGTCTGACATACATGTAGTAACCCGGAAAGCATGAACTGAACGTCACATTACCTACCGTCGAGAGAACAAGGACCAGCCTTCCGCTATTCCGCCGCCAGGGAAGACTTCTTCTGTATCCAGTGTTTCAGTCGCAATCCTGAGTTGCAGCCTAGTCCCTTAGCTTTCTATGTCCCAGTATTACTACTACGGGACATTTATGATCTCGCGTAGATTCTCATCCGGTGCGTATTCGATCCCCATTTTTACTCGATACATGTACTCTTCAAAGACTACATGTAGGGTAGACCTCGAGAGCCGTAATGCGCTGCGAAAGAATTCCTTTAATAGTTCTGAGACCTTGGGCGCCACGTTCGGGATCATGGGGTCGATCATCAACGCCCCTCTCCTGATTGGGAACTTAGCTACCGGCTGTGGCTGCGAAGCAGCCGACTGATAAGGCTTGTTTATCTTCACCGCTATTGACGCCCATCCATCCGTAGTAGCTCACCCCGGACCAACCGGCGTGCTGTGGCTTGATTAGTTATTTTCATGTGACCCCGCTTCTTTAGGGCTGACTTTAGGGTGTTGAAATGACTCCGCGGACATGGGTCCCTGTGGACCGTTGACCGTGGAGATGCCAAGACTCTCACTCGCGTGGCGTTTTGTACAAACAGCGATCTTAGCCCTTTTGAGGCATACGATCCTAATCGCCGCCTGGGCGGGCCAAGGTTTCTTGTACTTGTGTAACCTCCATTGACCAACTTCGACCTTACTTAAACGCATCTCGAAGCATCATGTTAAGCTAGCCACATGCAACCAGACCATTCCAGCTCGTTCGTATTTGAGGATTGACTCAATATTTTGCCTGATTCAGTCGCTATCACCAGATTCGGTTCTTGGGCCCGGAACTCGTCTGCCGGGCTGGTTGCGAGAATGTCACCGAGTCCAGGCGAATGTCCCACACGCTGATGATAACTCGACCATGATGGGATGCCGGAATTAACGCGTGATTATTGTGAGGAGGCAGAGAGGAAGTGAACACACTTTGCTCTCGCACATATATAAGCTTCGTCTTTTCCCGTCTTGGATATCATTCTCCCAGTATCGCCACACTCCCAGAACACCTTGAACACCTATTTATCCATTCCCTTTGATCTTCAATAATCTCTTACTACCATCAACCATGGTATCCTTCTGGAACTTGCTCCTTCTCGCCACGGCTCCGGCAGCGCTCGGCGCACCTTTGTTGGACCTCATACCCAATCTATGCGATCTGCTGCACATCCTACCCCTACCCATCCCAGAGTGCCCACCTCCCCCCTGCGACAAGCATGGCTGGTTGATCCAGGGCGCAGCGCTTATCCGCGTCGACATCGGCGCGCGCAACTATCAGACGGTGGCTACCAGTGTCGGCGGCGGCACAGCCATTAACGGCATTGGTTACAACCGCCTGGATAACTTCCTGTACGGATGCCAAGGCACCAACAACCAGATCATCCGGATTGGTCTTGACGGCTCCTCTAGCATCATCGGCACCATCGGGGGCTCCGTTACCAACAACATCGGCGACATCGACCACGAGGGCTTCTACTGGGCCGCCACCCAAAACGCTGCTACCTGGATCAAGGTCGATCTGCGCCCAGGGTCGTCGACATACGGCCAAGTGGTAGATAGTGGCACGACCCCCGCGCCTGGACGCGGGATCAGCGACTGGGTACACTTTCCTATTGCCGGGAACTATCTATGGGCAGTCGGCAGCAACCCGGCGGGTGGCTCGTCGCTCCTCCGCTGGGGATTTAATACCCACTCGTGGGAGATCCTCGCCGATTATCCGGACACCGATAGCGATTTTGGCGGGGAGTATGGCAGTATCAACGGCACGCTTTGGGCCTCCTCGAACGGGAGTGGACGCATATGGGCCTTTTCCATCTTCGACCTCACTGCGCCGTATGTCGCTTCTCAGGGTCCTGCGTCCTCGTCCAACGACGGCGCCCGCTGCGTCTCGAACATTTTCGTCTAGAACGAGCAAGGTTTTGTTCTCGTCGGGATAGGAAGGACGTCTGTGACGGGGACTGTGGGGGCCAGACCGAGGTTAAGATCCGGAATAGGGTGCCCTGGGGTCAATAGTGTACTGGTTTACTGAACATTTCTCTGTCCTTCCCTTACCAGGTGGCTGTTAGCTCGATAACAAGGTCAATAATGAGAGAAGGTGCTTGCTTGTTACCTAATATACGAAGTATTTGCGTCTAATAATTCTTTCCACAGCTGAATGAAAATACTCTTAAAGCTTTCACACTATTGGATAGAACGTTGGAGAAACGAAGAAATTGCTGGTAGAGCAGCGAAGATATGGCTCAAGGTCTCACGTGTTTGTTACATGAGGTGTGTCTAACTAAAAGGGAAATTCCGCTGCCTGTGTAGCTAAAAGCGTAGTTGGAAATTCTGCCCCTATAATCATATGTAACAGCCCGAACAGCTGCAGCCGGGGAGGAGGGGAGGGGCATGCAGAATTGGGCCACATAATATTGGGAGAGGTTCAACAATAGGGATGAGGGCTAATGCCTTTTCTAGAACGAATTGGATTTGGGGTTGTCTTAGTATAGGATAACCAAGGCGAAAGATTTGCGATTGATACATGCATACGTGTGAAACTACCAGGTCGGCGGAAAGGAAACATAAATTACATATAAGATGGCATCCTGTCATCCCTGTGACTCTAGGGGCGGTGAGACGAAGTTGTTTGAATCGCTAGAAGAAGTGCGGATATCATCATAAACTATTGACAGAATAGCAGGCTTGGAAAGAACTCATAACAAAGGAAATTTGACATCATAACGAGTGACAACTAGAGGAGAGAGAGAAACTCCAAACACCCAACGCCTCGCTTCGCTTCCCAAACGCTCAAAATAATAATAGCAATCATAATCATAAACACACTCACACCTCACCCGTCCCAACTACCACTGCACCGACCTCTTCCTCCTCTGCCTCCCACTAAACTCCGACGTGGTCCTGGACCTCCCCGCCGAGCTCAGCGCCGGCGAGCTCGAATTGACCGAGCTCTTCACCTTATCCGACCAGCTCGCCTGGCTCGGCATGTCCCAATAGCTCCCCTCCCTCGACCCCCCGTACTTCATGCTCGACCTCCTCCGCGCGAAGCTCTTCCTCGGCGCGACGGGGTTGATCTGCGGGGACCCAGACATTGGCGACGTAGTCGCCGAGCTGCCCCGGCTGCTGCTGCTCCTGGAGCCCCCTGATTTGTTGTCGTGCACCCAGAAGCTCTTCTTCGGCGCACTATCCCGAGACGTCCCGTTCCGGTCGGCGAGGACCCGTGCCGTGAGCATCATCTGCGCCTGCTTCGTCGGGTGCTCAAGTATATCCTCCATGTCCAGCACAATCCCGTGCTCGGCGTACTCCTCCAGGAACCGCACGGGGGCTATCTCGTCGCCCCAGAGCTCGAAGTAAGGTGTGTCCCAGGGGATGAAGGTGGCGTCGGGCAGTACGCTGTCCCACACACGGTCGACGACGGAAGACTTGATGGGGATGAGCGGGGCGTGGTCCCTCGCGAGCAGCTCCCAGAGGTGCCTGTCGTTTCCGGAGCCGACGGACGAGAAGACGTTGAGGATTGCGCAGAGCCTATCTAGCAGGGTCTCTGCGATCTCTGGAGAGACGACGGCGCTGCAGGAACCAATCTCGACGTGGAACGAGTCCGCGTGCGGGGTTGTCTGCACCCAGAGGTCGGACGAGTCGTACGCCGGGCCGAGCACGCCCATCTCGCACTTGAGGTTGTCGCCCAGCTGGAACTCCTGCGCGCCGTCCCGCCCTAGGTTCTGGTGCTGGAGGACGGAGCTGAAGCGCGTCCAGTCGGGCCAGTCGGTGCAGTCCTTCACGAGGCGCCTGAAGCCCAGGCTCTCGTGCGACATGGCTGCGAGCTGCTGCTCCTGCACGAGGGCGAGGAGGTCGTGGATACTGTCCATCTCGTTGACCTTGACGCGCACGGGGATCATGTTGATGCAGGGACCCGAAATGTCCTCGATGCCGGACACGGGGATGTTGCGCCCGAAGATGAGGTTGCCGAAGACGACGTCTCGCTGGCCCGACATCTTGGCGAGGACGACTGCCCACGCCGCCTTGACGAGAGTGGCCTGCGACATGCCCGCTACGTTGGTGGGGATGGGCGGGAGTCGGCGCCTCCGGATGGTGTCGACGTTGTGCTTGAATGCCGGGCCGGTGTGCTGCACGATCTCCGACATGGCCGAACCCTCGAGGAGGTTCCCCCAGAAGTTAATTGCCTCCTCTTCCCTCGCGGTTGCGGCGTGGATGAAACTCCCGAACGAGGGCCGCTCAACGGCCTCAAGGCCTCCGTAACATTTCTCCAAATCCTGGTACAGCAGTGGTAGACTCATGCCGTCGTACTGCGCGTGGGACACCCTCATGACGAGGACGTAGTGGCCCTGGATGTGCCGCAGTAGCTTGAAGCGCACGATAGACTGCGAGAGGTACGTAGAGCGCTGGGTGTCCTGCTCGACGAGCCACCGGATGAAGCTATCGTCGGCGCGGTGCTCCCTCCCGTACCGCTGGAACTCGATCTGGTACGACCGGAGCACGACCTGCATGACCTGGCTCCCGATGGTGGTGAAGAGCGTTCGGAGGATGGGGTTCGACGCCACCATCTTCCGGCACGCCTGCTCGAGCCTGAACGTGTCGAGGTCGCCGTGGAACCGGAAGAGGAAGTAGTTGGTGTTCCCCCGGCTCCTCATCAGCCCGTGGCTGACCGCCCACGCCTGGTAGTCCGTGGCGGGGTAGACATCCTCGACGTCTCCGGGGAACACCGAGAGCTGTCTGCACACGCCGTCCATGACTTCGTTCCGCGGCAGGCCCAGCTGCTCAAGGACCATGTACGGCTGGTACTCTACCACGGGCGTCTCGGTACCACCGGTCGACACGGGGACCACGGCACTGGCCTGCGCCGCGAACTCGCACAGGTCCTGGAGGGTCGGGTGGTGGAAGATGTCCGCGACCGTGACCTTGATCTTCTTCTGCTCCGCCGCTGTGACGAGCCTCATGGCGCCGATGGAGTCGCCGCCGAGGTGGAAGAAGTTGTCCTCGGACTGGATCTCTGCGGCGTCCATGCCCAAGATCTCGGCCCAAAGACCGCGGATGTCCTGCTCAAGGTCCGGAGTGGGATGGGTGACGTTGACAAATGACCCATCCTTGCTCAGAGTGTCGGCCTTGCTCAGGTTCTGCGTTGATACCTCCTCGGGAAGATTCTCGATCCGCTCCAGGATATCCACCGGACTCCTCCTCAACGGGCCGAACCCGATCTCCTCCGCCACCTGCTCCATCTCCATTCCAACTTCCTTAACTGTCATACCCTCCCGACCATAGAACTGCGTCAGCACATGTGCGAACTGCTCCACGATCCTCGTCATCTGCACCCCATCAATGAGCTGATCATCGTAGCTGACGGATACCCTCAGACTCCTCTGCGAACTGAGGATAAACTGAATTGACATGGGATAATCCATCGCCACGGCCTCGGGCCCCTCGATGGGCGTGATGCCAAGCGACGGCTTTGGCTCGGCCTCGGAAGCGTGCGCAATAGTAACCAGGCACGTAAAGTTGCACGCAGCCGCGGCGTCGGGGCTCAGAAGGCGAATATTCTGTAGACCCGCGTGCTGGTACGGCATCATGTCGATCATGCGCATCTGCATTGCCGACAGAACATCCGAGACCAAGTCGTCCTCGCCGAACTGGCAACGCACGGGGACCGTCGTAATCAGAGGCCCCTCGACATCCGCCAGGCTATCCTGGGCATCATTCCTCCCACTCAGTGTCTCCCCAAACACAACATCGCTGCTCCCCATCTGCTGCGCCATGACCATGGCCCACGCGGTGCGAATCATGGTCGAGACGGTGTATCCCCCACCCTGCGCCGGAATCGCCACGTCAAAGTCGAAAGTCGAGTCCGCAGACGGGACGTATCCCACTGGGACGACGGGGAAGCTGGACGAACGCGCGCCGTCCATGTACTCGGACCAGAACTCGCGCGTCATCTGCCCCTTGTTACCCTCCAGGTACTTGATGAACTCCCTGAAGGGCGTCGAGGACGGACGCTCGCCGCCCCTGTAGACGCTCTCCACGCCGTCGAGGAGGATCTGGATGGACGCCGCGTCGTAGGCGGCGTGGTGCATCGTCAAGACCATGAACCTCTCTCCCAGCGGCTCTTCGATGAAGGTGAATTGCACGAGGGCGCCGCCGATCGACGGCATCGGCTGCTTAGCGAGGAAGCTATCGAGGGAGGTGAAGTGGTCCCAGGTGAGAGACTTCTTGATTACGGCCTGGTAGAGACCCGACTTCCTCCCGGAGGCACCCCCGATGTTGTTGAGCTGCACGATGTGTGTTCGTAGGATGGAGCTGGAGTCGTATACCGTGCGCCATGCCTCCTTGTACCGTCCGAGGTCGAGATCCGGGGAGAGCGAGTAGCAGTGTTGGGCAATGTAAGACCCGGGCTGCTTCACCGAAAGGACGAATAGCCCTTCCTGTAGTGGTGTGCAGGGATACACGTCCTCGATCTTGTCTGAAGGCACAGCGCACTGTCGCGACGCCTCGTTGGCCGCCGCTGGAGTCCAGATAACCATGCTGAAGGGTTCGGTAGCCTGCAGCTCGACCATGGCCGAGGTCCCGGTAGACCGAGTTGCCTTGCGCGCCATGTCGGAGAGCTTAGGCGCTTTCATAACTGTCGAGACGTTCAAGATAACGCCCCGGGCCCTAGCCTCCGTCACGAGCCTCATGGCGGTGTACGAATCGCCACCGACCTCGAAGAAGCTGTCGTCGGCCAGGATATTCTCGGCCTGGATCCGATCGGTCTTCACCACGTCCTTCCACAGGGAAGCGAGGGTGATTTCCATCTCGGTCTCGGGAAGTCGACCCGCCCTCTTCGCCCGCCTCGTGGGTAGCGCGGCGCCGAGGGCCTTTATCTTCTTGCGGTCAACCTTTCCGGATGGCATAGTGGGAAGTTGCGCCAGGGGAATGATGGCCGCTGGTACCATGTAGGCCGGCACCTTCAGCGCCATCTTGGCCTGAATCCCCCCGAGGTCGACACTCGACGCGTCAGCATTAATAGTGTCCTTTCCAGAGAAGAACACCACGAGGCGAGATTGCTGCCCCTCTGACTTGACAACCTCCGCAACAGCAGACTGGCAGGGGACAACCTCTCTAAAGGCCTGCTCCACGTCCCCGAGCTCGAGCCTCTGTCCCCTAATCTTCGCCTGCGCGTCCTTCCTCCCAACATACTGGAACGACCCGTCCGCATTCTGCGTCACGAGATCGCCCGTCTTGTAAAGCCTTGTCGCCCTCCCGGTCTTCGCCCACTCGGGAGCGGAGATGAAGGCGGCTTTCGTCTTCTCCTCCTCACCAAGGTAGTGCCGAGCGAGAATGGCTCCCTCGATGAGGAGTTCGCCGACGCTCCCGACGCGAGCGAGACGGTTGTGGTTGCGGGGGTGGACAACCCAGTAGCAGCACGAAACCGCCCACCCGATGCATTTGGGACTCGACTCCTGAGTCAGCCGGGGGTTCGAGGCGCTGCCGACGCAGCACTCGCTCGGTCCGAACGCGTTGACGAGGCGTATCTTGTCGGCCCACTTCGAGATGTGGGACGTAGTCATGGGTTCTCCACAGAGAGCAAGGCAAGACAGCGTGGGCACGTCCTCGGGATTAAGGAGGGAGGCGACGGTGGGCGTGATGACTGCGAACGAGACCTTGGCCTTGTTCACGAAAGCCACGAGCTGATTCGTCCTCTCCGCCTCCGTGGGCACACACACTGTCGCGCCGATCATCAAGGAACCAAGGATCTCCAGGACGCTCGCGTCGAAGCTGTACGAGGCGAACTGGAGGACCCTAGTTCCTGGAAGTTGTCCGATGGCCTTGTGGTACCCTTGCGTCGCGGTAGCAAAGGAGCGGTGCTCAGTCACCGACCCCTTCGGTGTCCCAGTAGATCCGCTGGTGAAGACGATGTACGCCGCGTCAGCGCTCGACCTCCTCTTCGGCCTCATTGTCGACCTAGCCAGAGCGCCGGGCATGCTCGAGCGGCGGTTGAAGATATCCTTGGACACGGACACAGTCCTAATCCCC
This sequence comes from Cephalotrichum gorgonifer, assembly GCA_900312665.1. NCBI lineage: Eukaryota > Fungi > Ascomycota > Sordariomycetes > Microascales > Microascaceae > Cephalotrichum > Cephalotrichum gorgonifer. Next base: position 298,551 of record ONZQ02000018.1, read on the forward strand.
AGCTCCCGCGAGCACAAGTCAGCCTGAGAAGGAGACGCTAGAATGAGTTTGGCCTTCACGGTCCCGACGATGGACCTCAGGCGCTCGACGGGATGCGTAGGGTCCATCAGCACGACCGTTCCCCCGGCCTTCAAGACGGCGACCATGGCGACGGCGGCCCAGATGGACTTCTCGAAGCAGAGCGGGACGATCTCCTCCCTGTCCAGCTCGGCGAGGTGGCTGTGGGCGAGGCGCGTCGCCATGAGGTCGAGCTGCTGGTAGGTCACCGTCTGCTCCGATGACCAGAGAGCCTCCCTGTTCGGGTTCTGCGCGACCTGCTGGGCGATCATCTCCTCGATACGCTTGTCCAGTGCCGGGGGCAGATTTGCGTTCCAGGACCAGAGCTGCTTGAGGTCGCGCTGGGAGATGGTGTGAAGATCGAAGGGGACGATGTCCGGGTTCTCGGTGATCTGGGAGAGGATCGAGGAGAAGACGCGGGCGATCTCCGTCGCTCGCCTGTCGGATACCTTGTCGGTCCAGTGGTTCATGTGGATGTCCATGCTCTTTCCGGTATCGACAGCGTGGACAACAACGTCAAACTGTTCCATAATGTTAGATTCTGCTCACCGAACAGGAAAGGTGCGACCAGATAATAACTTACCTCCGTAGGATCGTCCCCGCCGATGGGAGCAAACTCAACACCCTGTTCCATCTTCTTCCCGGGAAGAATCTTCTGTAGCGTCATGCCCGTGTTGAAGAGCTTCCCGGTCCCCAACTCGTGCATAATCTCCGCCAGACTCGCCGTCTGGTGCGCAACATTGTCAATAAACCCGCCATGCACCCTCTCCGCAATCGCCGACACGGGCTCGTCCTCGCCAAACGCCACTCTCGAGGCGAGGATGTTGACAAACGGCCCCGCGATGTCCTGGATGCCCTCGACGGGGAGGTCGCGTCCCGATGTGACGACGCCAAACGCACACTCCTCGCGATCGGGGTTGACGAACTCGCGGAGGGTCAGGGCCCAGGTGACTTGGAGAAGCGTGAAGGGGGAGACGCCCATTTCACGCGCCACACTGATCATCTTGGTGTAGGCGCTAGGATCGGACGGCATGCCCGTCTTGTGTAGCTCCCGGGCGGCGCCGGAGTCGGTGGGGTCGGCCGGGAGGAAGCACGGGTCGATGCCGTCGAGCGACTGCTTCCAGTAGGTCACGTCCCTCTCGTGGTCGCGCGACTTGAGGTAAGTGATGTAGTTCTTGTACTGGAGGTCGTCGGTCGCGACGAGTTTGGCATCGCAAGCCAATGCGAAGTCGCGAAGGAGAATTCCCATGGACCCGCCGTCGACGATGGCGTGGCTCAGGAGGAAACTGCAGAAGATCCTCCCGGACGAGCGCTGGCGGGCAAGCCGCAGCTGGTGCTGGGGTGCACGGAAGGCCTGCAGCTCAGATGGCACCGACTGTATCTTCAGGGAATGGAGAAGATCATCTCCATCGGCGAATGGGTCGAGTTCAATGTCGAAAATGCTGGGCTCGTGGTTGCGGAGCACCAGCTGGTCGTAAAGTCCATCCGTGGAATTCTGCTCCACGAACACGGTCCGCAGAATCGGATGTCTCTGCACGACTGCCTTCCAGGCCTGTCGGAGCCTGTCCATGGTCATTGGCCTCTTTGACCCAGTCTTTACCTCGTATACCGACCGGAACCAGTACATCTCGGGATCCTTGCTCTGGGTGAGAAGCATGCCCTGTTGAGTTGGCGAGCAAGGATATATATCCGCGACGTTAGAATCCTGAATGCCGAGGTCCTTGAACGTCGAGTCCCGGAGGCCGTCAAGATCGTAATCCTCCGGCAGATGCTCGAAGTCCGTAGCCGTGTGCTCAGCCTGGCGGGAGTCCAAAGCCCCGGCAAGATGTTCCAGGCTCTTCTGACACCTGCTCATCCACCTCCTCAGCTCCGCTCCGTGCTTCATCTTGCTGTTAAACCCGAAGGTGAAGACAAGCTGCCCGGCCTCGATCTCGGCCGAGATGTCGATGAGAGAGAACTTCTTCTGCTCGTCCGAGACCTCGCAGGGGTCGACCTCGATGTTCCTCCAGTGCACCTGCTTCAGCAGAGCCCCGTCGCGGTCCAGCTGCTGGAAAGCCCCGAAGTAGTTGAACGAGACCTCGATCTCGAACGGCCTCTTCTCGAAGTCGTAGGACGTGAAGTAGTTGAAGCCCTTCTTGGGCGTCCGGCGCCGCGCGTCCTTGACCTGCCTCACGAACTGCACGATGTCCCCGCGGCAGCTCCGCCCGCTGACCCACACAGGCGCGATGGTCGTGAACCACCCGACCGTCCGAGACAGGTCCTGCGAGTCATCCCACGTTTCCCTGCCGTGGCTCTCGTTGTAGATGGGCGGGATCTCGCGGCCCGGGAAGGTCGTGGCGAAGGAGTGCATAACCGCCGAGATGAACAGGTCCAGAGCCTCGGACCCGAATGCTTCGTTACAGGGGCCGAGGAGGGACTGCGAGACTGTGGCTGGGAGTGTGAACTGGTGGTGCTCAAAGTCCGACGCAAGATTAGGCCGCCTGTCCATGCCCCAGAACGCGTAGTCCGACTCTGGGGCGTCGAAGGGCAGTAGGCCCGACTTGGGGCCGTCGAGTAGGCTCTTTCGGTGCGTGTTGAGCAGAGCGGACCACTTCTCGAAGGACAGGCTTCGGTAGTTAGAAATGGAACCCGTGGTAAGGTAATCCTCCAAGTCCTTCAAGATGATCCTCCACGAAACCAGATCCACGACTAGATGGTGGGCCGTGAGGAAGATATACTGCTCCCCACCGACACTGAATAGATCACCAGCGAAGACGGGCCCATCCGATAGATCCAGCGATCGCTGCGTATCCACGATTCTCGAGACGGCCTCGGCGGGGAACGGAGCCGTCTTTGCGACGTCCCACTCCTGGAGGGTGTAAGACTCCTCGACGTCCGGCTCGATCCACTGCTTGAAAGTCCGGCCCAGTGGCTGGAAGCGTGCCCTGAGCATGGCGTGCCTCCGGACGATGACGTTCAGGGCGTGGCGCACGTCCGTCTCGCTGAGGCGGGCCTTGTCGGGGGAGACCTTGACCAGGAAGCTCTGGTTGAAGTGGCTCTCCCCCGGCGACAGATTCGCAAACATGCGCTGGATAGGCGACAAGCCGAACAACACAATCTTTCCATCCTCCTCCTCCTCCTCTTCCTCCTCCACTATACGCTCAACAACCCGCTCGACCTTTCCATTTCCAGAGCCACGAGGTTGACTGGGTGGCTCGATGCTTGAGGCCAGAGTATTAATCGAGGTTGCCTTGAGCAGGTTCTCGATCAATAGGTGCATCCCCTCGGCCCGACACATGGCGACTACCTCCATGGCGCTGATGGAGTCGCCGCCCATCCGGATGAAGGAACCAGCGGAGGTGTCAACACGGTCCTCCGGAACGTTGAGGACCGAGCTCCAGACGCGGCGCAGGGTCCTTGCGGCGGGCGGAAGCTCCTCCTCCTCCTCCTCCTTCGTGTCGGGAACCGAGGTGTTGGCTTTGGCAGGTGCTGAAGAGATGCTCCACTTGACAGACAGCTCGTTCATATCGTCGTCGATATTCGCAATGCAGCTGGTCAACAGGCGCCTGTCGGCCTTCCCAGATGGCAGCAGCGGCATGTTGTCCGTGACAACCCAGCAGCTTGGAACCATATACCTAGGCAGCACGCCCGTCGCGAACTCAGACAGCTTCGACAACTTCCCCGTCACTGCCTCCCCCGCCAGCATATTCAGCCCATCCACACCTCCAACCGGCATCAGAGTCCCCGCGATGCGCGAAGTTTCGTCCTCGGTTGCGAATGTCAGCACAGCCACAAGCTTCTGGCTGCACAGACCCTCCTTCAAGAGAAGCACAACGCACTGCTGGACCTCGGGGTCCTTGATGAGCTGCTCCTCGATCTCTCCTAGCTCTAGGCGCTGGCCGCGTAGCTTGACCTGGTTGTCCCTGCGCCCGAGGTACTCGAGGCTCCCATCCTCCGAGTACCGCACGAGGTCGCCGGTCCTGTAGACCATCCTCTCGCCGCCCATCCACTCCGGCTTGACGAAGGATTCGGAAGTCTTGGTCTCATCGTCGAGGTAGCCCTTTGCGAGAATTGGTCCTTCGACAAGAAGTTCGCCGATTGCACCAATTGGGAGCAGCTTGTTATAGTCGTGCGCGTCCGTGATCCAGGACACGCTCCCGACATTGGTGCCGATGAAGTTCTTCCCGGGGGTCATGTCGTCGCGATCGGCGTAATCGAACCCAGAGCAGTACACGCAGCACTCCGTCGGCCCGTACACAATCTCAACCCTCCGCCCGCCGACGAGCCACCTGCTCACCAGCTGCTTCTGGACAATCTCGCCCCCGACGAGCAGAGTCTTGACGGAGGGAACCTTGGCAGGGTCCATCAATGACAAGAACGACGGAGTCAGGAACACGAGGTCGATCTTCTCGCGCCTGATGTATTTGGTGAGTTGCTCCGGGTCCATCTTCTGCGCGTCAGACGGCACGCACACGGTCCCACCCATGATCAGGATCGTGAGTATCTCTGCGATGCAGGCATCGAAGACATACGATGCAAACTGCAGCGCACGACTCGATTTCGTGTAGCCGAAGGCGTTTCCGTGAGCTGTGCAGCTCGTGCACAGGGTCTGGTGCTGGATGAGTACGCCCTTGGGCGTACCGGTGCTTCCGCTAGTAAAGAGACAGTAGGCCAGGTCCGAAGGAGTCCTGATGGCACGACACTTTCGCCCGACTGTCGTCGTCTTCTTCATTTTTTCCATGCCCTCCTTACAGAAAACCAGGTGAGGAAGGCCCGCGGCCTTAGCAACCCCCTTCACCACCGGCTCATTCTTCTTGGAGCAGATGATAAGCGGTGCCCTAACCCGCTGCACGATCTGCGCAATCCTGTCGGCGGGATGTTTTGGGTCGAGCGGGACGAACGCAGCGCCGGCCTTCATGATGCCCAGCATGACCACGATGGCCCAAGCGCTCTTCTCGAAGCAGAAGGGAACGAGTGTGTCGCGGCCGAGGGAGTACTTCGACTTCAGGTGGGTCGCGAGCGTCTCCGCCATGCTGTCGAGCACGGAGTACGTCATAGAGAGGTCCCAGCCGGAGACGGCGACCTTGTCGGCCTGCGTCGATAGGTGCTTCTGGATGAGGTCGTCGCAGAGTGCCGGGATGGGCTCCAGGTCGGTGGCGGCGTTCCACTCCTGGATTTGCTGGTAGTCGTCCAAGGGCACAAGGGCGACGCTGTTGACTGGCTTCGAGAGAGAGTCCAGAACACCATCGATGGCCGTGTTGAATGCGTATGCGAAGCGACTCGCCTGTTGGCCCGTTAGGAGAGCCGTGTTGTACGTCAGGCTTACCTCCACAAGTTCCGCCGAGTCGCCAATGTTCAACACGATGTCGAACTAGAGAGCATGAGTTAGCTTATTCTCTGGAGGAGTCTGAGAGGATTAGTTCACTTACCTCGCTCGGATCTTCCGCTTCGACAGACCGGAATTCAATCCCAGAGGTCACAGTCCCGGGCGGCAAGTTTCTCTGAACAGACATGACCGTGTTGAAGAGGCGTTCACCGCCAAGGTTCAGGCTCCGGATGATGTCAACGAGCGAGCAAACCTGGTGCTCAAGACAGCTAGCATAGTCGGTATGTGCAGTCTTCAGAACATCTTCGACCACCTCGGCCCCCTCCTCCAGGGATACCTTGCACACCAGCATGTTGATGAATGGGCCGATCGAATCCTCGATTCCCCGGATAGGCAGGTCTCGCCCGGACGCGAGATAGCCGAAGCACGGGGAGTTATTGCCAGTGTAAGCCTTCAGTAGCAACGCCCACGCAAGCTTGAAGACGCTGGCAGCGGTCGTCTCCGTCGCGGTGCACAGCGAATGAAGACGCTTGGGATTCTCATACTTGAAGTCCAGATAGTCTAGTCTTCGCGTCTTGCTTTCCGCACCATCGAGGTAAGTACGGAGAGTTGGGAACTGGCAGGGCTCGGCACCGGCGAGGTACGTCTTCCAGAAGCCGCGAGAAGCGTCAAGATCCTGGTTCCGGAGGTAGCTGACGTAGTGCGCGTAGCAGTCCTGGTCGGCGAACGTGGAACTGGGCGTTCCGTCACTGTTGGCGTCGTATGCCTTGATCATCTGATCCAGCAGGATGTTGATCGAGGTGCCGTCGATCAAGGTGTGGCTGATGTCCAATTGGACTAGCAGCTTTCCAGCCTTCTCGCATAGGGTGAGGTGGTGTGCCGGACCATCCTGGAGATGATCCGAGGGCCGACCCACGGGGAACGAGGAGGGATCCTCGCAGATGCTCACGCTCGGGTCGAAGTCCTTCAGCACGACCTGGCTGTATACAGAGGTGTTCTTTCCGCCGGTGAATGGCACGGTCTGCACGAACTCGGTCCTCAGCATCGGGTTCAAGCTAACAACCTGCTTCCATGCTTGGACGACACGGTCCAGAGAGAGAGCTGCACGCGGCTTCGGAACAGCTTCCCAGATATACCGGACAGCGTATAGGGATGGATCGATAGCTTGGCTGACTAGAAGGGCAGTTTGCATAGGCGAGCAGGGGTAAATATCCTGCACGTTCCCCTTCGATATTCCAGCCTCGGGAAGTGTCGTGTCGAGAAGTGCCGAAAGTTCATCATATGTAGCCGGGAGGTGCGGCAGATCGCTAAGCGTGAGCGTGTTCTCGTAACTCTGACTCGTGGCGTCGATAAGATCATTCAATGTCTCCGAGCACGATTCGATCCACTGCTGCACGAGGCCACGATGCTTGATCTTGTCGCTGAACGCGAAGTTCACAAACATTTCACCATCCTCGACTCCAGCGGACACGTCGAAGAGAGAGAACCGAGGGACGTCGGGAGAGGAGTCCGAGGGCGGGGTAGCCGAGGCCCAGCTCATTCGATTCAGCAGCGCGTCGTCGCGCTCGAGCTGCTGGTAGAGGCCGAAGTAGTTGAACGTGACTTCGACACCTGACGAAGCGCCTCTCGCGAACTTGGTGAAGAAGGGGAGTCCCTTCTCGGGAACTCGGCGCCGGAAGTCCTTGACGTCCTGCAGCGACCGGAGGGCGTCGTCACCGTGGTCGGGCAGGAGAATGGGACACATCGAGGTGAACCACCCTACCGTCGAGGACAAGTCAACATCGGACCGCCAGGGCTCGCGGCCGTGACCCTCATTGAAGACAACAACCGGGTCCCTGACATCTCGAAAGGTGGCGTTGAATGAATGAGCGACGGCGGCGAGGAGGAGGTCGAGAGGCTCGGTGTTGAATGCCTCATTCGACTGTCCGAGGAGGAGATCCGTCGCCGTCTTGTCGATGGTGAAGTTTTGCTCGATGACATGTGCTGGGGTGTTATCGTCGTTCGAGATACCCCAGAATTCGAAGTCGGCCGGCTGGACATCCGCCATGGTATCGTCCGCATCCAAATCTTCAACCCGCTTGTTCACGAGGTGAGACCAGGCGCGGAACGCGAGCGGCTTCCTGTCGACGCCCAACTTCCCGGTCCGCAGGATCTCCTCCAGCTCCTGGAAAATGATCCTCCACGAGACGAGGTCGACGACCAGATGGTGGCATGTGATGAACAGCGCCAGCGTGCCATCGGTCATGTTGTGGAGGTCCGCCGCCAGCAGAGGCCCATTCACGATATCAAGACTAGCCTGGGCATTGAGCGCATAGGACGCCGCCTTCTTCGTGGTGACGCCCTGGAACTCGCGGCACTGGATTGACCCCTCGGCATCATCAGAGATGAACTGGCTCCACATCCCCCGCTCAACCTGGAACCTGGCCCGGAGCATGCTGTGTCTCTTCGCAATGACAAGCAGGGCATCGTTGAGCGCCTCGAGCCCGATTTTCTCCGTAAGGCGTAGAAGGTGACTCTGGTTGAAGTGGTTCTCGCCCTGCGGCGCCAACGTCATGAACCAAGTCTGAATCGGGCTCAGCTCAAAAGACACTCCAACCTCCTCCTCCATGGCGAGGATAGGATCCACGCTCTCCTGCTTCACCTCCTTCCTCGCGCGGTCGCAGAATTCCGCCAAAGTCCGCGACTTGAGGAGATCCTGGACCGTGACGTGGATCCCATCGTTGCGGCAGCGAGAAATGATTTGCATAGCGGATATCGAATCGCCCCCCAGGCGCAAAAAGGAGGACTTCGGACCTATGACCTCGCTGCTGACGTTGAGGACCGCGCTCCAGAGGTTCCTGATGCGGCCCTCGAGTTCGTCGCTCGCGGGCGAAGAAGGTTCAGCGGTGGTCGGGCCGGCCGATAGACCCGCGATGAGCTCGTAGGTCGGCTGGTCCATGCTCTTCATCCACTCGCTGACCATCTTCCTGTTGACCTTTTGTGATGCGGGCATCAGCGGGATCGAGTCGAGAACGACCCAGATGGCAGGGACTTCGTAGACGGGGACCTTGCTCATGAGGCGCTCCTGAACGTCAAACGTGGATGTCCACGCCTTCGACTGGGCGATGTTAATTTCGGCGGAAGACGCGGGTCGGGGAGAAGAGTCGTCGTCGGGCTGCTCCTTCATGGAGAGAATACCCACCAAGTGGTCCGCACAAGGGCCGGTTCGGGGGTAGAGAACCAGAGCCTGCCGAACCTGCTCGTCCTTGCCGAGGTGGTACTCAATCTCCGCCAGCTCGACGCGCTGGCCACGGATCTTAACCTGGTCGTCGCGCCGGCCGAGACAGCTAATCGTCCCGTCCGAGTTGACGCGTCCCAGATCACCGGTGTAGTAGATACGTGGGCTCCGGCCGTTGGCCCACGAAGATGGCATGGCCCGGAACGAAGCAGCCGTCTTCTCGGGGTCTTTCAGGTAGCCCCTAGCGAGGATACTCCCTTCCACCACGATTTCTCCTACGGCGCCAATGGGCGCGAGCTCGTCCCGGCGCCCGAGATCGGCAATCCACATCATACCGCCGATCGAATGCCCAATGCTCCCATCAATCTGGGGGCCGCTGACGCTATTCTTCGCGCAGTAGATGCAGCTCTCGGCGGGGCCGTAGGTGACGATCAATTCGAGTCCGGGTCGTCCGGACCACCGCTCAATGTTGTCCTTCCCAGGCGCCTCTCCACCTAGCACGATAGTCTGGAGACCTGGGACAGTCGCGGGGTCCATGAGGCGCGCGAACGACGGCGCGAAGAAGGTCCAGTTGACCCGCTTCTCGTTCATGAACTCTGAGATGCGGTTAAGCCTCGTGAAGTCGTCCGGTATGCAGAGACACCCTCCGTACACGAGAGTCGTCAGGAGCTCGGACACGCTCACATCGAAGGTGTGGGACGCGAACTGCAGCACGCGGGACTTGGTTGAGTAGTTGAAGGCCACGCCGTGTTCGCTCATACTCGAGCATAGGGTGGCATGCTCCCACACGACGCCCTTAGGCGTGCCCGTGCTCCCGCTGGTGAAGATGGCGTAGCAAGGCGAGTCGGGCGTGGCCTGGAACTTGACGCCTCGCCTGCCCTGTGCCGGAATCTTGCTGAGCGCTTCCTCGGAGACGACCACAAACTTTTCCACGCCACCAATGCCCTTGAGTAGTTGCGAGTGCGTCGAAGACGTGAGCACAATCCGTGCGTCGAGCGTGTTGATGATGCTCTCCAGCCTGTCGATAGGCTGCGCCGGATCCAGCGGAACACAGGCGCCGCCCGCCTTGAGTATTCCCAGAAGAGCCACGGGAACCCACTTGGACTTCTCAAAGCAGAATGGTGCGAAGCACTCCGGGCCGAGACCGAGGCCCTGGAGGTGGTGGGCGAGCTTGGTAGATAGTTGGTCGAGCTGTCGGTAAGTGAAGTCCCCGTCCCAGGCGGTGATGGCCAGAGCATCGGGGGTAGCGGAGGCCTGTCGGGAGAACATATTGTGGACGAGGTCATTGACGCGAGGCGGGAGCGTCTTTGTGATCTGAGAGATCTCCGACTTGTCGCTGGGGCTCAAGGTGTCGATGTCGCCTACGAGTAAATTCCCCTTGTCCGAGCACAGCTGCTGGAGGATATATCCGAAGGTGGAGAGGATCCTCCGCATCTGCCGCTCGTCCATCAACGATGAGTCGTACGAAGCCGCGATCCCGAGTTCGGACCCCATGGGCTGACACTCGAGAGTCAGCGCATTCGTCAAGAAGTCGGACTCGTTGCGCTTCTCGCTCCAGGAAAGTCTGTTCTCGGCCGCCGCGGACCCAGCCTCGGTGTGGACGACTAGCAAGCTCTGGAAGTCGCAGGCTGAGAGCGCCTCAGGGGAGGAGCGCTTGATGTTCTGGAGGCCGTACTGCTCAAACTCGAGCATGGCAACCGATTGGAGCTGGACGCGCGCGAGGAGCTCACGGACGGGCTGCTTCGGATCCAGAACAACCCGGAGGGGAACCGTCGCAAGGGTTGGCCCGATCAGGGATAGGACGCCGTCGAGGGGGACACTTCGGCCCGTAACGGCGGATCCAAAGACTACATCGGCGTGGGATCCGGAGTAAGCGTAAATCAGAATCGCCCATGCGGCTCGGATGATGCTGGCAGGAGTGGTCGTAGCCTTCACATCACGGTGGAAGGGGATGGTCAGCTCCACCATAGAATCGGCGAGAGGCTCGTATGCGGTCGGCAGGCGAGGGGGGAAGGCAGCGGGATCTGCTCCCGCCAACTGCTCCCGCCAGAAGGCCTTCGCCTGGTCCTTATCGACCTTAGAGACCCAGTCGGCAAAGGCCCTGAAGTTGATAGTCGGTGCAAGGGCTGCTGTGTCGAGAGGGAGGCCCGGCTTCGCAAGCTTCATGTAAGTTTTCGTGAGCGCGTCCGCGAGGAGAGGCATGGTCCACCCATCGTAAACGGAGTGGTGGGCCGTCCACACGAAACGCTTCGGGCCCTGGAGGACAGTCGCCCGGGTAAGAGACTTTCCGAAGCCCATGGGCTCGCTCTGCGTCTTTCTGATGTAGTCCTTGAGGTTGTTGGAAGTGACGGTCGTCCACTCGAGTGGCACGGGTCGGAGGACGACTTGCATTCCGGAGGGCAGGATCCTCGTCCGAAGGATGGTGTTGTCGTTCACGATGGCCTCCCAGGCTCGACGGAAGATGGAGGTGTCCACCCACGAGGGCAGCTCCATGACATGGTGAGCGACGTACGCGGTCGGCTTCTTTTCCGTCAACATGAGCATGCCCTCCTGTAGTGGCGTGCAGGGATAGAAATCTTCGATCTGGTCGACAGAGATACCACATTGCAGGGCGATATTAGCCATGTCCGACTGCGACATGCTGCCAAGGGATACCGTAGTTGGCTGAGTCTTCGCCTCGTCTGCCGGCCCAGCTTCAGAAAGCGAAGCGCAAAGGTGGGAGATAGTGGCGTGCTGGAAGATAGACGACACTGTGAGGTGCAGTCCGCGGGCCCTAGCATGAGCAACGAGCTTGATAGCCGTGATTGAGTCCCCGCCAAGGCTAACGAAGTTATCATCAACCCCGACATCGGACTCGTGGACCCGTAGGACAGCAGCCCACATCCGCTGCATCGTCCTCTCCTCCTCGTTCGTAGGTTGTCGCTTGTCGGCCGCCCGGTCGACTCTGAACCTCCCAATCTGTTCGTCCGTCAGCCTCCCCGCCGCAAGGCGCAGGCTCTTCCTGTCGATCTTCCCAGATACGAGCTTTGGGAGCTTTATCAGTGGGACAAAGAGCGTGGGTACCATATGCGGCGGGAGGACAAGCGACATGTGCGATCGGACATCGATGGCGAGGTCCGTGAGGTCCATGGTGCTGAATATCCCTGTAGAGTCGTTAGTAGTGTGGGATGACCTACCTGTGAGATGCAAGAACGCGACGAGAGCAGCATCGCGGCCGCTCTTCTCGTCTCCTGAGACTATGTCCACGGCAAGCTCGACGGGCTCGTGGATCGCCGCCTTGAGCGCGTCCTCCACCTCAGTGATCTCGATCCTCTGTCCTCGCAACTTAATCTGCGTATCCCTCCTCCCCTTGAATTCGAGCGACCCGTCTACGTTAAGTCGAGCGAGATCGCCGGTGCGATACATTCTGACGAGCCTCCCATTCTTCTCCGCCCATGACGCGATCTCGGGGAACGAAGGCGCTGTTAGTTTGGCGTTGTTCAAGTAGCCACTAGAAACATTTGGCCCCTCGAACACGATCTCGCCGATACACCCTGCGGGCGCCAGCTTCCCGGGCCTGCCCTGCTCGCAAATCCAGACCCTCGCACCGTTCCCACGGCCAATGTTCGTGATAGGCAGATCGGCGGAGACGCGTACCGCGGTCCCCAGGTTCGTAACCTCGGCGGGCCCATAAACATTGACCAGCGGGACCCCGGCCCAGATATCCTTGCACGCCTGCGTGAGCTGCTCGCCCCCGACGGAAAGCCACTCCATCGTCGGGCACTCGGCGGGGGTGATCAGCGAGGCGACAGTGGGCGTCAGCCAGGCGCGGTTGGCGCCGAGGGAGTTGATTGCGTGGGCGAGGTTATTCATCCGGTCGTCGTCGGACGGCACGCAGAGGCACGCGCCGTGGAAGACGGAGATGGCGAGGTCGCCGATGCTCACGTCGAATACGTGGGCGGCGAACTGCAGGATCCTGGAGGACTTGTAGATGTTCATCGCTTCGCCGTGCTGCTTCGCCATGAGGCACACCGCGGAGTGCTCCAGCGGGATTCCCTTCGGCTCACCCGTCGACCCGGACGTGAAGACGACAAAGGCCGTGTCCTCGGCCTGAACCGAGAACCGCCTCCTCATCCCTCCGATGCTGACAGGCGTCAGCTCGGCAATGGACTTGGTATCTACGGCGAACGTCGACCGCCCGAGTGCCTCGAGTCGAGAGGATGACTCCTTGGAACAAAGAACCAGCTTAGGCCTGACCTGCGATAGGACCTTCGACAGGCTCGAGTCTGGGTGAGAGGGCTCCAGCGCGACGCTGACGGCGCCGACCTTCAGTGTGGCCATGATGGCAACGGCAGTCCACATAGTCTTCGGGAAGCAGTGGGGAACATAGTCCCCCTTGCGGATGCCGAGGGATGCCATGTGGTTTGCCAGCGCCGTGGAAGTTGAGTCGAGCTCCCGATACGTCAAGGAGCCGTCCCAACTGTGCACCGCGGGGGCATTTGTCTGCTCCTTCGCGTGTCTCTCCAGGATTTTCACGAGTGTCGTTCTCTCGTAGTTGAGGTTATGCTGGGTGTTTGTTTCGATCTGGAGCTCCTTGTCCAAGGGTGCCGCGTAGTCGATGTCGGAGATCTTGGCGGCGGTAACGTCCCGGGTGCGGCAGACCTGGTCGAAGACGTGGGCGAACTGGGCCTGGAGGTGTTCGATATCTCTCGCCTTGAAGACACGAGAATCGAATGTCGTGATGATGGTCACCCCGTCCTCCCCGAGCGTAAAGTCCATATTTAGCGCGTAGCTGTGGAAGCTCCGTCGCTCGAGGACCGCCTCGTCAAGGCTGAGTCGCCTCTGCCCCGCCTTTGCTGAACCCCTGGAGCCAGTCGCGAATGAGGACTTCCGCGGCTGGATGACGACGATATGTTGGAACTGGCACGCCTCCTGGGCTGTCGGACTCAGGCGGGAGATGTTCTGCACGCCGAGCTGGGCGCAGTTCGTGATCTCGACCACCTGGCTCTGGACGTCCCGCAAGAGGGCGCGGAGGGAGTCGTCAGAGCTCCAGGTGAGACGGACGGGGACCGTGGAGATGGTAGGTCCAGCAACCGCTTCGATGTTCTCCATGGTGCCGGTCCGCCCAGACAGGGTTTCGCCGAAGATGACATCCTGGGAGTCGAGGTAGCGGCCGACGAGGAGGGCCCAGGCGGCTCGGATCCGGGTGGGGAGAGTGAACTCCGAGCGGGGGTATTTCGCCGTGGGTACCTCTAGGCGTAACTCGGAGTCGGGGATAGGCGCAAAAGTTGAGCTGAGGGTCTGTGGGAAATGGCAAGACGCTAGTCCGGTATCAGATGCAAGCTTGGAAAGCCAGAACTTCTTCGGTTCCGCGTCATCGAGAGAGCTCAGGTACCGAATGAAGTACTTGTACTGCTGGAGGTCCAGGAGCTGCTGGCTCGCGTATTGCCGTTCCACATCCTCGAATACGCGGTTGATCGACCACCCGTCGAAGAGGGAGTGGTGAATAGTGAAGATGAAAGACCTATCCACAAGCGCAAAGCGAACAAGCTTATCGCCGAAGCCCATGGGTATCGACTTGTCGAGTTCGCAATAAGCCTCCACGCTAGGCCCGTCATACCACTCGATATCTGAGTCGTAGACGACCTGGACGCCACCGTGGGGACTCTCGAGGATGCGTGTCCGGAGGATGTCGTGCCGCTTTACAACAGCACTCCACGATTCCATGAAGCGATTGAGGTCAACGTGGCGCGGAAGCTGATGAATGTATTGCGCGACGTAAGCCCCACTGCGCATGCTGGACAGCGCAATGAGGGCCTCTTGGAGTGGTGTGCAGGGGTACACATCCAGGACGCGGTCAACCTGCTGCCCGTGACCTTCTACAGACGAAACAATCTCATTGACAAGGTCCAAAGGCAACAAGCTGAAAGGGTCTATCTCCATATCCTCCTCCGAATCCGATAGACCGTCGCACGCTCCAGCAACTCGCGAGAGTTCACGGATAGTAGACATGGCGAAAATGTCCTCGACCGTGATGTCGACGCCCCTCGAGCGAGCCACAGAGGCGGCCTTGATCGCGAGGATGGAATCGCCACCCGAAGCGAAGAAGTTGTCGGTGACGCCGAAGGAAGGCATCCTCAATACTTCTCTGCAGCAAGAAAGCAAGATCTCCTCGACTTCGGATGCATCGGCCGTCGGGACGGTCACGTCTTCCTCGGAGATTGTATCCAAGGAAACGGAGTCTTCAGACATGGAGACGACCTCCGGGGTTGACACGAAGTCCATGAAGGAGGAGTTGTAAGAGAGGAGTTCGTCCACCGAGGACCGGTTGGCGAAATCGGAAAGTGCCTGCCGGTCGAGCTTCCCCGAAACCAGGTATGGGAAGCCCGTCAGAGGGACAAAGAAGCGTGGGACAAGGTCCCGCCGGAGCGTCAGCTGCAAAGTCTCCACCATCTGCTGTAGCGAGGTCGCCAAGTCCAGGTTTGGTACCTGAATTTGCATCCCCGCCTGGCTATCATAGCCCAAGGAGAGGAACGCGACAAGGGATTTCTCCCCATCTCGGCAGACGACGTCTACATGGGCATCCACGGCTTCCGGAAGAGACTCGGTAACGGCACGACGGACCTCCTGCAGCTCAGCAAGCTTCTTTGGCTCGTCACCAACCTTACCAAGGAGCGTAATTGTACCGTCGACGGCCTGTCGCCCAAGATCGCCCGTGCGGAAGAACCGGCGCCGAGGCGCCGCGGGCCGGAAGTGTGTCTTCCGGATCCACTCCGGGTTCTCAAAGAACGCCATGGTAGTCCTAGCATCATCCCCGAAGTACCCCTCGGCAAGGGTGGGTCCCTCGACGACGATCTCCCCGATAGCCCCGACCGGGACCAATCTGTCGGTGTTGGACTGGTCGACGATCAACATGCGGCTACCGACAGGAGACCCGAGAGTCTCCTTCCAGGGCTTCTGGGTCTTGGTGCGGACGGAGAATTTGTTCTTAGCGCTGTTGATGCATGTCTCGGCGGAGCCATATCCGATGATGAGTCGGTCCACAGCAGGCGTCCACCGGTCAAGATTATCCTGGCCGATAGACTCACCGCCAAATACGAGTGTCTTCAGTGACGAAACAGCCTCGGGGCGAAGAAGTCTGGCGTATGAGGGAACCAGTAGCGCACAGTTGACCTCCATCGCCTGGATGAACGCCTCCATCCTCGATGGCTCAGCGCGGTCATCATCGGACGGGACAACGACGCACCCGCCGTGGATAAGTGGTGCAATGAGCTCGGCCGCGGATACGTCAAAAGCGTGCGACGAGAACTGGAGGACGCGAGATTTTTCGTCCATGTGGAACTCCCGGCCGAGCTCCCAGAGGCTTGTAGCCAGCGCGCTGTGCTGCCACTTCACGCCGCGAGGTGCCTCGGAGGCGTCGCGGGAGGTGAACATGACGTAGCACAGGCTATCCGGGCGAACACGAGGGAGAGAAGGCGTGTGGGAGAGGGACTTGGGGGAGGTATCCTGGTCGACGCAGAGGACCTGCCTGACCGAGGTATCGGCAGCCAAGCTCCCCGCGAGCGTCGAGAAGAGTGCAGAGTTGGTAAGGACGACCTTGGCGTTCGTCTGAGCCAAGACGCCGTTGGTACGTTCCGGGGAGTCGCTAGGCTCTAGGGGGACGCAAACGCCCCCGGCGGCGAGGATAGCCAGAACAGCAACGGGAGTCCACCTCGACTTGGTGAGGCAGAACGGCACAAATATCTGCGCCCCCGCCCCCAGACCATGCTCCCTCGACGCCGCCATGATCCCCTCCGCAAGCCTCGCGGCATGCACCGCAACCTCCTCGTACGTGAACTCCCCGTCCCACGCGACGACGGCCCTCCGGTGCGCGACGTTCGTGTCCGCGCACCGCGAGAAGACGAGCTCGTGGACCGCGGCGTCGACCCTCTGCGGGAGCGGGGGGCAGAGCTGGACTACGCGGCGGTAGTCGCCTTTGCTGACGGTCTCGACGTCGCGCATGAGGAGCTTGTCGGCCTCGAACTTGTTGATGAACTGCATCTTCTTCGTCATGGTGTTGAGCGTGTGGGCGAAGTTGTCCACCACGCTCTGCGCCTGCTCGTCCGAGACGGCGTCCTTGCGGAAGGCGAGGTGGGCCTGGACCATGGCGCCCTCTGAGACTTGCACGACGAGGGTCGCGGTGGCCTGGATTCCAATTTTTGATGAGTATGTTTGAAGAATGAAAATCTAGGTAGGTACATATCCCCAGTGATGAGAGTCTACAACTTACCAGTGCGTGCATATCCGGAGATGCAGTCTTCCCAGAGTGGATGTAAACAGCAGTTTCAACCCTCCCACACCCCGTCCCCTCGCCGAACTCGGCAAGCGACTTGAAAGCCAACTCGCACTCCACCATGAGCTTCTTCTCCTGCTCCGCAGCCCGCATGGCGCTCAGCAGCTTCTCCTCGCCGACAACCCCCATGGCGAAAAGCCACGCGGCCCCCTCCCGATCCAAACACGCCCCGAACCCGACGGCGCCGTCGACGCCCTGGTAGCTCCTCATGAGGAGGGCCCAGGCGGCGAAGACGACGGTCTCGGCCGAGAGATGGTGCATGAAGGCCGCGACGTGGAGGTCGCCGGCGCTCACGGCCATCACGCGACCGGTCTTCCCATAGGAATCGGGTCCCGGGCATGTCTCGTCGGGAGCCTTGTCAAAGAAGGCGGGGGAGGTGGGCTTGTTCTCGTCGGCTTGGAGCCGCTGCGTCCAGAAGGACTTCCTGGTGATTCCGGCGGACATGTTGGCGGACTGCATGGTGATTGACTTGGTGCTGTTTGTGCTTGCTGTTGGGATTGGTGAGATAATGTAAGTGGAGGTGGTAATTGGAAAGCCTTGATAGTACGTGTTAGGCGTTGGGTATAGTTTGGCGTGTAGTGATTGACCTAGGTATTCGTGTGTGATGGCTGTTCGTCCTCTCTGGTGGCGAGAAAGGAGGTTTCTGCTTGGTGGATAGTTGTTTCAAGACAGTAGAATGATCCAGGAGAGCTAGGGGATGATCCAGCAGAACTAGGTGAGGATGGTCAAGAGAAAGAGGAGTAAGTGTGGAGCAGCAATGTCATGCAGTGTTAGTTGTCGATGTGATGAAACCTTAGGAGGCAGAGAGGTAGTACATTGACTAGACCTCTACGAGACGTGTGCCTGGTAGACTGGAAATGAGACTTGGGGGAAGTTGATGATCGTGAGGTGGATAGAATCACAGGCCACTAAGGTGTTCCGTGGGTGAGGTGGATAATAAGTCCCAGCGTCGATCATGACCTTCCTCACACCGGATATCTCGGTATCACAGCCCGGCGGACAGGAATAGCATCGCTTGCAGCTGAAGATGTGATGCCACCACGCGATCACTTGCGTGCAGATGCTGTGAGGTGATGGAAACCAGCCGAGGTGCCATTCGCTAATGATGGTGTTGTCCTGGGTGTGTCGAAAGGAGTAACCATCACGACCAAGCCTCACTCACATATCTGCCCGGCTCTGGATGATGTTGTCCCGTCTTATCCATCGTGAGACCAAGATAGAAACCATGGCGAGTCTAAATTCCATGACGCGATGACGAAGTGAGGGCTAGAGCAGGGATCATGGCCTAACTGGCAGCTGGCGGGGAGGTTATTTTTGTCACGATGCTTATGTCGTCGTTGGTGACCGTCAAGATCATGGGCTGTGCCGCAGCTCCGGGTTGGATGCCAGGTTCCAAGGTTCAGCCGTAGAACTTGAGCCCATCGTCTATTTATGGGGTGAAGTGTGGGTCAGATCTAGTGAATATAGAAACCTGAGTTGACGATCCTATGCAAAGCGGCAGAGCTGTCGTTGAGGCTGACCCGACTAAGGAAGAGCAAGACCCAGCTTGATGTCAAGCTGCCAAGTCCGGATTGGAGCTGTGAAGACGTCTTCCCGTCCAATCAAGACGCGACATACTCCTCCACGGTCGGCTAGCGATTGTTTCGCCCGCCTGTACTCTATGAAGTCCGGCTGGATGGAACCCTAGAGCCCAGGTTGCTGACAACCCAACTATAGAACCATCCGCGCGGGTGGCCGCGGAAGACAGAGCTATTCTGGGAAGCGAAGCTAGCCGGACTAATACGCGTTGATGTCACTCCGGTACGTACCTGTTTTCTCTCTCGCTATTGTCGGGATAAACGACCGCCCCAATTTTTAAACGCGATCAGTACGTAATAGGTGAGCATCCCGCAAAATGGTGTGCTATATAACTTAATCCAGCTCGGATAGTTTCACCTCGCGGGCTTACTTTCCTTACCAGGGTCGCGGTTCAGTTGCACCAATCGAGCACGCCAGCTATGAAACCCCGCATTGGACTAGTCCAAAACAGGCAATTGTCGGCTTGGCTGCCGTGACAGCTGCCGCTAAGATCGGGAAAGAGATCGGCGCGTCCCAAAATAGAAAGGTCTCTTTTCCGCTTTTGCCCCACTATAGCCCCGCCAGCTCTTACTTTTCTCTTGCTGTGGCACGGCACGATGACCCGAACTACCTTCTCTTTTTCTTCCGACCAAGATGTCTCGTCATCTTCAGCTCCCGTAACGCCACCTACCCCCGTCAGAAAGCATGGAACAGCGGCAGAGCGGTAGAAACGACTCAAGTGAAGCCAACAAGACACGTGTGGCTTAAAATAGCTGAACAATATCTGACCCATCCTCACCGACGTGAACATGGTGGAATCGCATGGGCCGCGGCTGATCTCCGCCGCCGTCTTACAGACGCCCCTCATAACCCCCTCGTACGAGCCATCCTCTGCGCTCGCCCGGATACCCCAAAACGCGGCTTCACTCGGATGTTACTTGGCGGAGCATCTCGACCGACACTAGCTCGTCTGATTAAAAGTAGAGCAGCCACTGCGTCTTACATCCACCGTCCGATCCCCAACCCTCTGTTCCTTCCCCCCCTTGCCTCTTCCGCTCCCAATCTTCTGGCCATCAGCCATACCTCAATTTCAGGTAAACCATCATGAGCGTCGACTGCGTTGCCATCGACAACACCTGGGGCCCTTGGGCGGGTGCGTGCCGTTGGGGATTAGACTTCACTCTCCTCTTCGAAGAGTCCGTCTTCTCTATCCTGCCATCGGCCTTGCTGCTCCTCCTCTCTCCTGTTCAGATAACATGGCTCATGCACAAGAACAAGAGGGTCGAGATGGGGACCTTGCTCCCCGTCAAACAGGTACGTCCCTACGATCTAGCTTATGAGCAGAAGTGCATCCTCGCTAACATACAGATCACCACAAACAGGGCCTCATCATAATCCTAGGCCTCCTGAAGCTCTCACTCCTCGTCATCTGGATCGTCGCCGGCCCGCCGCGGACAAGGGCGACCCTCGCCGCCGAGACCCTCAACTTCGTGGCCGTCTTCGCCATCAGCGCCGTCTCCTTTTATGAGCACGTCTACCGTGTGGCTCCGAGCATCCTACTTGAGATCTACCTCCTCCTGACCATCGGCTTCGATGCCGTGAGAATCAGAACCTTGTGGCTGATGCCCGGGGCCGAGGCAGTCGCGGCCATAGAGACTGTGACGCTAGCCACCAAGCTCGGCGTGGCCGTCGCGGAGGGCTGGTCTAAGAAGGACCTCGTACAGGACCCGGATAGCAAGTATAGCCGTGAGCAGTTGGCGGGCTTCTACGGACGGACTCTGTTCCTCTGGCTGGCGGATACCCTGTGGAGTGGTATGAATACTCCCTGATCTACCAATATTGCCCTGAACGAGCGCTAAGGATTGATGCGACTAGGTTACCACCGCCCCCTAAACGACTCGGACCTTGCTGGCCCCCGTGATGAGGAATCCGCTGAACAGCTCCGAAACTCCTTCCGCCAGATCTGGTCCCAAAACCCGAACAAGGAGGCGAACTCGGCTCTCTTCTGGACCTTATTCCGGTCGATGCCGGGCCACTTCCTCCTCCCCATGATCCCCCGCATCGCGGTGGTCGGCATAACCCTAGCGCAGCCCATGCTCCTAGAACGTATGCTCGATTTCGTGCAGGGGGGCGGGTACGCCCAGCGACAGGCCGTCGGGTACTCCCTTGTCGGCGCCTTCGCGTCGCTGTACTGTCTCACGGCAGTCTTCAACGCGTGGTTCCACCATGCCTCCAATAAGCTAGCGCTCGAGCTGAGGAGCCAGCTGATAGACGCGATTTATCGACACCTATTGCGCCTGAGGCTCTCGGCGCTGGATACGGGGAAGGCGACTACGTTGATCAACGTGGACATGCAGCATATCATAGACGGGTCGCTGATTCTTCATGATATTTGGGCGAGTTTCCTCACTGTTGCCGTCGCCGTTTATCTGCTCTACCTGCAAATCCAGCTTGCGTATGGCCCCCCTCTCCCGCTCTCTCCTCTTCGTTTCTGGCTAACGGGTGACTGTACTACATAGATTTATTGCTCCGCTTCTTTGCACGCTACGTAAGTCTGGTCTCTATACTTCGAGGAAAATCCAGTGGTCGCTAATCCCTCCCAGTCATGACCGTCGTCGGCGGCCTATTCGGCGGACCTATCGGCTCGCGCCAGGTATCCTGGCTCGCTGCCACCGAGAGTCGTGTCAAAGCCACAATGAGCATGATATCAAGCTTCAAGGAGGTTAAGATGTTGGGCCTCTCTTTGGACTATCTGAAAAGCCTCCAGAATCTTCGTCTCGACGAGGTGCGGCTCGGAAGGTGAGTTGTCAATCACCAGTTCCACTTCAGGGGATAGTTAGCTAACAAAACCAAGACGTTTCCGACGAATTCTTTCCGTTATTATCGTTCTCTGTAAGCTCTCAAACAAACCCCACTTATTAGTTGTCACATCTAACAATACTATAGCCGCGGCCTCGACAGAACTGTCCATCCTCGTAGCCTATGGCGGCTTCGCAATCATCAGCAAGGTCCACGGGGTAGAGCTAACCCCGCAGACCATATTCGCGTCCCTCGCGCTCCTCCGCATCTCCCTGGACCCCCTCTTCCTCCTTATCCAAGGCACGCCGACCCTGGTCTCCATGTTCAAGTGCCTCGGACGCATCCAGGACCTGCTAAACGACGACACTTTCGCCAGCATCCGCTCTCGTGGCTCGCACGCCTCCTCCATGAGCTCACTCCTGAAGCGCAGGCCCACGGACAGCCCTGGCTCGTATAACCCGTACCCGCTATACCTCCAGCACGTCTCACATCTTGGCTTCGCGGAGTTTACGCCCGCCGCGGATGTCGTTGAGATTTCCGATGCCACGTTCTGCTGGAAGGACCGCGAGACGCCGTCACTATATGTCATGTCTCTCTCGCTTCAGCCCGCTTCCTTCGCAGCGATTATCGGACCGTAAGTATTTTCGGCTTTCTCAATCACCACAAATACTTTTTTTTTCACAAACTAACACATCTTAGTGTCGGCTCCGGGAAGTCCACCCTACTAAGGGCTATTCTCGGCGAGGTCGAGCAGACCTCTGGGTCCAGACGCGTCCGCCCCAACCTCCGAATCGCCTACTGCGACCAGGAGCCGTGGCTGCTCGACCAGTCCATACGGGAGAATATCGTCGGCTCCCTGCCGTTCGATGAGGAGTGGTACGAGACCGTCGTAGCTGCTTCTGCACTAACCCAGGACATCGCGGGACTCACAAAGGGAGACGACACGGGTGTGGGAAGCGGTGGGTCCGGCATGAGCGGTGGACAACGTGCTCGAATCGTAAGTATCTCACCTCATCAAATCCCTTCCGACTGCTAATCATAATCTAGGCCCTCGCACGCGCTCTATACTGCCGGCCCGAGCTACTCCTGCTCGACGATATCTTCAGCGGCCTCGACCGGAGATCCGCGCAGCACATCTTCGCCTCCCTCTTCTCGCCCGACGGACTTCTTACCAAACTTCAGTGCGCCGTCGCACTAGCCACTCATTCGAGTACGACACCTCTTCCGCTTCCTCCCTCCCCCCGTCTCATTTACATACTTCCAATATTACAGAGACTAACCGCCCACAGCCAAATTCCTGTCCTCTTTCGAAACAATCTTCGTTGTAAATAATGGTTTCATCACCCACCAAGCCGGCTATCCCGAGCTCCTAGCCGAGGGCCTAGTAGTAGAGGAGACAATGGCAGACCTAGAGGCACCCATCACCGCCCCTCCCCTTCCGGAAAACGGCAAAGAGGGTGCGGCTAGTACCAAAGACGCCATGGTCGAAAAGGATAAGGACACGCAGCCCCCCTCTGACTGGAGCGTCTACGTCTACTTCTTCCGATCGTGTGGCTTGGCGGGGATGTCCTTGTTCTTTGTTCTCGCCGCAATACTAGCAGCCGAGCGGTCCTTCGAGAGTAAGTCGCCCCCCCTCTCCCAACTTTCTTTGGCAGTTGAAATATTTGTTCTTGTGGCTAATAACGCTTCTCTAAATCGCAGATGTCTGGCTCAAGATGTGGGCGGAGTCAACCGGTGACAGGTTAACATTCTACATCACGATCTTTACCGGCCTCATCATCGGCGGGCTCGTGTTGCTCTACGCGCTATGTTTGTAAGTAACCGCTTCTAGAAAACACGCGCCCATGCGTAGGCTAACGAAACTATAGCTTCTTCTTTGACATACTCCTCACATCTTCGGCGTTGAATCTTTACTTTGGACAGCTGGAGACCCTGATGAAGTAAGAATCCACGGTTCCCCAGGTTGGCAGACTCATGCTAAGCCCGTCTAGGTCATCCATCACCTATGTTATTTCTGCTGGCTCCACCACGATCGCCAATCGGTAAGTTCCCCGCCGTGAAACGATGACTATACCAGGGACTAACGCAAGTTCAGCTTCATCCAGGATATTATGCTCGTCGACGACGAGTTGCCCATGGCACTGGTCAACACCACAACCGGTACAAACCCTCTCTCCCCTCCCTCATGCCTCTCCGACTAAAAAAAAAAAAAAAAAAAAAAAAAAAAAAAAACCTACTCTAACCTCCCGCCTGCAGCCCTCTTCGGAGCCCTCGCCGAATCAGTAATAGTCTTCATATCCTCCAAATACGTCTCGGTCTCCGTCCCCGTCCTGGTCGGCTTCCTCTTCATAATCCAGAAGTTCTATCTCCGAACCTCGAAGCAGCTCCGCCTCATGGACATCGAGGCTAAGGCCCCGCTCTCGGCCTTCATGCTCGAGACGATCCAGGGCATCGTGTCCATCCGCGCCTTCGACCGTACGGCGGAGTTCTCGCGGAAGAACACGGCCCGGCTAGATTACTCGCAGAAGGCGATGTACATGCTGCTCTCGGTTCAGGTCTGGCTCAAGATGATCCTCGACTTCGTCGTCGCTGTCTTGGCGGTGCTCGTGACGACGCTGGCTGTGAAGTTCCGCTCTACACAGTCGTTGGGCTTCCTCGGCCTTGCGCTGGTTAACCTGGTAAGATCCCCGATATGGCATATATATACCGGACATAAATATCTAACGGCTGTGTAGATCTCGTTGAGCAACAGCTTCAAGTACCTCATCACGTTTTGGGCACAGCTCGAAACTTCAATCGGGGCTGTGGCTAGGATCCAGCGCTTCAACTTGGATGTGGAGCCGGAGGAGAAGGGCGAACTCCCGCCTACGTATCCCAGCTGGCCGGGGCGGGGTGACATACAAATTAGCAACGTCTCCGCGACCTACAGGTAGGCCCAACGACCCGCCGAGTTTACCCCTCATGCTAACATCCTGTCTAGTTCGAGCTTGACCCCAGCTCTACTAGACGTGACCCTGCACATCCCACCCGGGACCAAAGTTGCCATTTGTGGACGGAGCGGAAGGTAAGCCATCTACCCAGCAAACTCATTTATCCACCTTGCATATTCCAACATGCCCCTCTCCTGCTTGCCTACACTCCGGAAGTAAATACTCACACCAACAACAGCGGAAAATCTTCCCTCCTGGGGACCCTCCTTCGCTGCCTCGACCTCACGTCTGGCACCATCATCATCGACGGCCAAGACATCTCCCGCGTCTCTCGCGACTCCCTCCGCAAACAAGTTATGACCCTCCCCCAAAAGGCCCTCTTCATCAACGACTCCATACGGAAGAACATGACACTCTGGGACTCCTCCTCCCTATCCCCCGCAGAGGTCGACGCCGAGATCGAATCTGTCCTCCGCAGAGTGGGCATCTGGGACGCCCTCTTCGCCCCGAAGGAGAGCGCTGCTCCCTGCGGCCCACAAAAAGTAGATCTCTTTTCTTCCTCCTCCTCTGAGTCGGATAGCAAGAAAGAGAAGGACGCCAAGGAGGACAAGGAAGAGGAGCCACTGTCCCTCGACAGCCATCTCAACCCGGAAGAGCGCCTCAGCACAGGCCAGCAGCAGCTCTTCTGCCTCGCGAGAGCACTATTCCAGCGCCGAACCTCGCAGATCGTCCTCATGGACGAGTTCACGAGCAGCATGGACCACGAGACGGAGATGGTTATCCGGCAGATCGTGAGGGACGACCTGCGGGACAAGACTGTGATTGAGGTCATCCATAGGCTCGAACACATTATCAGCTTCGACCTCGTGGTCGTGGTAGACAAGGGGAGGATCGTCGAGTCGGGTCATCCGAGAGATCTTCTACAGGAGGAGGGCGGCCTGTTGAGGGAGCTGTATCAGGCATCGAAGGCTTAATTGCCGCTCTGACGCTGGAGGCACAGTGGCGTGGATCGCAAGCGACAAGGACAGATTGAGGCCTACATTTCCTATCTGTATGAAATTATGACTGAACCCTACATATGGCGCAAATAAATATTGATCAGGAGCATGCTAGTTATTACAAAAATTACACAAGTTTATGCATGCCTGTACGGCATTATCTCCTCCGCAAGGCCAGACTATATTTTGCTGAGCCCTTGTATTGCTCACTCACATATGTTGTAGCACGATAAATCGCGCCCGTAGATGCGATACCCTTGATCTCCGAGTCTAGCCTCTAGTCCAACAGCTATTAGTTGCCCCTTTACGATGGCCCGTCCTGTTTGCTACTCTTTCTTTTCCTCACAGGTCCGGATTTGCTCGACCTACGGGTAGCAATAAACGCATCCCGCCCCTCCCGGAATCATTGACGAAGTAACATTAGCAAATGTAGTGTAGGACTAGCGGCACAAAAAAAGAAGCTTGGGAACCAGAGGTTGTCAAACATTTGAATCATCTCCCGAGCCTGAATCGAACAGGCGACTTTCCGATAAGACCGCGCAATTACAGTCGGACGCCATGAACCAACTAGACCATCGGGAGTTTCTGATTCGTTGGTGATTTGTTCGTTTCCCCGAGGCGCAAAGTAGAAGCCAAAAGGAGGAGAACAAATAATTTGAAAATTTTCAAAAAGGAATCATCTCCCGAGCCTGAATCGAACAGGCGACTTTCCGATTGACCATACAATTACAGTCGGACGCCATGAACCAACTAGACCATCGGGAGTTTTTGATTCGTAAGTTGTTGATTTGACCGGCGCCTCGCAAGGAATACGGATCCTCCCAGGAGATCCGATGCCATGGCTAAAATTAGACATCCTAATTCCACCAAGGTTTTCTCTTCTCTAGGTGGCTGCGTGTTGGGGAATCCCTTCGGAAATACGTAATACCGGAATAGCATCATATGTATCAAGGACGGACTTAGGTTATTCGAAGAAGCCAGGACATCTGCAATTGTCGAGTGTCAATAGAAGCGCAGCTTGGATTAGCTACCATCAGGACTACGTACAAAATATCAAGCTTGGTCTTGGTTGAACAGTCACGAATGGTCCAAAATTGGGCGGGATGGGGTTCAAAACGGGACAAGGTTAACCTTTATGCCCTATTTTCTATTCCCAGGGAAGAGAGTCCGTATAAAAGCGTTGAGCATATCATAATATCAGCCAACTATCAGGTCCCGATCTAAGACTGAAAAGACCCAGATATTAGACCAAAAGTTTCTACAGTCAGTTAGGTTCATTTTTAGACCTGTGATCGATTAGACTCAATTCTAAACCATTATATATTACACGAACCTTTACATGACATGACTGCGTAACCAGCTTCAGGTACAGCTTGGAGGTAAATAACAATATAACTCTATTCTCTACAAATTCTAAAACGTGGTACATATTGCGTTTAGGAATCAAGGTGGCTGTGCCATCGGCTTGGATATTTAAACCTGCGTGCATTCCCGTCCGCGGGGCAGTCTCTAGAATCCTCGAGTGCTAAACTTTGAATATCACCGTCTCCTTGATATACTCGCAAACAGGCCCCAGCACCATGAAGGTCATCCTTACCCTCTCCCATGTCGTGCTCGTTCTAGGCCTTGTTTTCTCTTCTCCCGCAAGTGCCTTCTCAACCGTGTACGAGGCAAACGAGGACGCCGACAAGCCACCACCACTCCATCTGTCGCTTTTACCAGAGCTAATCCTAATTTCCTTATAGTGGAGGGCGAAGCCATCTCCAGGCGTAGCGACGAGTACTCTGAGCGATTTGGTGCAGACTGGAGCCAAGTCGATCAGATCCTGGGTCGAACCACCACTACCCAGCCCGATGGTGTCCGTCGTTACGGCTTCCCGAGATCGGACCTAACCGTAACCTCGCGTGGTATAGCTCTCAAAGCAGAGTTTGCTCTGGGCGGCTATGCTTCCTTCACGCTGTCCGGGAGTATGGACGCTGCCATGGTCATGGGCGATCTGGTCCTCACCGAAGACGAGATAAACCCTGTCATGATCGCGCTTCAGGAGGGAGGGGTCGAGACCACAGCCATCCACAACCACCTCCTCTTCGAAACCCCGCGCATCATGTATCTCCACTTCAAAGGCGAGGGCGATCCTGCGGAGGTCGCCGAGGTCCTCTATACCGCTCTCAGCACAACCAACACACCCCTCGTCGTGCCTACCGCAAACGCAACTAGTCCTGCTTTGCCATTCAACACCACCGCTCTCGATTCCATCATGGGCTATCCCGGGAAGAATAATGCAGGGGTGTACCAGTATAACATCGGGCGCGCGGAGGCTATTATGGATGGAGATACGGCGCTCTATACGAGAATGGGAACCGCTACCATCATCAACTTCCAGCCGGTCGGGGACACTACTGCCGCAGTCACTGGCGACTTTTCCCTGATCGCGACGGAGGTTCCCTTGGTGCTCCGCGCTCTAAGCGAAAATGGTATTCAGGTGAATGCTCTACATAGCCATATGCTGACGGATAGTCCTCGCCTCTTTTACGTACACTTTTGGGGTGTTGATGACGCTACGGTGCTGGCACGCGGGCTCCGGGAACCTGTTTCGTTGACGAACAGCGCGAGGCCAGGAGTTTGAGGTCTGCTGCGGGCAGTAGGGACGAGTTCAAGGCCCGTACACTTTCTTTCTATTGGAGAATTTGTCAGCATGGGAAGGAGGAAGTCCAAATGGGAGTTTTCCCATTCACCAGTGTGCTAGTTTTTGAATTCCACAAGGTGTTGGGCAAGAATATCTTGATGATGCATCCGCCGAGACCAGAATGACAGCATTAACGCCCAAGATGAAGCAGTTTGGGGAGATCTGAGATGTCCCTGGTTCGTCGTTCGTGCCGGCCGCCACGACGACGAACTGGCTCCTTTGTCTGTGGGGTGATCTAGGGCCCATGTCTCGAGCATAAGCGCTATTCTGATTTTGCCATCATTGGTGGACCAACCAACAATGGGTAAGGAGAGACTAATCTGATCGATCCGGGATGACAGCGCACGGGCCACGTATGCTTACACCAGCATTGGAGAAGGCAGGAGTGGGGCAACGCGCGGGGCCGAGACATCGGACCGGAACAAACCAAAATAGCTTCACATCCATTCAACGAAGTCCCTCCAGCTTCCTCAGCAGGTCGAGTCATCTATCCCCTCCCCCCCCCCTTTTTGACCGATGGACCCCATCTCGGCCGTAGGCTTGGCGGCCGCCATCGTCCAGTTTGCAGAGTTGGGCGTCAAGGTCGTCAAGCGGGTAGCCGAGTTCAGCACAGTCGCTGAGGAGGCTCCCAAGTCTTTCAAGCAGATCACCACGGAGCTACCCCTTATTATCGACGGCCTGAGACGCATACAACTTGGTATAGAGGCTGGTGGGGTGGATGAGGCGACGAAGAGGGCTGTCGCGGGAGTGGTCCAAAATTGCCTAAGAGAGACGGAAGAGGTAGACAGGATCCTCCAGAAAGTCCTGCCAGCTGCAGGTGCCTCATCGTGGGAGCGACGTGGAAAGGCCGTTATGAGCGTGGGCTACGACAAGAAGATTCAGCGGGCGGTGGATTCGATCTTTCAATCTGTCCGGACCCTAACGTTCCACCAGTGGAGTACCACATCGTTAGCCACGCCCAATGTCGAGGAGAAGCCACCACCATACCCCCAGGCCCTCCACTGGCTCGTGCCGTTTGAAAGAAACCTTAGGTTTGTTGGGCGGAGCGACTTCTTTGATAAGATCGAAAAGGCATTTGCATCGGCGGACGGTAGCCAGCCAAAGGCTGCCTTGTACGGTCTAGGAGGCATAGGGTGAGTCCGAAAGGCGCCTTTTACCCCAGTAGCTAGTAGGCTGTGGTTGACTCTGACGCGGTGTAGGAAATCCCAAATCGCTCTGGAGTTTTGCTACCGAAAACGAAAAGAGGGTGATTGTTCGGTCTTCTGGGTCAACGCAGCCACCGTCGACCGCTTCGAGGAATCATTCAAGCGCATCGCCGGCGAGTGCGGGCTCGTGACTCGCAATGACACGGGCTCCGACGCCCCTAATCTGCTAAAGTCTTGGCTCGAGGTACGCCACGAGGGGCCCTGGCTGATGATCATCGACAACGTGGACGACAAGGACGTGTTCTTCCGGGAGAAGATGAAGAATGGCGAGACCCCTGCCGGAGTTATCCCGCGCTGCCACCACGGCTCTCTCCTTTTCACGACCAGGAGCCGAGACATAGCTGTCGACGTGGTGAGTACAGCGGCTCCAATCATCATCCACGAGTTAGGACGGGAGGAAGGCCTGCAATTGGTCAAACAGCGTCTGGGAGCGGATCAACCGGAGAAGCTCGTCCTTGACCTGCTCGACGCTCTCGAATATATACCCCTGGCCATCACCCAAGCAGTGGCGTTCATGGTAAAACGTCAAAAGAATATACAGCAGTACCTGGACCAATACCAAAGAAACGACGTGACGAAGACCAAGCTTCTCACCTATGAGTTCGTGGACCATGGTAGGCAATCAAGCACCATGGAGTCGGTGGCAAAGACGTGGATGATATCATTTGAATCGATCCGGGACTCTAATAAACGCGCGGTCGACCTGCTCTGCCTCATCAACTTCTTCCAACACCAGGATATTCCCGTGCTGCTCCTACAAAACGAGGAGGAGGACGAGTTTGACTTTGAGGACGCTACCGCTCTATTAAAGGACTTCTCTCTCATAGACACCAATGACGACGACGCTGTATTTAGCACACACAGGCTCGTGCAGCTGGCAACAAGGTGGTGGCTGGAGAAGGAAACGCCGGGCGAGGCGGACCACTGGGCCTCGGTCGCTCTAGCCTCGGTAGCGACGCACTTCCCCAGGCCCGTTCCGTACCCCGAAACCAATTACTTCGAGGCCGATTATTTTCAGCTTTGTGAGGTGCTTCTCCCGCATGCAGAGCTTATGCTGCGGTATCCGTTCAAGTCGGCTTCCAAGGACGTGGAGTTGGCGAGGGCGAAGCTGCTCAACTCCACGGGCCGGTACCTCCACTGGAACGGCAACCACGAGGAAGCTCGTCAGAGGTTCGAGCGGTCCATGGAAATCAACAAGGCGTACCTCGGAGAGAAGCACATTGAGACCATGACGAGCATGGGACTACTCGGGTGGACGCTGGTCATCCCTCTCAGGGATGCCCGGGCGATACCTCTGCTGGAGCGGCTGGTGGAGATACGGACCGAGCTGCTCGGGGAAAATGACCCGAGGACGATCGACGCACTGAGCGACTTGGCCACCGGGCATACTTCAACTGGGGACTTCTCCCTCTCTGAACGAATGCAGCGCGACGCCCTCTCCCGCGCCAAGTCCGTCCTTGGACCGAGCCATCCGGACACGCTCAACTGCATGACCCACCTCGCCAGCGTCCTAGAAGACCAAGGAAAGATGGACGAGGCCATCCAGGTACAGCGCGTGGGATATGAGGCCAGGAAGCAGCTCCTCGGTGACCGGCACCAGAGCGTGCTAATAGACGAGCACAATCTGGCACTCATGCTGTGCGCAGACGATTCCACGCTAGAGGAGGGCCTCAGCCTCCAACGGACGAATATAGAGAGAAAGACCGAGATCTTCGGCCAGGATCATCCGGAGACCCTCATCGCGGCGTATAACCTGCTGTATCTGCTGAATCGTGCCGGTCGTCCCGCGGAGGCGCGGCAGGTGGGCGCGCGAGCGTTGGCCCTCGCCCACAACGGTCCAAGAAAGGACATGGCGAGTAGCCAAGAATTTCTGTCCAAAATCCAGGACGCTCTCGACAACATTGAGTGATTTGAAAAGCATAAGCTTTAGTACTCTCTATCTCTGCCCGATAAAACCTATATGAAGGATATATCGCATTTAGAAAGAGATGTAGTGGAGTATCAGTTCACTGAAGATCTGCTGTATCAAGAAGCGAGACATAGCATTGTAGCTTAGAGGAAGAACACTAGCGTCGTAATACAGGAACAAGAAGCTTCAGCAGCAATGTAAATCTATTAACGTGGCAGGCTACTGTCTAATCCCCGTTCATATCCTAACATCTCATTATCCACCAAGGCTGTAGTATCGAAAGGAAAATTTGCTGGCGCTATGGTTGTGTGTGCAATCTGTGACCTGTGGTCGGAAACCAGCTCCCGAAGGAGGGTCCCGCCACCAGAAGGAGAGAGTCGCTTAGACGGAGATAGGAACACACTGGAGGTTGACGAGGCCCTGGAAGAGTAAGGCGTTAGCGACAATGACAAAATGTGAAAGGAGGTAGGGGAGGGGGGTAAAATGGCTTACAGTTTGGTCGCCGGAGCAGCAGGCGACCTGGGCATTGCAGTAGTCGGTGATAGGGATGGCAAGCGAGACGGCGAGGAGGGGGATGCTGACTGGCTCGCAAGCACCACCGAGGAGGTCACCGAGGACGTTGAGGCCGGTGTCACCCTGCTCCTTGTTGCAGCACGCGACGGTGTTCCCGCTACCGTTGCCGGAGCACTCAGCGATGACTTCCTGGGTGGACTTGACACCCTTGCCGGGGGCGGCGGCGGCGATGGCGGCGAAAGCCACGATGAGGGTCTTGAAGGCAAACATCTTGAAGTTTGTGGTGGTTGGTGGTTGGTAAGCTTGGGAAAAGAAGTTGTTCCGAAGAGTGAAGGAGTGGTGGAGAGGTGTGAAGATTGTTTGGTAGTTGGATTATTAGATAAGTGATGATGATGAGAAGGGAAAGATGATGGATGAAGGGGAGATATGGCCCTATTTATCCTCGAATTGACCTTGCGCTATGCTAATACGAATGTGGTCCCATGCCTCTTCCTGGAGCTTGTTGTCCAACCTTGGAAAGGTGTAGTTTGGGTAGGTTGCTTTTCCGTGAGAGTCAATGTTGAATTATTCAGTCTCTCATAGATTTGTAGGGTGAGGAGTGGTTCACTATCTGGGTAAGACACCGCCATCGCTAATACTATTGATTCAAAGCGCGCCCCTGCAGACGTCAAGGAACTGCATACGGAGTAGTAAACCTACAGTATGTCCACAGAGCCTTCTGTTAGCCCAATTTCTGAGAGTCTCATGTATCGGGATGCCTGGACATGAGCCTTTTCTGCCAGAGAGCGGTGATAACAGCACCACCCTCACTCTAGAGAGCGGTATACGGGAGGTATGCGCGGTGAGAATACGTGGGGATGCTCCAACAAGAAGCCATCGTCAATAGGAGGTGAGCTGCCATCAATGGTAAATGAACGTAGAAAATAGATTGAGCTCTGACTTCTAGAAAAGCAACGGGGGCCCGCCACCTGCCGATATCATCGCGCAGCTGCTCCCAGCCCATGACCCAGCCCAATCTCAAGCTAAGGGTACAATGTCTAACACACCCAGCCTCACCAACGTGAAGCTAAGTCCTTTAGTTAGAAATCTACAGGCGGGCTAGTCGCACATGACTCGTCAGCACCCACTGTCCCACGATATTGTTTCTCGTTACTTTTTCCTTCAAACTTTTCATATTCGGGTAAAGGGGTACCGACCAGTCATCCCCCAGAGTAAAATGCGGTAGTACAATTGTCCGACAAGCACAGAAAATTACTGACTCTCGTAGCTGGAAGGTGTCGCAGCCGACACCAGCAGTCAAATTTCCGCTGTCGCCAGGAAGTCGAGGGGCTGACTGTGTTGCGCAACTCCTCCTTCCTGGTTGGTCTAGATGATATTAGGAGGTTTCACGATCGCCAGCAGTAGTTCAAAAATTCCCAGCCGCCTCGGAAATGTATTGATAGAGAGGTAACTAGAAAATCGGGGGATAAAACTCGACAGAAAAATGTCGAAATGACAAGGTGTCTGACAGGCGGGATGAAAAGGGGGACTTAGGGGTCCGCAGGGAGCATTCGACGACAACATGACTCAAACCGAATCAGAAAGTAGGTTCAACGCAGGAAAGGGACCAAATTAACCCGACTTGGACACAAGGGCTATGCAAAGGCCAGACAGAGGTTTCTCAGTAGGAGCGAAGTGGCTGCGTCAGCTCGTTGGTCCTACACACCACTTGCGTGCTTCCAACACCTAATTAGACAGACCATCTGTTGGAGTGAATATTGATGCCGTGTAACATCTCCAGCTCCAATCTCATTTATAGGGGTAAATGAGATCCCCACAAAGGTCTAGACCAGTGAATAGGGGAACGTGAGCCATTGAGGAATTGTCGTAAGAAGCAAAACATCTACACCCGAATACTGTACAAGCCATCCCAGCCCCCATTTTTACTATTCCAGAGGAGGCCGGCCTGGTCCAGCTTGCCTTACCCAAGTATCAAACCGAATCCCACGCTCCTCCCATCTGTTCCCCGTAGCTCAACCCCCAAATCCAAGTCTTCCGGAACTGGCCGCTCAGCGGCAGCCCAAACCTCCAAGACGATTGCCCAAGCCCGTTCAATATTCTCCATAGCCTGTCGTGTACAAAGTGCAGTAAATGAAGTCCTAGACAAAGATCTGTCCTGCTCACTCATGGCCTCACACGACGCGACGAACAACGGCCACAGCAGCGCGTTCAGCCGGCCTCCGGACGAGACGGCCGCCGCACAGTGGATAAGCGTGAGATGGGCGTTCGTTTGTACCACGGAGTGAAGGGTGCGGTGGCCGTAGATGTTCTTGTTGAGGAAGACTACCGAGGCGTAGCGATATGCTAGGGCGTTATGGACGAGGCATCGCGCAGACGCGGTAGATCCAATCTTCTCGTACTCGCCATCTATCATTCCTAGGCCAAGTCCTTCATCATCCTGGAAGAAACCCTGGGATGGCGGGATCCACGTCCGTAGAGCGTGCTCGATAGCCTTTGTCATCACGTCGTATCCCGCCTCGAGGCCCGCGGCCTTGGGTGAACCCTTTGCCAGGGCCTCTTTAAGTTCCTTCTTGACGGATAAGCAATACCCGAGGCGGTACAGGATCGGCCACAGTGTTGTTGCGAGTCCGAGTAGCGGGTCGATGAAAGCCAGGGGAGAAGGGATCTCCGGCCCAAAGGGCAGCGGCGACATGTCGGCCGGACATGATGCTGAGAGTGGCGTAGGGCTGGGCCGCTTGAGTATGGGCATGACTGGTGCCTCCCCTAAGGACAACGCCGTCATGACGTCGTGATATTGGAATGCCTGTGTAAGGTGTTAGAGGGTAGATGTACCCCTGGTAGGCGAGAGAAATTTCCCGGCGCAGAGGGTCGTGACCTACTCTCTCTAAGAAGCTGATGCGCGGAGTCTTTTGGTCGTTTGGTATTGACTCAATGATGTTGAATGCGTTTTGTAGATGTTGAGTCACAACCTGTACTCCGGTACTACATGAATGGCCCAGCTATATATATTGATTAGAATGAAAGGCTAGACCAATGCCTTGTATTATGTAGCAGATATTGACTGAGAGATTGAACGATACTCACAACCTCGTAGTACACCAAAAGGATAATGGCCCCTAGATTCTCCTCCTTGTCAGAAGCTGTCGTCCGGCACCCCGGACTTCCCATGCCCAGTGTCGCGAGGGCCTGAAAGTCCGAGGATTTTTCTGTACACTCCACACCCATGTACTCCAGGTGGGCACTGGAAAATGCGTACAAGGCATAGCTGACCGGCAGACTGTTATGGGCCAAGGGCAGAATCAGCTGCACAAACGAGTTGTCGGGCCATTCGTCAAATACGATGAGGCGCGAGAGGACTGTACAGAAGTGATGGACAAGCTTCCGACGGCCAATCTGGTCGGACAGCTCGGAGAATAATGGGTACTGGAGTTCGTCGGACGGAGAGGCTAGGTCCATCGGATGAAATGCGGCATGCTCGAAGTGCCATTCACCAAGGCTCTCCTGGCTGGAATTCAGTACGTCCGTCTCGTCAGGAGGGGCAAATGCCGTTCTTGGGGTGGCCGATGATAGCGTTGGATACGGCGACAGACACGATGGGGGCGAGTCATCCGCGGACGCCGGAGAGTTTGATGACGCAGATATCGTCGCCATTGTGGCGGATATTACGTCCTCATCGTCAGTCGATTCTGTGTATACCTTGCTATCGAACGGCGACGAGGGAGCAGTATCAATGTCGTCGGGCTTCCGAGGGGTTGATGTGTTTGCCAATGGCCTGGAACTGTTCTTAGGTGTGCCCTCGGGATCGTACACGCATTGGATGCACCTGCTAATGCAGCGCTGGCAGCAGGGCCGGGCCTCGTCACATTTCTTCCGGAGTCTCTTGCTTCACCACAGTTAGGCAGAATTTCTTGCGGGCTGCTGGCGAGCCGACAGGGTAGTCCTACCATGATTGGCAACCTATTGAGGAGGGAAACATTATCCCGTCCGTCAGAACCACAACCAACATATCTCAATTTGGGGGCGTATGTCGTCAACTCACCTCTCCTCGATCGTGTTTTAGGAGGTTTAGGCTTGTGTATTCTCGCGTACAGTAGCATCTTTGCGTTGGATACAGACATTTGAGCTGCATCTATTGTAAACCTGACTGGGGGAATTGAATTGGGAACGACCGCAGGTATTAAGTTTGCTTTCAAAGGGACAGGCACCACGGAGAACACAGGCCTCTGCCTCACCGAGCCTACCTAATATGTTTATACGAGTGACCCGGCCCCACCCGAGATGAAGGAGTCCATGTGTACATGGTCCCGGTGGAGGGGTCGTCGCGGCCTCGACAGATACGAAGTCGCCACCCTCATGATGACGGCAAGGACATGCGAGCTAGAGCTCCCTCCCCGGTATAAACGTTCGACCATCTACGGATATGCGAGGTAGAAAATTACGGATCGAGAACGCTGCGTCCCCCCCGCATGACTACAGGCGCACGAATAAGCGTGCGAATGCTCCTTGTTCGGCCATAAGGGGGCGCTCCTCATTGGACGAGACAACGCTTCATCCCTGCTCTTCAGGTCATGGTTGCGCCTGAAATAAGGTTGCCGAAGGAAGGGGAAATGGAACCTTCTAAATCTGCGTCTTCGTATCCTTGTAGTGGTTGAAACGTACAGTGCATGTGGTTGGAGAAGCTGACGCCCCTCATGAGGGTTCCGTCATCTGTTGCTTTTAATTGGTGTCCATGCCTAGAACGCCTCTAAGTCCGTTCGTGGCTCTCAATCTACGACAACCTTCCCATTCCTCGCGTGCGATGTGGATTGCAATTAGCTCAAATCTAAGAAGGGAAGGTCTCCAAGCTTCTACATCGTCGTAAAAGCAACCTCTGCTGATCACTTGCATGTGGGCAATGTGCCCGCTCACACACACGAAGGAGCAATCTAGATCGCACTCCCGAGCCTCAAAGACGAAAGATGGCATCCAGTGTCTTCAACCACTTCCGGAGATGTAATAAAAGTAAGGGCCCGGGATGGCAAGCGCTTACAAAGCGCTTACAACCCTGGCATCTTCCGACGACACGAGCCAGGCCCAGTGCCCTGAAACTCAGACCAGGGTACGATGTGATGGACAGGGACCGCCCTCATGGCGGTGTGCCTTGGTTCTGCACACCCAGCATGGATAATCCGCGCCACTCCCAGAACTTCTAGAAGGGTTCGGTTGCACTGATACAACCTCGCGCAGCATTCAATTGCGGTCAAAGTAAAGGGATCGGCAGTAACTCCGACCCAAGTTCGTCATCGCCCCCCCCCGGTCGATGAAAGAAAGTGGAAGGTCTTTTTCTACAGGGGCCAGAGTAATCCTTGGCCTGTTCCCCCTCTGGTCTGATATTACAGGCGCGATAATACTGGTGGATGGTTCGCTAACGGGCGATCTAGTCCCCAAGCGGCATCCCCCCCTCAACGGTAGATAGGATGCGGGTGAATCCTTGTGACGGATATGTTTCCCGTTGGTGGCATTTCCGCCCTCTCCCAGGGATGTCCCCAGGGTTTCCAGCTCATACTCTATCACACTGCACGCGTTATGCTACGTCTCAGGTAAAAGGCGACATCGTCGTCCGCCCCCAAAAAGCATCCCAGGCCCGCACGGACGCTCGGACACAAGGGATATAATCTGCACGGCTATGCCCTGGATATTGAAGGACTCGCGAGATCGTTTCTGAGGAAAGATAACACCGAGTGGCACGCGTATGACAAAGGCTTACAAGTACGAGTACTAGTACTCTCGATAATCACAAGGCGGGGAGAACAGGTTAAGGGGGGAGGTCGCGTTTCCCGCCCCAATCAGGAACGCAAGCGGCAAAACCAGCTGATTTTACCCCTGCCCGATTTGGCAAGTATACTATCAAGTCCCGAGCCGTCCCGGGGAAGGTACCAGTCGGAGTCTACCCAGACAAGTCTGAACTCGGCCGATCCATGAGCTGGGACCACCGTGAATTCTCCAGTTTCCTCCCCCCAAGCTGTGGAGATTACCAGTGCCTACTCGTGCAGGTTGGTACCCCGTCGCTCTCCGCCAAGACAACTGCCGTGCCCTGCTCTGCTGCATGTCCTTCGTCGATGCACCCGTAGCCCTTGCTCGCATACCTGCTGCGGGGCGTAAGAGCATGTGCTTATTTCCAATTCCACTTAACCGCTCTAATCCCCAGGAGTAGGCGCCCGCGGAAAGGTGTCTCAGTACGATCTCGTACATGCATCTCAACCCATGCCGCTGAGTGTGGGGAATTATTACCCCATATCCACGGGAAGGGAGGACAAATACAAAGGCAACTCGCCCGCATGAGCCGAGTTCCTAAATAGGAAAGATCTTTCAAATTAGGGAATAATACATGGGCGATGGTAAATATCCATCTTTCTCTTCCAGCTTCAGACTCTAGATGAGGTCCGTTCTTACCTTCTTGTTCTGCATTGCCCGGAGAGGTCTAGCGCGGTGAAACCTACTCTAGCGACCAAGAAGTATTTCGCTGGGGCGATGAAAGAGACAAGTGTGCCCCCCCTCAAAGGAAGAAAAGGTAAGGGGCGCGTATGTGCGGGGGAAAGAGGGTGGGCGGGGGGTGTGATGGTAGACCAGGGGGTCCTCTTAAGGTTAAGCGGATGTCAGTCCGGGGCTCACCAAAAGTGGCTACCTCCCCGTCGCCTCCTCCATCTCCACATTCCCCATCGTCTCCACTAATCTTGCACTCGACATGTTGACCGGTCTCGACAACCCGCGATGGTAGCATATTTCGAGCTCAGCTGGGGCATCCTAAGCACCATATGCACAGCCAATGTATTGTTTGGCATTCTGGTCATCAATATTCTTACCCTGAACAGACTCACAATCATCCCCGTCATCATCTCGGCTGCTGGCGCGGTTGCGAACGGGCTTTGCTACTATGTCTCTTATGCAGACAACCCCGTTAAGAACACAACCGTGGCATCTGCATTTGGGGATATATTATGGATGGTATGGCGCCCTGACCCGTCGCATCTAATGGGCCTCCCCGATAAGTTCAGGCATGAATTAACTAACTGTTATCCCCATCTTTTCAGGTGCAAGAAGCGGGCAACTCGTTCTACAGCTACATGATACTATCGCGTATCATTTTCGACAGTGAGCTGAAAGTCTTCAAGTGCCTATTCTGGTCCTTCATCAGCACCACAGTCGTCACCCGGATCCTCATCGCGATATGCAGAGCCCAGTCCATCGTAGACCGGTCTCTCTCCCTACAGAGCAAGATCAACGGCCTCCACGTCGGCTACTTCACCTCCCTAGCCCTCCTCGAGTGCGTCAGCGCCTTCTTCCTCCTCCGAAAGTTCGCGTCGGTCAAGAGGGCCTCCCTCCAGGCTTCCTTGCGACCCACCGTCTTCCAGCATCTCATGAGGAACAGCGAGGTCCGTGTGGCGACGCTGGCGCTCATGGGAACGACGCGGGCCATCACCTATTACTTCCAGCCGACCGTCCAGAGCGCCACCTCTGTCCCGAGCCAGATCGATCGGTTCGTGTACACTTTTGAGTGTCTATTCCCGGTGGTTATGTTGTAGGTCTCTGTCCAACCCCTAGCTGGACGTCGGAACCTACGGTGGAAGCAGGAGCGAAGGAAATCATCTGGCACAAGAAGCGGTAACTGATCTAGGTCTTGTCTAGCATCGACGTATTAGCGACAAAATTAGCCTCCGCCCAGTCGTGCCAAGAAGCGCGGAGTTTCCCCAGGCAAAGGAACATAGAAGATGGACACCAGCAGCGGACTCGACAGCAGCGTAACCATGGCATCGGGCACACGACGTATCCTTGGGAAGAAGAAGCCCCAGGGGCTGGCAGTAATGCGGTAACGGGGCCATTGAAAGACGTAGACCTTGAGAAGCTACCAGAGGCGCGGCGGCCATCTAGGGTATTACATCTCGAAGATGTGGGAGTGGACCGGGTTTAGCCATATTGAGTCGGTTGACGTGCAAACCATATTAATTTACGAAGATTATGAGACCCTTAATTTGGTGGTGACGGTGGTTGAGCACCTTTGATGGCTATTAGGAAATTGCTTTTCGGCTATATCCTAGTCTGAGCTATCGAGCAGTAAGTAGTCCGATGATATTTCCACATTGGGTAGGTTCTCCTGGAAATGGTCAGTACTTTCACATTCGGTTAATGGCACATGCAAGCGGCTCCCGCTCAGGCGATCGAATTAAAGGCCACCGCGCCCCGGTCCAGACCCCGCAGTGTTGCAAGTCTGGGGACCACCCCGGGGTTCGAAATCACCCTCGAAGAGCATGAATACGAGCATCCCATCCCCACGGGGTCGGGCCGGATAAATAGATCAGATCGCATCTCCCTGTCGGGACAGAGGGACAGGACAGTGCTTTCCTGAGCCAAGGGAATCTGCTATTACCCTCTAGGAGTACGTATTAGAAAAGAACTGTCCAAAGCATCGAGTGAGATGCTTCCTGAGACACCGTAATGGTTATGGATTGGTACTCAGGCTACATATGATCTGGGATAGGAGAGAGTCCACTTTCTTGCCTCAGTTTGGCCAGCCGCTCCTGTTCTGCCGCCCCACCCCACTTAAACATACTTGCATAGCTTTTTGCTTTTTTCAACCCATGGCACGCGTTCTGTGAATATCCTGAGTGGCACGGTTATTATTCTGTTAGATAAATATAATCCAAAGACAGAGGAGACATACCAAGATACACTATCACCTTCGCGACAACATGTGGTCAGATATACCTCGTGAGGGATCCTTGAAAGGTCTTCGCTGCCTGTGACATTCAGGTCGTATATGAACCACGCATTGCCCCTCGGTGAGTCGAAATTAGGTAAATAATGGATGTTATCATAAGTTGGCAGCAGGACCCTGGCGTTGATTGGTCTTTGCAACTTCTGTCTGCAGAACGCATCGCCGAGCTTGAATGGACATGTCAGAAATATCGGTAACACGAGCCCGAATGATTATACGCGTCGGCGTCTGCATTTGGGCGGGATATGGGGTTGGGGCGCGGCGTTACTGGAGAGGGTTTGATCCGGCATGTTTGATGTATTGCCGAGCTCTGTGTTGGAAGGGACATCGAAGGACGCCATGGGCACGTGGAGTTAACTATGCGAGGCATGAGGCAGCCATTGTTTTGGTAAAGCAATCATGACTAGCTGCGCGTGCCCCATTATTACGATGTCTCACCTCCTGCCATCCTTTGTATGGGAAGGTTGCCAGCCCGACCAACCTCAACCCGTTGCCGGACTCTACCGATCTGCTAATCCAGCCGCTTCCACCAAAGTTGGCCCACCGTCCCTTCCGATTCAACCAAGAACCTTATGAAAGTCCCCTCGTCGGAGTCGAATATGGTATAGTTACGCGCCTTCTCGGCGCCTATCCACGAGGGTATAATGGCGGCCGTCAACGGGCCATGGATGATCTGACCCGACTTCTTTGTAGAAGGGACGCCGGGAATAGCCTCCCCAAAGGAGAACGGCCCCGTGTATGACAGGGTGTGCTTGCCTGCTCGAGCCCAGTCCGCGTCGGACTGGCCTTCCTTGAGCGGGTATGTTACGTTCAAGTCCCGCGGGAGAAGGTCAAGGTCAGTCGAAGCACTGCTGGTCGACATGTAGCCGGATTCTGTGTATATCAGGATTCCAGCAACTCCGCTTCCATAGTTGGGACTAGGCTGCAATACTCCATCTATGGTACTGATGTGGATATCAGCTAGCGTGCCACAAGTGGCGAATCAATAACTAGGGTACAACTCACGTTGAGTGATTGTGCAGAGCGTATACGCCCGCGAGGAATGAAAATAGGTCTGATTTCATGACACTACTAGTCTTGGAAATAGAAATAAGGAGGAATTTGTGGTCGGGAATGCGGCTGCCAATAATCAAGTACTTTATATACCAGCCGCTCCTGAGTTTTCGTGGATGTTTGCATCATTTTCCTGCGATTTGACATAGCATCTCCCGCAGAGGCCATGCAAGGTGAATATCACCCATATTATCTCACAATTCTTTGTTAATGTACTGCCTAGCAACTTCTCTCCCATTGTGGTCTACAAAATACCTACTCCTGCATGCAAGGGGGGCATCCGCACTTTTTCTAATCATGGGACGGCCTCTTTAATGGCCGGGCTTACGGACAGTTCTGGTACCGGAGCTTACGAAGGATCCTGTGCACTCTTGGAGGACCAATCTAGGTCGAGAGTTAGATGCAGTTCGGCTCGGAGATTGTTTGGGTACACGTCAAGTCTTACCGCACCCGGAGTAAGGCTGAGAATAACCGCGGGTCGGGCGGGTAGTACCCAATTGGTAGTGGGGTAGCAGCTTAATGATATGGGTAAAATCAACAGTATCACCAGCGGGTTAGTGTAATATAGTTTGTACGACTTGGACTAAATTCCTAGTTGATTACGAGAATGGTAGTTCCACGGGAGCAAGTGATACTCTGGATGAGAAGAGGCCAGGGCCGTACGGTCTACCCAGGAGACAGCATGTTGGGTTGGTGAATTTGGCCGGCATTTGTGGGATAGACCTGTAACTATCTTCCAATTCCTCTCGGACGAGGATGAACGAGACGGGATGACCGTGGGTGACATAAGTTAAATCAACGACAGAACGCTGCACGCATACAATCAATACACGATCTTTGTCGAGCGAGGAAAGTAGGTAACGTGAGGTCGTCGAAGAAGTTCGCAAGAGGTTTGGGCATGTGGAGAGATGCAGCGCAGTCCGTTTACAGCACTTGCACTTCGTAACTACGCGAAGCATGGGGGGTATTTTCCATATTAATTGTCTAAACCTCTATAACCCAATGAAAAACACGCTAATCATACATCTCAATATGTCCCTGATAACTACCGTCCACCCAACCCGGTCACCGCCGCTACCAGGCATACACCTGTGATAACCTTCCACCAAGCATCTGGCTTCACGGACCCCGCCGCGTTCGCAGCCCAGTAGGGCTGATCCAACGTCCTCAAGCAGATAAACGTCGCGTTCCCCGCCACCTTCCCATCCTGGTCGAGCTCCGTCGTCATCAGCGGGATATACCCACCCGAGGTCGGAGGCGGGACAGCGGGGACGAGGCGATCGGTCCCGTCGCTCCTCGGGGCGAACGCCGAAGTCTGCAGCTTCTGCGCCAGGATAAACGTGTCGGACGCCTTCTCCTTCGGGAAGCAGAACCCGTCGTCCCCGGACTTGACGGGACTCGCCTTGTCGGCCCCCGGCGCGCCGGGGCCCAACAGCGGCATGCCGGTAAAGGTAATCATCATGTCGGTAAGCGTGTCGTCGCAGTTCCCCTCGCTGTAGACCCTGTTCTCCAGCTCCTTCGCAACCGCCTCGCAACGGCCCTTGTCCCCCGGCTTGGTGCCGTTGTTGACGCTGATCCCCTGGAGAATGGACTCGAGGCTCTGCATACAGGTATTAGACATCCCGGAAGCGGGACATTCGGTCGAGTTGTGGATGTCGGCGAGCGGGACCACCGTGTTCGGTACGGTGTCGGTATCGGAATACACGGTCCCGTACTTGTCCGCGAAGGGGGC
This sequence comes from Cephalotrichum gorgonifer, assembly GCA_900312665.1. NCBI lineage: Eukaryota > Fungi > Ascomycota > Sordariomycetes > Microascales > Microascaceae > Cephalotrichum > Cephalotrichum gorgonifer. The sequence goes on from ONZQ02000018.1 coordinate 341,575, forward strand.
CATGGTGGTCCCGAAGTACAGCATGAGGAACCCGCAGACCTCGGGGATGTCATCGTTCGAGCCGTCGTCTCCCGTGTCGAGGGCGAAGCCCTCGGGCTGTATTAGCCAGAGGGAATAGTCGTACTCCAGTGGCGGGGGTGTACCAGACACATCAATGGAAGCGGGAGACCGGGTCAGCGCGACGGATAGCTTCGTGTCGGACTTCGGGACCGGCAGGATGTCCTGCACAATGGTGGCGTCCGCTATATCTTCGCCCATGTTACAGATTGCTGCCTTTCCATCCTCCATTGACTTCGACTTCGGGCAGTCTAGGTCGAGGCATCCCTGGAGGGTGCCATTGAGGTTGCTGAATGCGAAAGCGAGCGAGGGCAGAAGCACGACGCCCGCGGTTATGAGTCCGGGTCGCCCCATGACGGCTATGTTCGTCGTGTCTGTCTCGCGCCTGGTTGTAAACAGAAAGTCGAGAAGTGGTTTGCCTTTCGGGCTTGTTGTTTTCCCCTTCTTCTTGGAGCGTATAATTGAAGAAAGGGATGTTTCCGAGGGGCAAAATGACGATGAAGTTGTCTGGGCGTTCCTTGGCAAGGGCCGTGCAATGCAGGCAGGCAACGAAGCGTCTTTGTCAAGTATTTTAGTAGTCCGTAGCAGTTTTTTCTATCGCTAATTTCCCCTATACCCTGAAGGAATGGGACTATTACACTGCAATGTGGATTGGGGCGGATCTTACTGGTCTTGGCATCGAGATCTCCCCTATGGTTGTATTGTAATGCTACCAATCCCCACCCACACTACTCCGTACAAGTAAACCAATAATAATCCGGGACGACTACGACCCGAGTTCGCCTTGTCTCTATAGAAGCAATATGAACCACGGATGGAAGAAAAACAGACACGGAGTTAGGCTTTCCCAGATGTTCTATTCCACGAGTGAGGTTGATTACCATAGCCACACGTAAAAACAAGCATCGAATCCATACAATAGTGGGCCTCGCGATCTGGAGCGAGGCTTGGCTGCGTGCCGCCCTACCGCGATGCCGCTTTATCCGCCATGTCCCACAAGCTAGCCGAAACAGGCAATCAGCCCAGATTACCAGTACTTGAGTGCAGGCACTAGCCCAATGCGTGGTATTTTTCTTTTCGGTATAGCCTTACAGCATCGATATTACTCCTTGCGATCATTTCTATTCCCATCTTTCACGAAATGCGGGGCAAAGCTCAGCATGATAAGGCCCAAACTGGCAGTAGGATGTGCCGTGACGTAGGAGTTTGTATAAGGGACTCGCTGGACATGCCGCATGTCTAGCACTGCTTCTTCACACACGGCTCGAAGCTTGAATGAGGGATATCCGCCTGTATCCCATTCAAACCACGTACGTTTCCGCCTGTGTCCTATCGACACGGATGGTTACGGTAAAGGGGGCACGAGCTGACCAACACTCTACCTGGACTGAGATAATCTCCACCACTAAGCCGGAGCTTGGCTCCCTCCCAGCATGTGCATTTAGGGTGACGGACTCGGGTAATAGCTGGGGTGATAACCGCCCTGCGTTATGCTGTAGGGTCACCGTGAAGAGCGCAGTGCACATACAGTCCAAGTGCACGCTCTGGTAGTACGCCGAGGGGGGGCCCAGCGGGATCTCGTGCACTTAGAGATGGGCTGGGGGGGGGGGTGGGGGGGGTGAGGCTGAGAGGGTTACACTTGGCTTCGTATATTAGATGATAAGCGGCCGAACCCGTAGCATTATTACTTAGTCCATTATAAGCACGTACTCATCTAGTGAGTATCTACAGCATGGCGCAGCCCAGTCCACAAGTCCGTCAATTTACGACCATCTCCGTCTGTCCATTTGTACACCTTCCTCATCTCAGACAACTCTGCACATACGGTTCTAGGGGACGTATCTGCCGTAGTGCTAGTACGGAACCGGAACGAGACCCCGAGAGATTCACTGAGCGCCTCACGGTTCTTCCAGAGTGGACAAAAGGTTATGTACTCATCGGCGGGGCCGTCGCTGCATGTAAGCATCGTGAACCGCCGGAGACTCTGGAAATGGGCGGCTTGGAGGTGCTCGAGGACGGTTGTCCAAGATCCGGCGCAGAGCCTCACTGAGAGGTCCAGCCTGGTTAGCGTGTCTGCCAATTTGGACAAGAGCTGAAGTAGATTGGCCTCGCTCATCATCGGGGCTCCGGATGCGCAGGGTGTCTAGTGCCGGTGTAAAGCGTGGGACACTGTCGAGGTGCTGGGTTAGTCGGGACTCAGTCGCTAGACCGCCGCCGCCGCACAGCCAGAGGCGCAGCTTCCTAAGATGGCGAGACGCGGTGGCGAGACGCAGGAGGTTCGCCGCACACTCGCCGTCTGACCCGTCGAGTTCCAAGGTTATCTCCTCTAGATGGCCCGCGAGGAGATTTTCGACTGCGGCGACTGCGGCCCTTGTTATACGTCCCCGTGGATACCAGTCAAGTCCACGCCCAATACTGGCCTGGAAATACCGGAGAAAGGGTGCGCCGGGTACCGAGAGGGCGTGGAGAACAAGGTCTAGGGCATCCACGGAAGATAGGTTTTGCTCAGGACCTTTGTACGGAGGCTTTCCCATCAAAGGCCTCCCACCTATAAACGTGACGCTGGTGCAGTTTGAGAGCCGCGATAGGGAATCGACAAATTGCCGCACCAACTCGCACTCGCGATCGACCCTGCCGTCCTCTAGGCGTGGCCAGTGCCCATTGAAGCCATAGGAGTTCTGGTAAGAGTACTTCGTCTTTGTAATTTTACCCTCCCACTCGCCGACGCGCAGGCTATGCACTACGAGCCGGAACTCGTCGTGGTTCGCGACGTTACGGATCAACCGCAGGTTGTCCGCGCTGAAATCGACTGTGAGGTTTGAGAATGCCGCGGCGCCGAATGCTCTTACTGACAGTCTCTCGAGGCGCCGGCTTGTGAGGCGTATGGGGTAGAAATCTTCCAGCTCGAAGTGGACAATTATTTGGTCGAATATGTCCGGGATCAGGGTCCCTAGCATTTTTTGGTCTCCTGTGTTCGGTGTGTTGTCTTGTGACGGATGATATAGAAACTATGATGGAAATGTGAGAATGCCAGCTCCCACACGCTAAGGCTGATACTGTCACGATAGACACCGGAGCGTATGGGGCATGTGTGGAGTGGATGACACTTGGAGAAGCGGGGTATTGATTCATGGTACCCAGAAACCAACAGGGGACTCAAGAGAACCAACACCTCCTCAGCTTTGCTGACTAAAAACACTGCACTGCGTCCCCTCGGCACCGACCAGTGTATGTACGCACCAGCCAGATAACCTACCTGGACACACCAACCCCAACCAGACCACCTCATACCACCCACCATGGGTCGCCTCGCACATATCGCCCTAGTCGTCCGCGACTACGACGAAGCCCTATCCTTCTACGTTGAAAAGCTCGGCTTCACTCTAGTAGAGGACACGCCGATGCCCGCGCAGAACAAGCGCTGGGTGACGATACGACCGCCCAACGCTTCCGCCGATGCCACAACCATTCTCCTCGCGCGCGCTGCCTCGGAGGAGCAGGAGGCAGCCATCGGGAATCAGTGCGGATCTCGGGTATTCCTCTTCCTCGAGACGGACGACTTCCAGCGCGACTTTGACCGATTCACGGCTGCGGGGGTGGAGTGGGTGCGGGCGCCCAAGACCGAGGCCTATGGGACGGTGGCCGTATTCCAGGATCTGTATGGGAACAAGTGGGATCTGATAGGGAGGTCTTGATTGTAGGTGTTTACCATGTGAATAATCCCTGGCACTTGGGGTAAACACGGAGGTTCATGTGATAGCCAGATAGCGACGATATCAGCTCAATGGGACACATGAGATAGTTAGTCGGGCTTTGCTATGCATACCTTCTACTGTGCACATCAGCTTGTACAGAAAGATATTCCTATTTTCTGCCAAATAAACATCCGACATTGAACTGTTGATAGCTGGGGCTAAATGGGAAACTACCCGCCAATAGTACTACCCTGTCACCGCGTTCATATCCTCTCCGTTTCCACACTCGACCGCCTATTTGAGATCCTTAAGCTCCGGGCTCCTCTCCAGGTACTCCTTCCAAGTTACCAACTTCTCATCCAAGATGCTCTGGCTCTCCTCAAGTCCCAAACCACCGTAATAGCCAGGCCCACCGGCACTCGGATCGTTGAGCTTCCAGTTCTGCACGAGCTCCTCCTGGACGTACAACGGCATGCTGCCTGCCGTGGGATCCTTTGGGCCAAATGGCGGCATGCCGGCCGCAGCAAGCTCGGCCTTGTACGCCTCGTCTGAAATGGTAACGGCCCTCGCGCCTTTCCCATCAACCGGCTTGACCTGGGCGAAGATGTCCATGAGCTCCGAGACGGAGTAGTACCCCTCGGCGCCGAAAATACGCTTGCCCAGCGTCTTCTCGCGGTTGAGGAGTATGGCCTTGACGAACTTCCCGGTGTCGAACTCTGTCGCCAGCATGGGCATCTTGGTGTCGGTAGGCACGGGGAGGCCGAGCTCGTAGACTCCCGCCTCCGGGTTCCTGCGGATATCCTGGCCAGGGAAGTTGGACATGTAGACGCCCGCGAGGAAGTAGGTGGCGGGGATTCCCAGCTCCTCGATGTGCTCGTCGACCCTAGCCTTGGAGTCGAAGTGGTAAACCTTGCTGAGCCGGCCGTTCGATGTCTTGGTGATGTTGCTGAGGGTCGACCAGATGTAGTGCTGGACGCCGTGCTCCTTGGCAAGGTCCGCGAGCGTGCGGCCCTGCTTCTCCTCGTCCTGCGCGTCCATCTTCTCCCAATAGTTGGTCACGGCGAAGACGGCATAGGAACCCTTCAGGGCGGCAGAGAGCGAGGTGGGATCATCCATGTCAGCCTGTTGGTCCTGGTGTTAATACTGTACTCATATTCAGGTCTAAAGTCCATGTGGCTACTACTTACAGCGACTACCTCGACGCCTTTCTCAGCAAGCGCTTTGGCGGCAGGTTTGTTAGCGTTACGAGTGATACCGCGGATCGCGAACTGCGATGAGGCCTTTGGGTCCGCCAAGATAGACTTGATGACGGAGCCGCCCTGCACGCCCGTTGCGCCGAACACAGTGACAAGTTTCTTCGGCGTAGACATGAGTAATTGTTTTTTTTTTATTTAAAGCTGTAAGACGGTGGTGATAAAATTATTTGGGGTAAAACAAATTCCTGTTTTGTGGTCTGTTGCACTGTCTGGAATAGTGATGGCGAACATGAATCCAAATTGGAAACGTTGTCTCTAATTCCTCTTATCGCTTATCCCAACCACGCCACTGATGGTTGTCCTACCCGATATCCCGCTTCTCCTCTCCTGCGTTTGAGTTTCCAAATGACGTAAAAGTCACCCCATCAGTTAAGCTATCATAGGGCAGACCTCCGAGGTCGTACTGAGTGAGCGGCGGGGCGAGGTGACACCGAAACACTTCTGCGACTCGGCACGCAAACCTTCCCCTCTTGTGCCACCATGAGAGCGCAAGACATTATATCGGATCGTTGCGCCCCTTTATTGTGCTGAGTTACCAGTATGCACTGGCCTCCGGCCGGCCGGACGAACGTCGGCCCCACACAGAGCATTCATCCCTTTCCTGCGCGTCTTATCAAACGGCGCTTAAGCTCACCCCATACCTAATCCAGACGGAGTGCCCCGACTGCTTCTGAACGACCAGTATCCCCAGATCAAAGCCACGACCACAAAGGAATATCTGCTGACGACGGTGGAATGGAGGATAAAGTCAAGAAAAAGGCTCCGTGTCATGCAGAATCACCCCGACCGGATCCAAAACAAAGCGTCATTGCCTCCTCGGCATAGGGGAAGTTTCGGGAAAGAGGGGTGGCAGCAGTCCGCAGTAAGCTCCGACGGGTCGTGCTCGGCAGCAGAACAGAGAGGGCTGGGTCATAGGCGTATGTATCTTTGGGGCGGAGGCAGATTCAAGTTTTATCAGCTGACCTGCTCTGCGCCCGTCAATGGGCTCCTTGATTTGGAAAGAAAAAAAGGAAGGGGGGGGGCACTTAGCCCAATAGTACAGCAACCAGTTCGCCAATCCTCTGGCAGCATTCTGCGGGGATGGCCAGGCTCTGGGGCTGAGGGATCCTAGGGTGGTCGGGAACACTTGCCGAGTGGCCACCACGCCCATGTAACCCATGTAACCTGCACGTTGGGCAGGCCAGACTTAATCATAGCCTGGCAAAGCCAGCCAAAGGTGGCTGTATTGCCCCATTGATCTCGCCGTTAGGCAGACCCAGTCACGGTTGGCTGTATCACCCCATTCGTTTCGTCGTTATTAGGCGCCGCACGTCGTCGGTATAAAGGAGATTGGTCTGCCCAGGATGGCGGACGAGCGGACAGCTTTCGATTCTTCTCCTAAACCCTAAAGACGACCGCCTTGGAGACCTTGCAATATACTGCGTTGCCCGCCGGACCCATCCCCAGGAAAAATTATGACTGACGTCATAGGCGCTGCGTCGGGCTCCGTGGCCCTCGCTGCACTCGTACTGAAGCTAAGGGCCATTAGCTGCCAGTTCCGTGACGCTCCCCGAGTATGGCATGACTATGTTTCGGGCTTGGAGACACTTGGCAAGGTGAGCGCACCACCCGGGAATGCCAGTCTCGGCCTTTAGTGTCAGGATCCTACGGTGTCTAATTAACAACCCAGATCCAAGCGGCCATTCCTGAGCTCATGGGCGAGGAAGGCCAATCCCTTGTCACCATCGAAAACGAGGAAGGTCAAAGTCTGTCAGCCATTGTGTTTTGCAGCGATAAGCTTCGTCAAGTTATCGATGATGCGGAGGCCTTTCTTAAAAAATTTGGCCCATACCCTGACTTTTTTGACCGTATTATTGCTAAGCTCCAGAGCTTCCGAAAGAGGGTGCGGTTTGTTCTCAGCGAGACAGAGATAAAGCAGCGACTCGACAGCGTCACAGGTGCCCTGCAGATGCTACACTTCGCAGTTGGGCTGACTGCCCTGGCCAAATCTAGCTTGGGGTTAGTGCGGCCACTAGAAACGATCAGGAACGAGGTCTAACTTGCCGACAGTCACTCCGAAACGCCGGGTCAGACCGAGCGCCTCCGAGAAGCCATGCAGGAACAGCAGAATTCGTTTCGTCTCCTGAGAGAACAGATCCAAAGAGAAGCTCCGACATTACGCCTTGCTGTAGAAAGGGAAGATACTCGCTCCCGCTCGTCGAGCTTTTCGTCGCTGCGGAGTCTGCGACGGCGTTCACTTGGGGACAGCGGATCGGTCCGGAGGGCCGATCGTCTCGTCGGCGGTGACCTACGAGATGCTGACAACTCGACAGCACCTCAGACACCGGGAAACTCGCACCATCCGCGACACCACGAGGCCGTCAGTCAATTGCCTAACGCCACCCTGGTCGACGAGGCTGTCATAACAGGACGCCAGAGCCACAGCCTAACAGACCCACCGAGGGTGGACTGTCTTCAAATCGTCGAGATCAGCTTTCAGGACGGCGGAGTGGTTACCGTCTCCTTTGATCCATCTCAGGAGAGTAACGAAGGGCTGGTGGGCTCTGTGACAAAGAATGGACCACGCGAAGCTGAGTCGGATTCTGAAAACGCCCAAGACAACGCAACGGAGGGATACCAATCAGAGGCCGAGAGCTTCTTCGACTTCCTAGAGAGCGCTGCGCCATCTGAGGTCTGGTCGGATCCGGGAGAGTCGTCTTCAGCTCCCGAGATCCCCGTCCGCTCTCGGGTAGGCATCTTCTTCCCCGAGACGATTACGGCCAATCACTGTCTGCAGGGCGCCCGGAAGGGAGCTCGTCTTCTGCATTGACCGCATAATAGACGACGGTATCGGCCAGGTGTTTGTTGCGCGGGAGCCTTGCCAGGATATTTCCTGTGAACATTCCTCCGTCACAGGACTGGCGGCCCCGGGCCTACTTGACATCCTGCCGAGGCGCCTTGATTTGGACATCACTCGGGTCAGGGAGTCGTGGGAAGACGATTTCCGGGAAGTCGTGCCGGAGGGAGGAGAGCGTCTCGCGGTGCCTCGCCGATGCTCTCCTCCGTGTAGCCATACCGCGGTAGAGGTGTGCGGACCATCGAATACTAGGTGTATGCTCCCATTTTACTTTGAAGCCTTGGTCGTATCACCAGCTGGCGAGAGCTCCGACTCTGACGACAGCGCCACGGAGCACGTTGGGTCCGATCACGGCCAGGACCAACGTTCCGAGTTGGGGGAAAGGGGCGGCGAAAGCGGCGGCAACCCCGAGCGTGACGACAGGTCTGAACACACCAGCGGTAATGGCACCGATGGACCTGACGGAGAGGTGGCGCAGGAGGAGGTTCGAGAAAAATCACTTGGCCCATTTAGCGCCGTCCCATGCTTTCACTGCGGCGACGATGCTACCAGCCCAAAACCTGAATCCCCCTCGACGTTCGTGACCGCTGTCATTTACGGGTCCATGTCCCGCGGCTACAGGTGCAGTCGATGCAATAGGAAGATGTGGATCACCGCAACCAAATGGATATGGGAGTAAATAACGGTATTCTCGGCTGACTGTGGTTTCTCCATTTCCCCAGTTCTTGACCTACCTCCTTTTCACCTCTGCCCCTGACTGCTGGAAACAACCACCCAAGGAAGTCACATGACCCACGGCCGGCTATTCCTCCTTCGTATACCGGGAGGAGCCACCTCCTTTCCCTTTTGTTTCTTATTGTGCCTCATCTACGTTTACCTTCTGTGTATAACTGGTTGGACACGGCTGAGACTGTCCATTCAAAAAGGGTATAAGGTAGGTCCGGCGGGTGTTGTGCAAGAAACCAGATATGTAACCCGCCCGAGTCTGACTTTACCATTCCCCCAATTTCGAATTTCTTTTCGGGCGGGGTTATTGGGTCTATATTCTGTGGAATAAGCAGGCCCTAGGCCAAGAAATTGTGAATGAAAGATAACGCTGTGTCCACGCTAACTCCTAAGCCTTCCGTCCAAGCGAGGGCGCTGAGCGTATGAGATTGAAGGGCAACAACTCAATTTTGTAGATGGACTGTCTTGTATATAGATGACTTGAAAGGACAAGTAGGGATGGCCTGGCTATGCCCTCTGAGACCCCAAGCATCCTACTTTAGTAATAGGAGGACTTCTATTAAAAAAGTAAGTGACTGGAATTCCGCCTTGGATTCGCCTTGGGGCCGTCCCCTGGTTGCGATCGCCAGCCCCGTCAACGTCATGGCTCGGCCGACAAGTCTCGTATGTGCGCCCCAGCGCGGTGCAACTTGAGCCGGCAACCGCGCCGCTTCGGTTCGACTTCCCGTCCCAGCTATACTTGTGCCACAGACAGCCCTCAGATCCTCCAAGATTCCCTCAATAGCTCCTCAGCCGGGTGTCCCCATGGCTACGGCACTCAATGCAGTCCAAACCGCGAATCCCTCCACATACAGAAGGGCAACCGGGATCAAACCAACATCCTGAACGCTACTCGTCGAGAATCACTAGACTAAAGGCATGGAAGGCCCATGGACCTGTGTCCTGACCTATGCGAGATTGTCGCCTGCATTGGGACGAAGTTATAGAATTCCTTGGACGCTGAGGTAATAGGAGCAACTCCTGGAGACAAATGGTCGTCAGAGATCAACGGGAGAATCTTAACCTGGCCATGATGGGCAAAAGATATTCGACATTAACTGGGAGAACGGATAGATAGCAGTGTGATCGCCCGACTCGACTTGCCTGGCCGTTGCGACGACCGAACCTCCTTGCCGCAAATCTGATCCAATAATGGATCTTGGAAGTGACGACATCTTATACCACAACTTGAGATCAATGGCTATAGAAAGCGACGCCATCTCACGCTGCAACTTGAGATTCTTTCAAATATAAATAAACTGTCATCGTTCCATTACCTCTCGACACTCTTTCCTGCTCGTACTACACACTTGACAAGTCCGCAAACTTGCAACTTCATTTTTCCGCCGCTCAATTTTCATTCTTCACTCAAGTACACAGCAGTTTCATTCTCCATCATGCAGTTGATCTCCAGGGTTTCTTTCAAGCAGGCCCTCGTCGGCGCGCTCGCCCTCCACATCGCTACGGGGCTGGTCCTCCCAAGGGACGTCGGCGAGAACGCTGTCTCCCTAGATATTCGCTCCCCTCAGAACGACAACCAAGCCACCAACCCAGCCGCAGCCCAAGCCGCCAACCAGGCTGCCAACCAGGCCAACGCCAACCAGGCACAGGCTCAGCGCCAGCAGGCCCAAGCCAACCGCCAGCAGATTCAGAATCAGGCGAACGCGAAACAGGCCGTGGCTCAGCAGGCGAACCAGGCCGCCAACCAAGCCAACGCCAATCAGGCCAGCCAGAATCAGGCCGCAGCTCAGCAGGCAAACCAAGCTGCAAACCAAGCCAACCAAAAACTGGCTGCCAACCAGGCCAACCAGGCGGCTCAGGGCAACAACAACAATCAGGCCGCTGCGCAGAATAACAACAACAATCAGGCGGCGGTTCAGCAGGCCAACCAGGCAGCCCAGAACAACCGGGCCCAAAACCAAACCAACAAGGTTTAAGGACGAGAGGCGACATGGAATCCTAGGGGCAGGTGTAAGCACGAACACTTAGAAAAGGAAATGCCAAGGAGGGGGCTTAGGTAGGAGGTTAGCGGCGGCAGGTCTGTCCGATGGATGTTAGTGTATATAACTTCAACCCACAGTCGTTACCGAACATAGCATTGCGTGATCTTGGGATTTACCCGCATTATGCTGTGTATGGTGTGACTATTAGTATATCCTAGAGGAAGGCGAATGCCATAAAGACTACGCTACGGGACTGACTTGTTATATGTGGGAATGTGCAGGGTGTTACATCAGGGCGAAGGAAAGGCTTCCCGGCTTAAGGGCCTTGATATTCTCAACTCTGAACTCTAATTAGCACATACGACCATAGCTCGTGGAAAACTGAGGGTCCCGTCCGCTCCCCTATACATAAACCACGAAGCGCTAGACTAGTAGTTGGGTCGGTGACGACCAGCGAATCCCTGGTGTTGTATGTTTTCTTTTTTGCCTTTTGGCTTTAGTGATCGTTGGCGAGGTGCTCGAGCTCGCCCAGTAGCTGCGTGAAATGCCGGGCCGTCCCCGCTGTTGTTACGACTTCGCTGATGTGGCTCAGAATCCGCAGCTCCGTTGTTGACCCGGAGACTGCCGAGACAAGAATCTTCAGAGCGACATTACTACTGTTCCTAAGAGGAACTGAGCAAATATAATCTACAGGATCGCGCGTGGCCGGTGCAAAGGATGAGACTTACCTCAGGTCACGGGCCAGCCAAACCGTTGAGTAGGAGCCGTCGCCGAGCTTCCGAATGACTTTGTACTGGCCATCGTTGAAAATGTCACCGAGAAGAACGGGATGGTAACCGCCTGGGCGGTAATCCTCCACCCACTCACTAGGCGAAGTAATGGTTTTGAACCTCCGCTCGTCGTCTTCTAGGGCCCTTGATATTGATGGCGGGGTGGGAGGAGGGGAGGCGCTCATACCTGCGATAGAGATGCGTTGTCCAAGCATTGCCAAATGGAATGTTTTCGAAGAGATACAAGATTGTGATGAGCGAGTCTTAAACTTTGGGAGAGACTGGATGAGTGATCTCAATCTCTTGGATCACTGATGGGTTTCACGCGTCGGATTTCGCTCGTGTTCAGGGTGACTCGGCCAATAAGATGGTGTCTTGGACGAACAGCACCCTTGTCGATCTTGGAACGAATCGAAACAAGCGAACGCGACTTTCCATCTCTTCCTGCTTCGGATGATCCCATCCATCACGGCGGATTAGCCGCAATCAAAGATCAAGGATAATCTCGTCAGAGATAATCTTACCTCATTTCGCGCTCCTTTCAAGGCAACATGGAAAGCGCCAAGACTTTCCAACACCCAGATGCGCGAGAGCGCGGTTATGAAGGTAGGAAGTAATGGCTCGCATTCGCTCCTAGTCATACTCGTCTAACCATGGTATAAATGTCTAGAATTTATCAACCCAAACTTATGAATTTCTCGCTTGATTCGTACCAGCGGCAGTAGCAGGGGCAGGTCTCTCCCGAGTGATCCGTCAAGACTCGATTCTGCTGTCAAATCCGCCTATCTCGACCTCAAGCAAGTCAAGCACCAGAATCCAAATTATTCCTTCTGGAATTGAATTTTGAAATCTTGTCCGTCACAGTGTCCGGAGAAGCAAGGCCCCTAGACGCATGCCCTGAAAGTCTTACTATTAACAACACTCCCCTCCGGCGCTTTCTGACTCTTCTTGGCCTCAAGACTACAGCACGGCTCTTTCATCGCCAAGGCGCCTGTGTTCCGATCTCGAAACACTTAATTGTCAAAGCGGATGGCTTTTTCGATTTGACAGAAGCGGCAACGATGAAATTTGTCGCCACTAACACTTCCGTTCCTGTCCCGAAAGTCTGGTGCTCATTTGTACACAATGGCCGCACATACATCGTCAGGGAGAGGATTCAAGGCGACTACATTTCGGATGACTGGGAGGATCTATATAAGGAATCGAAGGACAAGCTCTTGGCTCAGCTGAAGCTATGATTCAATAATTTCGCTCTCTACAGCCGCCTCCTGGCACGGGGATTGAAAGTTGTGCTGGCGGGTCATTGTTCGATAGCGACATTCGTTGGCCCTTTCAAAACCATACAGGAATTCCACTTGTGGTCAAGGGGTAACTTCCGGCCCTCGGAAGTTGAAAAGACTGGACAGGAGACTCAGGAAGATTGGGAGGACGTCATAGACATGGTCGCCAGGCAAGACGGGCCCTGGCCTCGGCCACTTTTCACCCATGGCGATTTGAACCCGGCTAGTATACTTTTCCGAGGGGATGAGGTTGTTGGCATCATTGACTTGGAGTTTTCTGGTTGGTATCCGCATCATTGGGAATATACATCTGCATGGTGCACCCGGATCTTGATGACGGACTGGCAGGACCTACTTGGCAGCTTCTTGGAACCGTTTCCTGAGGAACTGAAAATGGAGAGGACTGGACAGAGATGGTGGGGAGAGGTCTGACTAGGCCAAAATACTAGACCACCTGCCTTATGTTGATCAAGAGGAGTTCAGGAAGTTGAAAACGCGGTGCCGCTCGCCCAAGACACTAGAGACAAGGACTACAATATCCGCATCAGTACGAGGTGGCTGTCGATTTTTGAAGGGTTCAGACTTATCATCCGCGTTTCGCAACCAGCTCAGTTCCTTAATACGTCGTGGCATGTCAGAAGGAATCAGCTTCTCTGCAATATGTAAGCGCCTATGTCGGCAGCTCTCCCTATCATTTGCGTTCGCTCAGGCACGTGGCCCTCCCTACACTTAGAGTAGTACCCGCCACGCCTATGTTGCAATCAAGCTCAGCCACAGTCAGTGAACCGCGCCCACAGCCCGCCCTATTGTGTCGGGACGACCGGATTTGTATTCTATATATCACCCGGGGAGGCTGTCTCGAAAAAAAAAAGTGGTAGCAATATCCTCGTCAAACGCTCGCCCAACTCGTTCGAAAAGTCCCCAAACTCAAGTCGTTGAGATGACGACCACACCACCCGACTTCGATCCCCTTGCCCTTGTCGACTCATTCTATGGGCCCGGGGCCTTTTGCGGTTGGATCCTGTCCGTCCTCGCCATAGGCATCACCTGGGCTTCCAATCTTGACTCTCACCAAGATGACAAGATATCAGTCGATTTCATCATCGCGCTCTCATTCCCATGCGCCGCCGCCGCCCACTTCCTCCGCCTTTTAGCAACCATGAGCGACGAGGTTAACCTCTATCAACACAGCGGATATTCAGACCCCAATAACACCATCGTCGCAAACGCCGCGGTCGCCCAATACGTCGCCGCGGCAGAGGCCCCGCTGCGGATCTGCCAGAGTTTCATGCCCGTCTACTACTGCCTCTACCAGGTCGCCCAGTCGAGGCACCAGACGAAACGCCTCGGATACACCGTGCTAGTCGGCCTCTTTGTGTACCTCGCCAAGCTACTTATCTACGTGCGTTCCGAGGGCGAGAGGCCAGCTTTCTTTTCCACTAAGAGCCCGGCGCTTACCTGGGGTTTCAGCGAGCCCTTTTATCTTCTGATGGGGGCGGAATCATGGTGGACGATGTCAGCAACCCAGGAAGGCCCGCCGAAACAAGCTCTCCCAGTCGCGAGCAACCAGAGTGCCACTTCGGCCGTCTTGATCATCAACATCGCATTCAGCCTCGTGCACATGTCTCTCCCAGCCACGCCTGGCAACGGCTTCCTGGACCTTACGCCAAGCTTTGGCCCTCTGCCGACGAGCCTGGGCCGCATGCTGGACATGGATCAATTCGCGGCTTTGGCCTCCGGCGGTCTAATGGTCTTGTTCAATATAAGAGAGGCGATCATGTCCCGTAGGATATCTGGACCAGACATGGAAGGAGAGGGGAAGGGCACGGCAAGCCATAGGACACCTGCGGATAGAGTTACGACGGGTCTAGGGGCATCGGATGCGGACCAGCTGGTATTCCAGCGGCGCAATGGAGGGCAGGGTGAGGATGATGGTGATATTGCTTCCTTCCCGTTACAGCAGCTAGACTAGTAAGACAATGGCAGCAGCTTCTTTTCAGGAATCTGACAATGTTGCTTGGCTGGTACAACAGGCGCTTATGCCCGTTTCCACTTTCAGGGTATTAAGTCTCCCATTGAGGTACGTCCGGACCGGAGCTGCATAACCCTCTATACGTTTTGCCTTCCTATAGGATCTCGCTCAGCATCAGTTGTCGGATTCGGAACGCGGCAAAACTGACAAAGATTGGGGCCCTCGGGTTCATACATGTCGATACCCCTGATGTTCCAACCCCCTATAACGCTATTACCAGAACGTCCAAATATCTATCATATAACCCTCTCCCGCCAATAGCCGCCGCCTATATCATCGCCAATTTAGAGGTACTACTAGCCACAGAAGCCCAGCCATGGCTGATCATCTGGGACAAGATAACGAGTCTAGAGAGAGCAACCTTCTAATACTTATACGAGTCGACGTGGGAAATTCCCTCCGACATTCCCAAATTTGTTCTTGCTCGACACAGCCACAATGCAGGGACTTTGCTTGGTAGTGAGGTCCCATCTCCTCATTCGTTGGGAAAGCGACACTTGATCTTCTCATCCCAAACTTCCCGGATTTTATGCTGCAGATCCCTGCCCTGAGAGTGTCTAGTATGTTTCTCACCTCGTATCCATCAAGGGGACAAAATAAGCGGACAATTGTTAGGACCCCGTATTACCCGGACACCGGCCCCCATCACATCCGTATGTCGGTCCCAATTTACCGTACTCCTCCCTTCGTAAACAGGAGGATGTATGCCCAGAGGACCAAGTACACGTGAGTTGGGGGCCAGAATTCGAGTAGGCCAAGCAAGGTAGGAACCCTGCACCTTCCCGATACGAGCCATGGCGCAAGCCAAGAAGAAATTCTGGCACAGGCGCTGTGTAACAGGGAGAGGTATGTTTACTCTACCCGAATGTTGTGCTCTGACCTCTTTTCCTCCTTCCATCCCAAACCCCCACAATCCCGCCCTCAACCCCGTAGCTTCTCAAACACAGAAGAAAGTAGTCCGTATGCTCCGCGGCCCCTCTCCAATCCAAGCTACACATCACCTCAATTTCAACCCTCCCCACCTGCTGCGCGGCCTCATGGGCCTATGACACCACAACCTCCCGGCCTGAAGCCCCGCACCCCCAACCACATCCCCAGAAATGTCCGATCCAAATCCCTTCGTTAGCAATGGCATCTGCTACTTAGGCCCAGACTCAGAGGCCGACGACCTCATGTTCCCGTGTGGGAATGCTGCGCTGGGCCACAAAGCGTGCTGCCAGGCGGGCGACATGTGTCTGGCCAACCGCGCCTGCTTCAATGGGGAGTTCGGCGTTACGTATTTATCGGGATGTAGTGATCCCTCGTACGGGGACGAGAGCTGTCCCGACAAGGTAGTGTCTGACGGTAAGTTTCTCTGGATTTGACCGTCTGAAGCCAGCCACCGCCAAATTCTCTTCTATCCCTGCGCATGACCCTCCCAGACACTGTGGGGGGAGGGGGGGAAGAAAGAGTGAAATTAGGTGTAACTAGAGCCTTACTAACTGGGATTCGATTCAAATAAAGACCAACCGTGGGTGGGCCTGGTCTACTGCAACGGCACCTCAAACCAATGGGTCGCCTGCGCACAAGCCAACAACGCCGAGACCATCATCTCTGCCGACGCGTGCGCATGCCCAACCCCCACCGCCTCACGCAACATCGCCTTCGAAGACTCCTCCATCCTCGAGAACGTCGTCCAGCTACCGACGTCCTCCGGCGGCAGCGTAATATGGCAGCCGGGCCACGTGCCCACGGGGACCACCACAACAAGCACGCCGGAGCCCACGGACGGCGGCGGTGGTGGTGGTGGCGGCGGCGGGGGGGAGGGTAAGGGGGGTGGAGGACTGAGCGTCGGCACGAAAGCGGGGATCGGCGTCGGCGTGTCGGTGGCGGGCCTTCTTATCCTAGGTATGGTATTTCTACTGTTGAGGAAACGGAGGAGGTGGGGTTTAGGGAAGGATAATGGCGAGGGTGAGAAGGTGGAACCTGGTGATGAACAGGGTACACCGCCGATAGAGCTTCCCATCGTGCCGGATACGCCCTCAGAGTTGGGGACTAAAGCTGCGAGGCCATGGTCGATGAGGTCAGAGCTTGACGTGGTAGCGGCCAGCAAGAAGACATCGCCACTGGCGGGGAACGGAGGATCGAAGTTACGGCCTGAGGAGGGCGAGGAGGATGGTGTGGGAGGAGAGGCGCGGAAGGAGGGCCGCGTCGCGGAGCTGCCGGGTTGAGTTAGGCATACGACCTAGGTGGCTTGGAGATGTTCGAACGATGCAATTGTATTCTTGCCTAATTCCCAGAGATGCTAGGTTAACAAAGTGCTTTAATGTTCGCCTCGAAAACCCGGCTGCTATATGATGAGTAAAGAGTCTGCTTGGGACGCATACCTACAAATGCTACATAACCGAATAACGCTGGGATCTAATAAACCCGGGTGGGTGGAATGCAAGGTTAACATTATGATTTTACCTTGACCCTCTGCTCCATTCTTGCTTCTTGAAAACATGTATCGTCGAGCGGCTGGGGGAGCTATACATCACAGTGGACCAAAAAAAGAGTTCATCAACCTCACATTCCTTGGCAAACCATTTAAACGAAATATGATCTAAAAAAGGGGGGAATAGGTGGAATCGAGGAAGCGAGCAGAGTGTTATGTTACGGTTGAAATACTCCAACTCCTCGTACTACCTGAACTCGTGCTATCTGGAACACAAGCCTCCTCAGGTATTGAACTCATCAATGACACTCAAAGACTCCACAAAGCTGTCGTCGACTCCAACCTGGGGCATGTCGAGCCCGAAACCCTCAGGACCCCCAACCTTGAGACCCCTGTCCGTCTTCCAGAGCGGATGAGCCGGCAGGGCTATGACGGAAACAAGTAATCCATATCGCAAGTCCTGGGACCCAATGGCCTCCCCGTTCTGATCAAGAATGGAGATCAAGTCCGGGACGGTGCAGACGACTCTGCGAGACGCTTCCGAACCAGCCGCATCACTCAATGCTGCATAGAGATACTCGTTCTGGAAGGGTATGACCATGTGTGCGGCGCTATCACCGCCGCTGGACGTCGAGGAATCTTCCGCGGCGTCACCGGCCGGGCCGATAATGACGGCTCCCATGGTGTACCCGCCGCCGATGTAGCGACGCACGTCGACAATCTTGCCGGTATAGAGGAGCTTTCCGGCGCACACGTCGAACTGGACCGCCGCCGCCGCCGCCGTCAGCACTATTTCACATCTTTATTTCCGCTTGTTAGGAGCGCGTTCATGTCATTGCACTCACAATTGCTTCAACATGACTGCGTTTTAGTCGGCGCGCCAGGTGGACGGCTCGGCCAAGATACCACGCCAAGGAGAGCGTGTTGGGGACGCCGTGAGATTTTACCGTCGCGCCTGACAAGGGATTGGCACAGACGGCACATCCAAGACCAAATTCAATAGCCGTTGACCTTAGAATTCTTTCTAGTCTAACCGGCGAGTCTGCGTTCTAGATGAGTGTAAGTACTAGGAATAAGTGAAATAATCCGGGCCGTTATAACGCACCAATACCACTGATGTATTTTCTCGGGCGTCGGATAGGACACAAGGAGTTAGGGAATGTCCGTACACGCTGAAGGTTGCTGACACCCGGGTGATTAGCCTTGACTTTAGTTTTCGAATGAGGGCCTCTATTGACTCTACTCACCATGGTACATCGTTGGATACGCCCTCCCCATGGCGTCGCCGTCCACCACGGGGATATCAAAGTAGGTTCCAGTTGGGAAGACGCTCATTCCGTTTCCCCCACCGCTGCCTGACTGTTAGAAATAACTCGTATATCCCATATTTCAAGTGAACAAACTGACATTTCATCAATGAAGATACCATCGAACGAGTCTCGGCCCACGATCTTGCCAACAGCCCGAATCCCAGCCACTATCTCGTTGCCAGCCGCGATCCTCTCGTTGATGACGCTCGGGCTGCCGTACCACGACCCGAAGCAGACCATGTCGGTGTCCTTGAGTGCCTTGGGGGAGATGATGCGCATCTTTTCCTTCTCGCTCGTCCGAAGAGCGTGCAAGCTCTTCAGGAACTCGTGATGCGTCGGACCTCCGCCACCAGTTCCTAGCACGCCGCAGCCCGTCGAGATGAGCTCGAGATCGA
Source organism: Cephalotrichum gorgonifer (assembly GCA_900312665.1). Lineage (NCBI taxonomy): Eukaryota > Fungi > Ascomycota > Sordariomycetes > Microascales > Microascaceae > Cephalotrichum > Cephalotrichum gorgonifer. Next base: position 360,330 of record ONZQ02000018.1, read on the forward strand.
CCTCAGAAACGTACCAAACGCCAGCGCGAACTTCGGGGCGGTATACTGCCAGGTCAACTCCGAGGGATGGTTTTGTCGTGGGCTCCAGTGCGTTGGGAATGCTGACTTTCTGGCCCTCATCCTCATCCTCCGTATCGCTCCCGTCTTCTAAGGAAGGGGACGGCGGCGGTGTCAAGTCGTCAGGAATCTGCAACCTTCCCACTGCCCTGACCTGTATCCTCACCGCCGCGCTATTTGTATACTGCAGCGGCATCTTGTTGATCTCGGCGATCTTCACGTCGTCTCTCGCCGCCCCCTTTCGCACAGCTAAGTCTATAGCCGTGGCACAAGCTTCTACAACGACGTCTTCTTCCGCCCGTCCAGCGAGGAACTCCACTACATCGACGTCGCCCGAAACCTTGGCGATCGCGGCACCCACGGCATTGGCAGCGCCCTGGTGAATTGGCTGGATGCACTTCTCGACGTTGCTCAGGTCTTCGGTCACCAAGACCGCGCCGCCTCCAACCAGCAGCATGTGGACGGGTGCCGAGGAGACCTTCATCCGCTCCACGACACTTTCGAGCGACCTCTTGATCTCCTTTCTTGCTTTGTCCAAGACGTCTGGTGGGATGTCGCGGACGCGCGATGGGTCACCGAGCCGAGCGTTGCCGAGAGCTACCACGACATCAGTCGCCGTCAGGGTCGAGCCGCCGAAAACCATGGCTTCCGACTGGATAAAGTGGCCGACGGATGCAGGACCGACAGATACTTTTCCACTGGGCTCGTCGTCGCCGTTGTCTACCAACACCTTGCTGCCGCCGCCGACGCCGATAGACACTACTTCAGGCATGGAGAACGCTGTCCGTACTCCCGCAACCTCGACAAAGCCAGGCGCCTGCCGCGGGAAGCCAGACGGCAACAGCGCGCAGACGTCCGTAGTCGTGCCACCAATGTCCACGACGAGGACTTGCGGTTGTTGATTCGGCTGGGAGTCGGAGGCGACCTCCTCCTCGGCATCGCCCGTAGCAGCAGGAACCCGGGCGTGATGGTCGAGCCCGGCCAGGAACGCCGCACCTGTCATGCTGTTCGTAGGTCCACTGGCGAAGGTCTTGATAGGATAGTCCGCCGCAGCATCAGCTTCAATCAAAGTGCCGTCGTTCTGGGAGAGGTAGAGGGGACAGGTGAGGTGCAACCGGCGCATGGCCCTCTTGAAGCCCCGCGTCACTCTCGCCGCTGTCCTGAGAATGGCAGCGTTGAGGATCGTCGCGTTTTCTCTCTCGAGGAGGCCCGTCGGTCCGATATCGTGAGAGCACACGACCCGTAGGCGGGGCGCTTCTTCCAGCATGATCTTCTTGCACCGCTCTTCGTGTGCCCCCTTGTGATCCAGCGGCGAGAACACCCCGACCAGGGCCACCGAGCTGACGCCGGACGCGACGATATCCCGTGCGGTTCGTCTGATCTGCCCCGGATCCAAGGGTGCGATCTCGCGGCCGTCGATCTCGAGACCGCCGTCGAGATAGAATGCGCCCCCGTCCAGGATGCCGCGGAGCCCGACTGGAAAGTCCGAGAAGGGCGGGATCTGCCTCGTGAACGGGCCGCAGAGGCGCACCACGGCGACGCGATCCAGACGCCGCGCATCAGCTTCGACAAGGGCGTTGATGAAGTGCGTGGTCCCGATCGTGACGCTCAGAACGCGGCTCTTGTCCACAGCTGATTCATCGAGGACGGCTCGGGTGGATGCTTCGATGCCGCTTGTGATGTCTTCGGTGGTGGAGGCCTTGTGTGACGCGAGAACGCCGCGTCCCGGAAACTCTGACGCTTTGATATCGAGGATCGCGGCGTCGGTGTTGGTGCCACCGACGTCGACGCCGATGCGGTAGAGGGACATAGTATCTCACAGAGCCAGGCACCACGGGGAACAGGTGTTCTGCGGATTGGTCGTGATTTGTGAAGGCCTTCGTAATTTTTGTCCTGACAACGTCGAGAATATATTTTCGCCGTATGAGTCTCATCGACGCCCCATGACGATAAGGATGCCCCGGTTACATACTACGTAAAGCGTGATTACTCGATCTGGCCTCCCTCTGACTAGCGACTTCTTCGCCGAGACCATCAACCCCTGACACTATGTGGCAGTTTCGGCGAAGTTACAAGTATGTTCGCCGACGGATCGGCGAAGAGTGAGACAACGGTATCCACAACGTGGCACCAGGAGTGGGTCAACCTAGCATATGACCCTCTATTAAGGGGCCTATCGTTGCCGGTCACGGAACAGTTGGCCGATCACTAAGACATGTCCAGCCAATCCTGAGTCGTGTGCAAGAGTTGGCCGATCGGTAGTTATCTTAGCGTGGTCCGGAATACGGGATGGAGAAAAGCTGGGGAAATTCTTGGCATTGAAAGATAAGTCTTCCCACAGTCGTCTCAGCCGCATCGGTCATTTCGATAATACTCCGTACGAAGAGATCAGAGGCGGCCAGTCCTTATCTTTTCTTCTGTCATGGCTACTCATTTAAGAAAGGAGCATTTCCAATGCCGACAAGAAAAGATGTGCCTAGCTTTGCCCATAACATCCACCCCGTCGAGATCTAACAGGCTGCTCGCCGCATCACTCGGGCTCTAAGTCCCCCAGTGCTCGTCAAACTCTAGTCACCATGGCCTTCGAGTCCCTTCTGAAGCGCATAGAACTCCCACATGGCTCGAAATGGATAGTCAGTCTCCGCAGTGCCCCGGGTTCCCCCACCCCTTTCCCCACCGTCCAGGCGAAACGCTGACGTACAGAACGCAGAACGAAGACATTCGACCTGTGGAGTCGGGCCGCCGTACTTGGACATGGCTGACATTCCACAACATGTGTAGGGATTTTCCGGCCAGCCGAACCGTGCTAGAAGCGTCGCTAACTCTTCGTATCCAGGGCTTCTCATTAACTGCAACATCGCCACCTTCCTGACCGGCAGTGCCCTGATCCCTCTGGGCTTGACCTGGTGGCAGGCCATCATAGGTAAGGCAGAGGCGGTATTTCCGGTGGGCCTCTCATGGCTGTCATTGCTTACAGTCGTCCTTCAGCGATTACTATCGGCAATGTCATCGCTACTGCCGCGCTTCTCTTGAGTTCACTGGCTGGAGCCTACTATAACAGTACGAGACTTGACCCGACCAACACTTACCTTATCATCTCTTCCTTGATTCTGAAGTACTGATATCTTCGTCAGTCGGTTTCCCCGTCTTCAGTCGAGTAACATGGGGTATGTGGGGATCACAATTCGCCATTTGGAATCGCATCTTCCTGGCATTTGGTGAGCACCCACCCGGACCTTCTCCTCACCCACCCGTTACGATAACCACCTGCTAACACGGCCGCAGTCTGGTTCGTTGTTCCACAGCTATAACACTTGGTTGCTTTACAGCTCTATAAGACAAGTGTTCACGGATTGCATGTAACTGACAGGTTCTTCAACCAGGTACGGCTTCCAAGCTTGGATCGGCGGCGAATGCGTCTACCTCATCCTGCTATCCTTTGACCCGTCGTATGGTCAACGAATCCCCAACACCATCCCAGACAGCGAGGGCATGACCTCGGCACAATTCGTCTCATACGTAATTTTCTCAGTCGTCAGCCTACCGGCCCTATGGATCAAGCCACACCGTCTGGAGAAGTTCTTCTACGTCGCCAGCTCCTTCACCTTGGTCTTCTTCCTCGTCCTCCTGATCTGGGCCCTCGCGACAATGGGCCCCGAGGGCTTCGGAAACACGCTGGATTCGGACGGGGTAATCCCCGTGACGGGCGGACCATACAGCACCGTCTGGCTGATGATATTCGGCATCATGTCGACGGTCGGCTCCATCGCGGCCGGCATTATGAACCAAAACGACTACGCGCGCCTCGCGAGACGGCCGAGCGATGCCATCTGGGGCCAAGTCATTTCCTTCCCCCTGTACAGCGTCTTCACCTCGGTCCTAGGAATTCTCGTCACAGCGTCCACCCAGAGGCGGCTGGGAGGCGAGGCCATCTGGAACCCGCCGACGCTCTTCGTCCGCCTCCTCGAAAAGGACCAGAACGCCGGCACCCGAGCCGCCCTCTTCTTTGCAGGTCTGGCCCTGGTCATCTCCCAGATCGGCAGCAACCTACCCGGGAACGCGCTCGCGGGCGGAATAGATCTCGCCGCCACGTTCCCGCGATACTTAAACATCAGAAGAGGGGCCTATATCATCGCCCTTCTGAGCCCAGTGGTGAACCCCTGGCGGCTCGTCAACACGGCAACCACGTTTCTCACGGTTCTCTCGAGCTACTCAGTCTTCCTCGCGCCCATGACCGGCCTCATGGCATCGAGCTATCTGCTGGTCAACAAGAAGAAACTGAATATCGACGACCTCTACCGCGGTGACTCGAGCAGCATCTACTGGTATACAAAGGGCTGGAACTGGAGAGCTCCCATCGCTGTGAGTTCCCTCCCATGCGTCTTAACGACCGCCATATACTAATCCCAAACCTCAATAGTGGGTAATCGGCGTCGTTCCTTGCGTGCCCGGCTTTATTGCCGCTGTCAACACGTCCGTCAAGGTCTCGGACGCCGCAACGGAGCTCTACTATTGCAACTATCTGTTCGGGTTCTTGGCCAGCGGTGTGGTGTACTGGGTTCTTCACCTCGTCTTCCCCGCGGCCGAGGTGGACGACTTCGTACGCAAAAGCCCCAGTGCCAGGACGCTCCAGCAATCCTGTAGAGATGATTGGGAAGCCATTGCCGAGACCTCCGTCTCGGACAATGGTTCTAAAGCACCTGAGATTGCCGAGGTCGTCGGCGTGGGTGGCAAAGCTTGATTCATCAGCATGCTTGTCCTTTCCGTTCATTTCGTTATCATTTGGCTCAACTCATTCGAGTCTTATCTTGCTAGGTATCCTCAACCATGAATTACTGTAATTAAAACAAATACTATTCCAAACATGCACAGCTGCGATAGTGCTAGGTTTTATCATGTACTCTCCCCACTCTATGCGGGTGCCACTCCCAACTCTGATCTCCGCGTACGCTTGTTCAGTACTTCTTTTGATAGTCTGTGTCGTCTCAGTTTCTCTTCTCGAATAATCAAATAAGGGTTGATCCTCGAGCAGCACCTGGAAAAGCCATCCACCTCGGCAGTACCGACGGGCATTCTCCCTATTACGCCTGGCTGATATCACTCGAGTTCACATTGTGGCTCCGTCTGATAACGCCAGCAGCTTGCGTGAAGAACGAATCAATACGCAGCATGACCGGACGGAGCAGCAGCCTCCCATCTTCACTCTCCGTCTCCCTCAGCCGCTGCAGGGATTGGTGGAAGCTCTCCAGGAGTCCATAAGCTGCTTCGACGTCGGAGGGAGCGGAAGCAAGCAGAAAGAGGTATATGAGGAAGTTGCCGCAAAGGATGAGGTGGGATCGGGCATCTACATCATACACCGAGGGTATTAGTGACACTACCGTGTTTCCCACTCCTTAGTGGCACGATGGGAGGCACGGAATCTGAACTTACGACGAATCCAAAAGCATTCAAGATCTTCCTTGGTCATGTTGGCCACAAAGTCTGTGAATGCTCGGAACTCCGACAGCGCTCTTGGGAACCACTGGCGTAAATTTGATTGAGGAATGGCCTTGGCTTCTCTCGTCGCGGGGCTCATGAGAGTCCGAAAGAGTAACGCCTGTCCAGCGTAGTATGCTATATGCAAGGGTGCTTCCGTGGATGAAACCATTAGTGTGGATATCCACGGCAGAGTGGCTTGGAGTTGGGCACACTCACCGTTGGAGTCGGCATTCCTAGGCAGGGAACCCCGTCTTGCTGCCAGACACTGCGGTAGCAAGCTCGGCCAGCTCTGGAACCTCTCCCACACTGAAAGAATCTCGCGTCTGTGCGATGCGCAGGGTCTAGTAGATTCATTAAGACCAATATTACTGCGCGTCAAGTCAGCTCATCACATATTTCTACTGCACAACATAGAGATATCTCAATCCATAAGTATTGGTCCCACTCACAAAGAACAGTCCATCACCGCTCGCCAGTCCTGAGAGAGCTTCACCATCTCGAGAAAGCGAGCTCCATCAGCTATTCGAAAAGAATCGCCACCTGCGTCAACCAAGTGACACAGATCTTCCGGAACGTCCTCCCCATGGCGGAGATCGTCCATTGTCAGGAACTCGGTGTCGAACGAGCCCGCACTGATGTGCGGTGGGTTTCCGTGACACGCAGCTGACCAACAGTCAGTCAGGTATACAGCCCACCACAGCTTCCTCCTCTCCCTCTTTTCCCAGAGCGGTATGTTCCAGCGGGTAGCGTCGCGGTGCAGGCCCATCATCTGAGCGCATGCCGTCGCCTGCGAGGCCATGACCCACGTGCTCGGCGTCTCGACGCTGTCGATTTCCGGGGGGCGAATGTGCAGCAGCAGGAGCGACGCCTGCAGCTTGAACATGTTTGGTGCCTCGAGCTCCCGGCGAAGCGAATCGTGGGCGAGGTTAACCAGTTCATGTTGTTTATAAGGGCAGGGCGACTCGGCAAGTGAAGAATCGCGCTGCCAGAAAGAAGAGGCCAAGGCGTACACGGCCCCCCGCAATGATGCCGGGATCGCCTCCCTGGATGTGGCATATTGTCGAAGGAATCGGTTCTTGGAGACGATTGGGTATGCCGGATGGACGAATTTAAAATATAGCCGTACCAAAGATTCTCCATGCGGTCTTACTGTTGACTCGATTGCGGTTGATGCCGTCTGCAGAGCGAGGTTGGTGTGCTGAGGGAACTCATTCTCGAGCATTAGAAAATGAACGGGAGGCTGTTCTAACTGGGGATTTCCCGGGAAGACTTGAATGATGTCGGCGTCGATCTGGTCATTCTCGGATAGAATGACGGACCTGAACGCATCCAAGAGATGATTGTCCTGCTCGGCAGCTGGGCCCATGTTGTGGGCTGTCTTGTTTGGCACATCTTCCAAGAATTGGACCGCCGGCTGTTTAGGAGTCGTCGCAGTAACTGCTGGTGAGTTGCTAGCAAAGTGAGATGGCGAGACGCCGACTTGGTGACTCCGAGAGTGGTGTGCAAACCCGTCGGTAATACTTGAAGACTCGCCGTGAATTGTGGGGGAATCGCTCGAAATGCCCAATCGGGGTGAAGTGTCGACTAGGACCGGTGACGGTGATGTTCCCGATAAAATATGAGCGGCGCCGCCTAATCTCCCAGCTTGTACCGACGATTCCGAATTATCATGGACTACGTGATCGTCCGCACGAGGAGCCGTAGACACCCGTGATGACGGTGCAGGGCTCGAGGAGGACCGACACTGCAGCCCCCGGCTCTTGCAAAAGAGGCCTGTGCGGCCTCATCAGTCATCCCCACTACTTGCATTTCGCCGCGCTCAAATCATAATCGACAGTTACCTACATGGTGGCTCCGTCGGTATCACGCATGCCGTCTTGCGTCTCCGGCACGCGTCGCATGGGCGAATCTTCCGGCTCCGGGGTGCTCTAGCCGATCCGAAGCGACTTCGGATAGAGTATTTTCGGGTTTGCTCCGGCCCCGGTTCTGTGGTGGTGCTGGGTCGCGTGTCCATCGGAGTCCGTTGTGGCATTACCTTCGGCTGCGTTCGGTGTGAGAAATCGGCGAAGTTTCAAAGGGGAAAGGGTAGGCCCGGCGAAGTTCCGGCGAAGGTTTCAGTTGGTTCGCCGATCATCGGCCAAGTCATCAGACAGGACCCTACACGCTAAATGTACTCGTCATAGGGTGGTATATTCTTAGTTGCGCTAGAAGGTGGAATGTGGAGCTTCGATAAGCTAGCGAGCGAGTCTCTGCTACTCTACTAGGTTCTGCAGATGGCAGCTTCTTATTGATTACCCCACTGCCTACTACAAGAATCCAGGTTCGTGGCGCGTCTATCTAGGAGTGCTAGGTTTAATAGCAAACATCTTCTTATAGAGCTTACAGTGATATTTCTCATGAGATACTTCATAACAGTAAACCGAGGTTCTAATAAGACGGGTCATATAGTGTATGGGACAGGTAGGAGCCGGGATTATCTCCGGTGATAGGCCACTTGTATCGAAGGTGAGATATATTTAGTCCTACATGGGGGTGTGGGCTGGTGTACGGGGAGGTGTTCCGATTTCCAGCTATGCCACCACGGGAAAGCCAATGACCGGGGTGATGGGCTGGAAAGGGATCCGGGAAGTATAATATCCTATGGCGTCAAATATTCCAGCAGACCACACCTCCATCAACTTCTCCCTCGACGGCATGGAAGTAGCTCTCGCCGCATCGAACCTTCTCCTCTCCACGCGGTCATCAGAACGCATGTCGGATATCAGCTTTCCCGGGTGCTTGACGTCATCCCAGGCCAATCGGGAAACTATCTGCTCAAACACCCTCAGGAAATCCGAACTGTTCTCCGCATTCAGCGACCGGAGCTCAGATGGCCAACGATACGTGCCGTCGTCCACGACTTCTTGTCCGATGATGTACAGGTCTCCCCTCCACGGACACCTCGCCGCCTTCTCAAGGCTGAACCCGAGCATCCTCTCGCAACAGGCATTCGGGGGCAGTGAGTTCCAATCGTCGTCTTCTAGCCGACACATCACCTGTATTTCGGCGTAGAGATGCTCGTCTGGGTTCAACCTCACCGTAAAGTCCATCCACTGCCATTTCGTCTGGGGCCTGGTCGCGTAGGCCGCCCTCGATGCGATGCTTCGTGTCAGATATTGCCCAGTTTGCAGGTCCATGATCCAGCGCTCGGCATGTTCATGGCGGCCTATGGGGTGCCATGTTGCTCTCCAGGGATTATATCCACCAGAAGATATTTGGTGCTGCAGATTCTTCCCGGTCCCATTTGGGTCCGTTATTCGTGCGTCATAAAAGTTTCTTTCTTCGACCCCTGAACTTCCGTCGCAAGACAACTTCAGCACCGACACCTGCCTCGTTCCATCTTCTGGCCTGTACTGTTCTGGTTTTACCCAGTCCAAGACACGCTGATCCACGTCGTTCGCGGGCCTGATGGTCGCCGCATCCGGATTTGTCTCTGTCGGCGCAACGTACCGCGTGAAGGTATTGTCGATGTCCATCGAGTATACCAGGATCCTCTCCAAAAGCTGATCCTGGGCCCGCTTCAGCGAAGCGGCCAGGCGACAGTGGCCATCGGCAGAGGAGACGCTGAAGGGAAAGGCGCAGTCGGGATAGAGCCGCGCATGCGTCCCCTTTGTCTGGTAGTCCGCATCCTTCATGACGCGCCAGCAGAGAGCACAGGAGAGCTTGCTGCAGCCAAAGTAGTCCTGGAAATCCTGGGGACGTTGCGCCGTGATGCACAGCTCCAGAAGTTGCAGCTCGCAATGGAAGTACCGGTTTCGGACTGGACCCTGGCCCGGTCCTGTGAAGAATTCCGTCACGGTGCTCACGCTAGTCGCGAATTTCTCCTTCCCGACCAGAAAAGCTTTCCATCCTTCCATGATGGCGAGGACTGGCTCCATACGTAGTGGAAATGGCTTGTGTTGGCGAAGGAACATGATGCGGATGTCTGCGCCGCCCCTGTCGTCTCGAATCCGTACGAGCTCCTCCCAGAGCCTGCGTAGGGTCCTCAGGAGTCTGACGTGCTTTATTGCTTTTCGGAACTTTTCGGCTCGCCTCTCCGCCGCTGAGCGCAAGTCTCGCTCGAACTTCCTCGCAGCGGGGTATTTTGGGTATTTGTAGTCGCTAACTTCGGGGAGATGGAAACACATTTTGAAAATGCGATCTTCGTAGCTAAGATCCTCATCTCGGGCGGCTAAGTGGTATTGCAGCAGGATCTTGAAATCAAGCTTGAAGGCGGCCAAGTCAGGGCCCCCGCTGCTCTGGAACTGCTCACTCAGCTCAGATTCGGCCTTGACCAGTGCCTCAGACTGCTCTATCGTCTTGAGGTACGTCCGAACACGCTGGTTCCAGAAGCGGGTCAGCCCCGACCACATTCCCGAGAGCGGCCGCGGATCTCGATCAATATCGGTGTCGGAGTTCAGCCATGCCGCCAACTCATCCGCAAAGGCCTTGTCGCCCTGCTGATCAAGTGTCTGGGGCCCGCCGTTTTTCGCAACGTGGAAGATGATCGTCCGGTTGCCGGCGCCCGACTTGACTTCCTCCATAGCCACAGCGGTGACGTTTGCGGCCCTATCTGCGCCGGGGGCTTTCGCGCGGGCGAACAACAGCGCGAGGCCGTCCAGGAGAATCCTCCGCGCTGCTGGCGTGTGACATTTTGCGGGCGTGTACTCGTCGGGGCCTTGCTGGCTCTGTAGGCGAGAAAGGAAGTACGCTGCGGCATAGAACTGGTCCTTGGCTAGGCCTGGGAGGTCCCATATGGGCTCCGGATTCTGTGCGTCTGGCGATCTCATTTCGGGAAGATAGAGCTAGGGATGAAGATATTGGAACTCTGACGGCAGGGGGGGTTTACGTGGACAGAAATCCATCCGTGGGAATACCTTTTCTGACCACAAACCCCGCCCTTTCTCTCGGAAATGTACAATCACTCACTCGACTTGTCTCACGGCAAGTGGTATCCAATGAGATGCGATAGGTTGTGGCTGAGGCAACATGTGGGGTGGGGCTTAGCACGACTTGTTGTGATTGGGAGGCTATGTTGGTGTCAGAATACAGGTCCGGGATGTGCCCCACAGGTCATATCGAAGACAGAGGAACGTTAGGATTCCTGATAACCTTTTATCCTACATCACAGACCACACATTAGGAGGAGAGCTTCAGGATCAAGGCGGTTTACTTATCAATACAAGACGACACCCATCATCACATCAATTGACTGGATACACGGACAATCTGACATCTTCTGACTGACCACGTCACAGAAACCCCAAGGCTTATGCCCAAGTACACCGTATCCAGTCAATTCACCATTTCACTATAGCAGGCCGTCCCTATACTTCCTCGCTATCGCCGCTATTAAACTCCACCTCTTTTCGAAGTACTCAGCATGATCGTTGTACAATCGCGGCGCAGTAATCCTCAAGGGACTAAGGCCAAGAAAGTTAACGAAGAGGTCTATATGCGACGGCAGCCGCTCGCCCTCGATAATGCCCAGTAACCGCCGGATATCGTCTTCGAACTGGCTGATCCACGGGTGCACAGCCGTAACGAAATCGTGCACTGTAACGTACGGTCTTGTCGATGCACTGACTAGGAGTGGCGGCGGACCCTTTGGGCGGTGCTCCCCACAGCAGGTTCGCAGCTTAGGCTCGGAATCTCCCTTCTCGGTTTCTGAGTCCCAATCTGCCTCATCAGGAGCGTGTGGCTCGTGGGCCTCGCCCCAGTCCTCTTCCCAGCGGTCGAGCTCGTCTACCGAGACGGAGATAGACGAGATAGGTGGTTTCGTGATTGGAGAGGTCGAGATCGTATGGTAGGCGGACGTAGAAGTCTGGTATGCCTCCTGGGGCGAGTTCGGGTCTGTAGGGTCGTTGAGGACCCGGACTGCTGTTGATATAGGGCCGCCGATCCGCCAACGTAAGTGCTGGAATTCGAAAGTTGGTCGCGGAATATTTCCAGCTTCGATAGAGGCCTCGAATGAGGGCGTAGATGGATTAGGATTCTCTTCCATGATGGGAAGAGAACCTTGGATGGAGAGATTAGAGGGTGAGAGAACGGATGCGGGGCATCAGGGTCTAGAGGAGAAGGGGGATTGGCACTAGGCCCGGAAGGCGTTATACTATTTAATCAGTATGCGCTCGCAACCCGCCTGCCATCTATGCATCCGCTCCGGATAAAGACGATGTGGGTCTCGGAGCCTGTGGCTAATATGGACATGCATCCTTGCAGCGCGTCCAAGATTAATATTTGATAATAGCTTCTTCAGTTTCCCCTGCTATATAATGCATCTAGCTGTTAGGAGCCAACATCTAGGGCAGAGGACTGTATTACATCAAGTACACTCTTTATAGGCTGAGGATGTTGATGTTGGATGTTAACTTGACTGCCTGCCAGGAGCTGCTAGTGTCCCGGAGAAGACTGACAACCAAAGGGTAAAACGTCAAAGACTAAGAGTATAGGCGATATTATGGCGAATGAGGAGCTGACCTTCCTGCACGTATACTTGATCATGAATATGGAATGGGTAACTTGGGAATGCTACTCTCTATCTGCTCGTAGGGTTCACCATTGGATAAAATCTAATAAGTCGAAGAACCCTACTCGGGCTCAGAGGCACGGGACATGTAGAACCGAAGAGTTGACGCGGGGGTTGATGTGCTTGGCTAGGGTGAGGACGGTGCCCGCGCCGGGGACGTCGATCGTCCACTCCTCGCAGTCTGTGGATAGCGGCATAGTCCAGAGCTGGCCCGCGGCGGAAACCCGAAGGTGGGAGGCAACGTACTCGATGTCGGTGATATCGAGGCTCTGGGATGGGATTTGCCGCCGTCGATGCCGTAGCAGAAGTAGTCCGCGGTTTCGCCGCATGCGGCTCGGGGAATTAGATGCGGGGGTGTGCACGCGGTGACAAGGGCGGCGGTGGCCATGAGGGAGATGCTGCTCGTGGCGATCATGATGGGGACCACTCGGGGCTAGGGTGACGTAAACAGTAGGGCGGCAAGCTATCAAGCTAGACACACTGGGACCGAGGGTCCAACACTCCGGTTCCAAAATGGCCAGACGGTCGACTTCATAGGGTCGTTCTCCTGGACCCGCCGCTAGTGCGCCCGCCCCCCGCTCCTACCATTCATCATTCTATATCAACGACGAACACAATCAATGGGCCAACATCAAGAGGTGCTGGAGGGAAGATCAAGGAGGACCTTTTACTCCGTGATGTCAACTGCCGTCTGTCGCGGCTGAAGCCTCCCACATAATGCGGGGGGGCGACTCGGCCCACTGGACGCTGAGGACATATTCTGCCTGCACGAGGCATGAGTTTAGAAGCGGTCCGATTCATAGGGTTTCCCATGGTTGGGACGCGTTGGTTCAAGGATGATGCCCGTATGGTATACCGGTATTGCCGGCGGGTCTTTCTCTCAAGTCTGCAGTAAAGATGCTTCCTTCATTCCGATGACTTGGCGGAGGTGCTAGTGAGGGAACTCGGAGAAAGCACGTTGGGCAAGCTCGTCAGGGTTTGGGCCCGACTACTTGAGTGTACAAGAGGAGGTGATAGGGGCATGCCCCTGGATACTCTTGGGCTACCTGCAAGTCCAAGGACAACCGAGCCGAGTCTCCCTTAACTCTTTAAACTCTTTAATTGGACATAGCACGACCGTCGCCGCCCCATGTTGGGCGAATGATTCAGCGCCCATTAAGGTCGCTCGCTAGGCACCTTTGCCTACTACTCTCTCATGTTATCAATGCCCAGTCCATCCAATACTGGCAATGGGAGACTGTCAACGGCGAGAAACAGCCATTCTGGCGGAAGAGCAGCAATGACCCCCTTAGTCCTATAATCAGCCCCGATAGTGTCACGTTCTTCCTTGAGTACAACTGCTGCTACATGTCATCAATTTGCCAGAATGCCCGACAGTACCTGATCTCTGCTCGGGGAAGGAGCCGCAAATTGCGATCAGCCTTCGCCTATGATCTACGATCTGGGCGAACCAAAAGCTGTTGGGCCAGAGCATGCCCCAGATCTCGGAAAAACAATCACCCCTGCCGTGAGGTTGCTCCTCCGCCGACGTATGACCGCTGAGACCCGTCGTAGACCGAAGCCCCTAGGTGCTATAACAGCGGGCAGTGGACCTCGCGCGTCCATATGATCAACACCATCAACTCCTTCTGCGAGGACCTCGAGGACAGGGGCAGGCTTGGCCCCGGTAACCTATTCCTGCAACGTTATCCGTTCGACTATGATGTGGATGAATGGGCGCCCATTGAGGTGGTGGTGTCGCTCGAGGTTTCGACGGATGTGAGTGGGTGTACGATGCCAACGTGTGCCAGTCGTACCTCCGTAAGCCCGTAGACAGCTGCGACACCATCGGGCTGAACAAGAAAGGGAGCATCGTCGAGGATAACTGCCAGAGGTGGCGGATTGATCCCAACGCAGACCTTTGAATATCTCCTCGGCTTCCCGTTTGTTAGGGTGCTGGAACTTACCTGGTTTGGTTGTATGCGCTCCATGTTTTCTTTGCCAACGCCGGAATAGCGGCCGGGTGAGTGGTCGGGTGAGTCTCCGGTGAGCAGAAAACACAGGCATTGCGTTGTGAGCCGCCACTGTTGGATTCTATACCACATACGACGCAAAACTGTGATGATTCCCTCAGTAAGATATGTGCTCCCTCAGTAAGATGTGTGCAGCTAAACGCGATCACCGCCTAGTATGTAAGGGAGTTTAGGGAAAGCATATAAGTGTTTCCTCTACCATTGACCACGCAAGATAGTCGTCAGAAGAAATATTCAAGGCGAACAAGAGCTCAACATACGGTCGGCATTCCTACACGCCTGCAATTGGTTGATGGAGCGGAGTTTGGGTGTGTCACGGTCTGCCCTCCCAGCCACCAACGAACATGGAAAGTTGCCATATCAATTTAATAACATCCCAGCAGCTTCCGATATAGTCGTGCGCTCAATGTCTGACCCATTTATAGGGATTTCCGTTGGATTTCCGTTGGATTTCCCCAGTCATTACCCTTCTCTCACCTCTCCCCCCCTCTCTGAGAATTTCATCCTTAGTATAACTCTTAATTATCTGACTCTATCTGATCATTTGTTCCTTCGTTATCCTGCCTTATACTAGACTAAAGTGGGGTAAAATATTGGATTGGAATCTCAAGATACCTCGTATTCTACCCCGCGTCTGTCCCTCCTCTCCATCCGCCCTCTTTATTCTCGGATCTACAATTCTCGTGTACCACATGTGTTCGGATTTCCGCTAACTATTTCGTATCACAGCTCTGCTAGGTTTCTGGGTTTCCGGATATCCGGATATCCGGATTTCCGCTCAATATGCGGAAGGTCACGCCTGTCTAGGACAGTCTCGGGCTGGTCCGTCTTGATCCAAGGGACCACTGAGAGGTCGAAGAATGCGCCCACGATGATCCGGACCTGCACCTCTCAGGTGGCCACAATGAACAACCATCTCACTTACCATATCTAGGTTAGCATCCTTGACCCCGCTCTCAAGTTCAACGTACTTGGTTACACGAAGTGAGAACAAGGTTGACAGTACCGTGAGTCCAGGATGATTTACACGTTGGAGCGACCGTAAAGAGCCGAAAATTGATTCAGCCGTCGACCTAAAGAGGCAATGTCGGAGTGCAAGACGCCACAAAGTTCTCCTGTGGCTGGCTGTATCTGGCTTCACGCCCCTGTGATAGCATCTCTGTATACGCTCTGAACTAACCCACGACGTCTCATTTTCGCTCCGCGGGGATCGGCTGTTTGTTAGCAGGCGTGTATGACTTCTGACCTACCGTTGGCCATCGTCCTCTCCTCGCGGAGTATGTTACATATTATGACGAATGTCAGGAAATCTCTATATAAACCCTGCTCCTGCCGCCGGTATGCCAGCAGAAAGAGGCCATTTCCAGACCATCTACAGCTCCTATAGCTCTCGGGCCTCTTTCCCTGATTTTTACCACTACTGGCTCTCCTCTCCATTATGCATCTCTCTACTTCCGGACCAAGCGTTCTGGGCGCTTTGGCCCTCGCAAGCACCGCCGTTGCAGAGACTGCCCCGAGCGCAGGAAGCGCCCAGGATCTGTTTCTGAAGCGGATTCTTGCTCAGTCAGACGACTACGGGGAATTATTCGACAACTCTCCCCAGGAAGCCCATAATCTCACCGTGGGAATCATCGGTGGCGGAGCTGCCGGCCTCTACGCCGCTCTCCTCCTGGAGTCACTCGACATCGACTACGAAATCTTGGAGTCGAGTGAGCGGATTGGAGGGCGTATCTTCACGCACCGCTTCAACCCAACGGCTTGGGAAGCCTCTGAGCCGGGACAGCCTGATTATTATGACTACTATGTAAGTTCGGGCATATTCCACCACTCCGTTTGTTGGAGGCCACTAAACATTGGATGAGTAGGACGCTGGTGCGATGCGGTTCCCCGGGATGGAGTGGATGGACCGGATAATCGGGGAGAAAAACAACTCTCTGGTTTCCTACATCAACTCCAAAGTCCAGCCAAAGGACCAGGTCAACTTGATTCCTTACTACTTCCAAGCCAACAACACGTTCCGCCTATTCAATGATATACTGGCCTACAACCAAGAAAACCCCTCTGCAGAGACTTTCGAGGTCCTGGTGTCCGACGGTGGAACCATCGAAGACGACGCTTTCGCCGCGCTCTCTCCCGGAGACGTGTTCCACGACGAAGTTGAGGCCCTGATTAACGCGTTGACTGAGGACTTCGACACCGGCTTCCAGCTATTGATGCAGTACGACAGCGTCTCCGTGCGTCAGTACCTCCTGCAGCAGGGCTACTCTCACCAGCAGGTCGACTGGATCGAGACCATCGCCGACGCCACCACGCACTACGACACCTTCGCCCTCTCCGAGGCCGTCATGGAGCAGTGGATCTTCCACCAGTCGCCCCTTGATAGCTGGACCTGCGTCGAAGGCGGCATGGATCGAATTGTCAACGGGATGGTCAAGACCCTCGCCCGGCAAGTTGAG
This sequence comes from Cephalotrichum gorgonifer, assembly GCA_900312665.1. Classification (NCBI taxonomy): domain Eukaryota; kingdom Fungi; phylum Ascomycota; class Sordariomycetes; order Microascales; family Microascaceae; genus Cephalotrichum; species Cephalotrichum gorgonifer. The sequence goes on from ONZQ02000018.1 coordinate 376,880, forward strand.
ACCGGGAAGCGAGTAACTGCTATCAAGTCGGCCGACGAGGGCGCTTTGACGGTGGTCATCAACGGCGAAGAGGAGAGGACCTATGACCATGTCATTAGCACCGTGCCCCTGGGCTCCCTGCAGGTAATTGATCTGACCGAGCTGGACCTCGCGTACCGGAAGAAGGTCGCCATCAGAAAACTTCAGTACGATCCTGCTGGTAAGATTGGCATCAAGTTCAAGACCCGATGGTTCGTACCTTCTATTAGTCTACTATCCATTCCCCATAGAGCTCAGCTAACCCATTTCCCCACAAACCCCAGGTGGGAGACCCTTCAGTCCGGTACATTCCAGGGCGGGCAGTCCTTCTCCGACCTCCCCATCCGCCGCTGCGTCTATCCCTCCTACGGTCTCGACATCCCGGACGCTCCAGGCACCATGATTGCCTCCTACACCTGGGGCCAGGACAGCGCCCGCCTGGGCGCCTACTACACCGAGGACGCCTCGCGTGAGAGGATCATCGACATCACCATCCGAAACCTGGCGGCCATGCACAACGTGACCTACGAGTTCCTCCTGTCCGAGTACGTCGACGCCCACCTGTGGAACTGGTACGAAGGCGAGGACGCGGTGGGCGCCTTCGCCCTCTTCGGGCCGGGCGAGTACAGCACCGTCCTACCGGCGCTGATGGCCCCCGGGGCCCACGGGAGGCTGCATTTCGCCGGCGAGGCGCTCAGCTCGGGACACGGCTGGATCATCGGGGCGGTGAATTCGGCATACAGGACCGTGGCGGAGACGCTGGCGGTTGAGCAGCTGGACGACAAGTTGTTCGAGTTGGTGGATAAGTGGGGGCTCGTTAACGAGGTTGACATGGGGTGGTACTCGCAGGCCTTTGCGTCGTGAGCTTCTTTCTGATGTGGTGTGGGAGGGGTGAAGCCTGAGCTGTACCAATGCATCATTATAGAGGTCCATTGGTTAAGTGACAAAGAGTTTTGTGGACGCTATTGCAGTCGAGTCTAAAGTAAGAAGGAGAAGGAGGAAATAATCAATTCCAGGGTTACCCGTCTCTCTCCCTCAAGAAATGTGCGAAAAATACTGAGACCATTTAGGCACCTGATATGCGGCCTCTGGCAGGTGCGAGAGGTTGATGAAGCACTCAACAACGAGGTAGATCCTCGCAAGGGTGTAGAAAACAATGAAAGCCGCCATAACCATATCGAAGAGGAGTTTGAGAAAATAAAAGGCCAGACCTGGTATAATAACAAAAGTACAAAAGTCCAAAACACAACAAAAAGAGGGGCCCCACAGCATATATAAATCGTCGTGTCGAGCCATTCTTCAATGTAGTCGAGAAAGCTCCCTAGTACAGATCTACTCGATATATCGAGCCAAAAATCGAATATATCATCCCAGCTGTCTCCGCCATTTACCCAAAAAGGTGGCGAATGGACCCAGATAAAACCCAGGGCAATCAGAGCCCCAGTTGAAGTGATTGTTATGCTCGATATGCGCCAGAACAGCCGCTCCATGTCCGTAGAAAATGGAGCTTGCCAGGCAAGGCGGTGCAGTCCACCATACGCTAGTCCGACAATACCGAATCCTACGTAGAGGGGGCATTGTTTGTAGGGGTCTTTAAACCGTGGGAAGTTTCGGATGCGATCAGCCAGGGAATTAGACGGGGGTTCTTCTCGAGCATGGAGTGCAAGTTTCCAGCGCTGAATGTCAGGGTGGGCGAGTTCCAAGTGTGGCCCAGACGTATGTTGTATGGCCCCGGATGCAGTTCGTGCTTCTTGCTCGGGCTCATCTTGAAGCCCTTGCTCGAGTGAACCACCGGGCCTCGGTTTAAATAGTTTTGGATCTGAATCAATCAATGTGACCCCATCGCGTGTTTGTCCCAGGAACAGTTTGAAAGGGGGGCTGGCGGGCTCGGGTTCAGGACCAATTGGTATGGAAACACCAGAGGTTGCCTCGGAGCTTACAGTTAACAGGAAGTATCGCTGCCTGTACCAGATGTCATCCACCTAGTTAGCGGGAGGATATAGGCGTAGGGGCGAGCGTAAGCGTAATATGAAACGAGCTACTCACAAAACACGGGGGGGAAACTCGTATCGTTACGTTCCACAGCGCGCCGCTTACGTTCGTAGTAGTCCCTTGTAATTGTACGACCCTGGTTCCGCTTTGGGTTCCACTCAACGACGAAGTTGAGCTCATGCTTTCCAATGAACTCCGGCTCCCACGGGTTGGCTTCGAGCTTGCTAGTCAAAGACATGGCAGCGATAATCCTCTTCATATCTTCATTCTCCACGGGGATTATCTCCGGTTCGGCTATGTCAAGTGGCTTACTCCACCATAGACAGTAGACCAGTAAAGTGCAGATGGCATGCCCAAAGGTATTCAGCTCCAACAAGCTAATGGACAACTGCTGTTCCAAGCGTGTGATGCATTGGGCGCAGAACCAAGTAGCTAGTTGAACAGCCGTAAGTGTCTATGCATGTCATTCCAGTTCAGGAAATGGATGGAGTACTAACCCTGGAAACAAACTAGGATCTTGGCTAGCATGCTTCCCTTGCTCTTGTCTTCCATCCATGTTCGTGAACGATGAGGCATTATTCCTGGATAGTATTCTTCTAAGAAAACCAGTCCCTTGCCCGTTATCGTAAGACGCGTCGGTCGTTCGTCGCTGCCGGGTTTCAGCACTGGGAAGAAATTTTCAGTCCTGTCGCCTATCTCAAAGGCATAGCCACCCATAGCTGCGAAGTAACTGTGGGTGGATGTCCATTCGCGAGGCTCCGCCTGAGTCTGGGAATCATCTCGTGTGTCCTCGAGGGAGCCGAGAGGAATGTCCTCGGGTGTCTAAGTTCTGGAGCAGGGTGGATTAACATCAAATGCATTTATTTACACCAATACCAGAAAAGAAAACATCCGCCTACCTCGACATCCGGACTGGTCTTTCTTATCACCTTACTCATTTCCTTGCTAATACCTCTCGCGTCCGTATACTGCTGGTAAGCAGCAAATCCAACCTAAAACTGCTCAGCATCCTCTTGGCAACAGGTACCACCAGCAAGAGAGTAAGTAATACGCACCAGCTCTGGCGCAAGAAAGGCTAACATCATCCAGACAACCTTGCGCCATACTTGCTGCCACCAGCCGCCGCGCTCCGGCACGTTCAAGTGAATCGCCATCCAGACACAGAGACCGAGAGTGATGATGCAGGTGGAGAGAATGGAGTAGGTGCCGCGACGGAGGGGCTCCGGCTCTCAAAGATATGGAATTAACGGTCGAACTGTTCCCGAAAATTCTCTCCATTGTTGGCGATTAACGCGATAAAGAGGAACCATCAAAGAAAGATTGTGTGAGAGAGTGGCAGATATATTCGGGAGATGTGTGTCTTTTCTTTAGCCAGCGACCGCGAAAGCCAGGTAAAGGAATTGAGGTGGCAGAGCCAATGCCCCGAGACTTGGCCAATACGGATACCTTTGCTCATCCGGTGAGGGGCGCAGCAAGAATCATGCTTTACTTGCAGACGTAGAGGAGGGTATTTATTGGTAGCCAACGCGCCGTGGCCCTGGACCGGGGGAACACATACCCGACACACAGCTTATTGGTTATATATCTCACCTGCATATGTGGCTGGACACTCCTCAACTTATTACTTGGGGGGGTCGGCGCGAGCCTCGCCCCTTTCTATCCAAATGTTGGACGCAGTTCTCCAGAGCCTGGTCTAAGAATAGTTACCGTTCTACTCTAAAGGGTGGTCCGGGATTGTCTGATAGGGATGAAAACAGATGCCACCAAAATGCTCGATTCGACGCACGATTCTTTAAATCGGCAAGAAGGGTATGTATGGTACTTACGTTCTCGGGGGTACTTATATACATAGGTACTACGTCACCATACCTAACTTTAGGTTCCCTTGCGGCCAAGAGCGGAGGGAGTGCACGATTCTTGGAGCTGTGGGTACGCCAGGGGTGGGAAAAGGGTCTGCGAAGGATAGACATATATCCCTGTGTATCGACGTCTAGTCTGATACAACTTCCAACTTGCATTCCTTATGAGTGAACCAGAAATGTATTGTGCCCTTCATTTCACAGCAAGTCCACCTCTCTTCCCCATAGTATTCCAACGGGTGCTCCGAAAATCGTACCCTGACAAGCTCCCAATCCCTCTCAGGGTAGGGCCGGATGCGGGTTGTTGGAAGCGTACACAGGAAACGCACTTCCGTATAGCTCTCACACGGGTCGACACCGAGGCGGCAGTCCCCCAGTGCACGTTGAGCCCCATTCTGGTATGCGAAGAGTATCCCTCTGCAGGAGGAGAGGCCTTTGCGATGGAAGACATGGGCAACAACGATATCCCGCAGCGGGGCGGATGAGAAATTGGTAGTAGAGCTAGCGTCTGGGAACGTAAATGGACATTGACGAGGGCTAGGGGGGAAGCAAAAGATCGGACTAGGGCCATGTTTACGTGTCGCCTTTGGGAAGGCACCGATGACAGAGACCTTTGCGGTTTCCTTGCGGTCATACAGGAGGGTTGACGGGCAGTTGGAGAGCATATAGTTCCTGTTACTCCCTGGGAGCCACGGCCCAACTGAGACATCGCCGGCAAGTTCCGTGTGAAGCTGGTATAAATCATCAGCGGAGCTCAACATGGAAATCCAGTGTAGCGTGCTACATACCAGGACGCAGTGTCTCTTCATCACGCTAGCCATGTCTGGCTCCCTGAGGCCAATAGCCAGGACTTTATCGTGGGTAGTTACCGGAACATAGATCCAGGATACAAAGTTCTGGGCCCGACGCGACAGCGACTCGTGAGGTATCCGAGCGTAAGGTGCCGCATCGGTATGGGCGTGTATGGCGGAAAACGTGCCACCACTGAAGAAGAAAGTGAGTCCAGTGATTGACGATATATCGATAGTGCAAAAGCGCATCGACGGAGTTGTATATCCGACCAAGGAACACTGAGAGCCTGGTAGTGACAGGGTTGGGGGATTTGGCATGTCCCACGTCTGAAAACCGACATGTCCTTCGGGCAGTTCCAGGCGCAATTGGTTATCCCAAAACAAAGCCATAACCCCCCTGACTTCGGTGGTATTTGTGATGATGAAAACCATATTTTCGAACCTCTGGCTAGAGTAGTGGGGCTCACTAGCCGGCAGCCTCTCGATCTCCTTGATGCCTCGAGAATCTATCGTTAGGCGAATAACACGGTGGCCATCTAGATCATCTGATGAGGTTGGAGGGGAGCCGCATCCGCGTTTCCATCCAGCAACCTGGAAGAGGGCGACGGAATGCAGGCTACCCGGTGGTCCGGTCTTAAACTGGACAGCGAGATCCAGCGCTGCAACAAGACGCCAGAATAGCGCGGACTCGGAGTAGCCCCGAACCATGTGTATAATCTCGGGCGGCATTCTGGACAGCTCCGGTAGGCCGCACTTAGCTGCCACTGCTTCCACGGCCCCGATAGTTCCCCTCTCAGGGAGAACAACAGCTGGAGCGCTGCGCCATGGCCGACGCCAGGACGCTGCCCTCCACAGACGGTCCAAGGCATCGACGGGGGCGTAGGCCTGTCGGAAAGCCTCAAAGCATTCAAGGTGTAAGGTCGCCGCCTCCGGGGAAGCAGCACACTGTGGACATTCGGGCCTTCGGCATATGGACCAGCCGTCGACCGCGCGGAGAGTTAGGCCATAATCTGGATAGAGGAATGGAGTGGTGGAGAGCCAGCAAGAAGTCGAGTCCGGGTTTCCGAGCACTAAACGCGGATGGAGGACGGTAATATCAGCAAATGAGGAGGCTTATTTATGCGTCAGGTGTTTGAATCAGCCTTACAACCAATGCATCGCTCGTTGAACGTAAAGACACCACCGCATACGCCACATTGGTGGCCGGGATGGAAATGGCCTAGGTAGATGCACCGGCTCCGGTAGACAGCCCATGGCACGAGACCCTCGGGTGTCATCTTCCCCTGGGGCGCCATATCGCACCGTAGCTAATTTCAAGGTGTATACACTTATAAAAGAAGGGGGGCGGCCCTTGGGCAACGCATAGAGATTTCGGCCATGCCAGACATTTTATACAAGGACATATTGGATAGGATGGAAATCCAGATTGCCACCTGCGAGTACAAGTAGTTACAGAGTTCATTTAACCGAGTTCTAGTGGTGGTCCAAGCTTTTGCCTCGATATTAGGATACCTCGTACTTCACCAGCATCCACATCCTTATGGATTCCTCTTCCCCACGCGATTTTATCTTTGTCTCTATCTCCTCCTTGCAGCATTCAGCACGCACTAAGTCGGTCGCCATCATGCCTAACGACCACGCTACTAAGAATTCGTTCGACCCAACGCCACATACATGGCTGTACGGGCCTAGCCAAGATCACCGTCTCACTGACAGCGTCTGGCACTTCGAGCTCCAGGAGGTCGACGGGTGCTCCACATGCCTTCCTTTCGTGGGTATCGAATGGTTGGTCTCCCTCCCATCCGGGCATGTGATATAAGACTCGTCTTTTGCCTGGTAGCTTATTGGTCGGTGTCTTCCAAACCCACGGCGATATGGAGTACCTGCCGATTTAATTACCTGCAGTAGTGTGTATACAAGTTCCAGTCTATAGTAGATTGCCTTCAAGGGTGTGGATGGATCCTGAGGCACCACGGGTGCCATTAGTTCTGGACCGCGTGTACCGGAAGTGCCGTAGAGGCGACGGAATGTCTGGCGAGTATTACAAGTTTGAACATAAATTGAGAAGAGAACACCATCGCTTTACAAACATAGTATATCGACACTTTGTCGGCACAAGCTTCGACGCACGCCGTCTATGTCGAAGCTCCTCCGGACAAAAGTTTTGGCCGTAAGATTCCTAAGATGATTCCCCGCACTCTCTCAGCCCACGCAAAAAGGCTACCACGTCGTGGTTCCGCGAAGTGCGAGCAATGTCTTCGGCCGTGACTCCATCGTCATTCGTGAGGTGCGGGTCCGCCCCCCGCTCCACCAGATAGCTGACGACGTCCAGCTCGAAATTATATCTCGCGGCGTACATGAGCGGCGTGCTCGAGCCATAGTCCCTGGAATTGGGGTCTGCGCCCTCCAGGTCCAGCAGGACCTCGACCACGTCCCTGTGGCAACCCTTCGCGGCCATGAAGAGCGCCGAGCAGCTATTGTTATCTCGGGCGTCGGGCTCGACCCCGTCGGTAGCCAGGAGAAGTTCGACCAACTCCTTGTGCCCATTGCCCGCTGCCCAGTGTAGCACGGTGAACCCGTTGTTGCTGCGCTTCCAGACATCGACCCTCCCCGTACCGATGAGGTACTTGGCGACATCGACGTGACCAGCCTCAGCTGCGCAAGCCAGCGGCGTCTGGCCGGACAGATACTGGGCGTCGGGCTCAGCGCCGTCGAGAGACATGAGAAGCTCTACATTATCCAGACGCCCGGCCCACGCCGCCGCCATCAGAACGGTCATGCCGTCCTTCTCGCGATAGTTCGTGTCGGCGCCCCCGACCGACAGGAGCAGCTCCATCATGCTCCGGTCCGCAAAGACGGCCGCAAGCCTCAGCGGCGTGTTTTGACTGTTGTCTCGCTCGTTGATGTCGACTCTGCCGGACGCTATCAGGAATTTCACAACTTCTTTCTGGCCCGCCATGGCGGCCCTCGACAGCGGCCTGAATCCCCTGTTGTTCGGGGGTAGCGGGTCGCGCTTCATCCGGGCGAGGGCCTTTCCCGCCGTGTCGACGTTGCCTTTCTTGGCGGCCCACTGCAGTGCTTCCGGGTATTCGAGTTCGGCATCCAGGTCGTATAGCATCGGCTCGAAGATGGCGTGCAGCCGCCGATTGACGCGGGCTAGGCGGCTGAGATGAGGATAGGAAATGGACACAGCGATCCCAATTTGGTGGAGAATTTCGTTTGGGAGATCGAGGAGTCCCATTTTGGTGTCTTCTTCACTTTTCTTTTCGTTTCTTTCTTGATTTCTTTCTCTTCCTTTTTACTGGGCGGCCACGTCGTCGTACGGACGGAATGTGAGGAGAAAAGGCGCAGAGAATTGATGCCCTTCTCTATGGACCTCAATGTCTGTCGGAGCGGGTAATCTACACCCCGATCGTTGCAAGGATGGCGGTATTAACAAGAACAAATGTTGTCGGAGGCTACGCCAAAAGCGGAAGTGCTCCTCCATAAGGATTAATAGCACGAACAGCCCCTCTCACTCGGCACAGCCCTACGCGATCCCCTACTTGTCGCTGGTCCAAAATGTGATGTAACGCATACAACTATGTAATTGGTGACTTATTCCGCAAGGTCTCAACTTCGAATAGGGAACGACAGACTATTGTCCGAGGCAGGGTTTCCCAACCTCTTTCCTCTCGACGATTGGATGATCCTTGTCCAAGGCTTGTTCTAGAATTGTACGCAAAAGCGTGGCTCCCATTTCTTATGGCTCGTGCGGCCATTTGTTTGTGGGTTTGGTTCAGTCCAGGGCTCTCTCGCATGATGCATTTTATACGTGCACAGCACGTTTAAAGATGTTGTGTTCTAGGCATGAGTGTCACGCTGTTAATAGATCGACGAAGTTATCTCCACTCCTTTGGCTATTAGCATTGTATTATGTGAAAGTCCGTGGGTTCCGCGCTGCTTCGTCTCCTTATACTTTAATACCTCGGTGAAGATGCCTCATGTAAGCACACGTCGGCAGCTGACAGGAATCACCCCTGCCCCTCTCTGCCTTTCAGGGGTAATTAAGCCCGGGCCTCACTAGGCCTGCCTGCCGCTTCCCGTAACAGTGAAACAGTGGGACCTTGAACCCACCTGAGGCAGTCATATTGGTGTGATTGGCTGGGCTTATTTTATCAAGTGCTCGTGCCTTCGCTAACCCACCTCTCTAGGAATAGTTAGCCATATAACCAACAAGAATCCAGGCCAGGTGTATCACTCATACTTGGAGGTCCGACCCCTCAAAAGACGAAAAACAGGGTCCCCGGGCTAGGCAAGGCTGTTGGGCTGAGTCGGTGTCACGCGTACGGAGGGAGTAATACGAGTACTTAGTATGACACGACTATTAAATACACGAGAAATTACTCCAAGCACGGCTTGGCAGAAGGGCCTCAAATGGTCCCACAAATCCGCCTTGGCGATCCTTCTGGATGTTACCCAATAGTAGGAGAAAAAATCCGGGTACGACGGCCTGATAAAATGCGGGCGATTCCCACGATAAAGTTGCGATGTAACAAACCCGCCCCGGGACGCTATCGAGTATATCATTCCTCGCCTTACAACCCACGGTCATCACGGAGGGAGCGAAATAAAATAAGAGCAGCATGAAGGGAACGCGGCTAGCGCTGGCAGCATCGCTGCCGTTTCTAGGCGCCGCCGCGGGGAAGGAATGCAGCGGAACGGCCACCATCAGCTCGCAGTCCGACGCCGACAGCATCTCCGACTGCAATACATTTGACGGCGACGTGACCTTCGCGCCCGATGCCAGCGGTGACATCAGCCTCGGCGACTTACGGGTCATCAAGGGCGACCTCTCCGCCTCTGGCTCCGACTCCGGGCTTACTGGCATCTCGGCCGCCAAGCTCACGGACATCAATGGCGATCTCACCATCTCATCCCTACGCGGCCTCGCATCCATCAACTTCCCATCACTACGTCTCGTCGGCGGGCCCGTCTCCGTATCCGACCTCCCGTTCCTCACATCCCTAAACGTCCCAGAGATAAACTCCATCGGCAGCCTGAGCCTGACCACCGCCCCGCTCCTGACAGACCTCAACTTCGGCACCTTCCCGGCGACGGACGACCTATCCGTGGGGCTGAGGCATATCACAGGCTCTTCCGCCACCGTCACCATCAAATCCATCGGCGCCTCGGACATCACGCCCATCTTCGGCTCCTGGAACGCCTCGAAAGTAGAGGTAGCCGACATGCGGAACCTGGACTCTATGATCCTCCTCGTGGGTAACGTCGACGACTTCCGCATATCGGGGAACGGCAATCTGTCGCTGCACATGGGCCAGAAGGGCTGGAGCGGCGACGTCCAGCCCGTCATCAACCGTCTCTCCATCAGCGGCGTGGTCCACGTCGCGCCCTGCCTCTACCCCGACGTGCACGAGTTCGTCGTCGAGGATAACACGGTCGAGTACCTCCACTTCGGCCTCATGGCTCTCAGGAAGCTCGAGGTCAGGCGGAACCCGAACCTGAGGTACCTGGTGCCGTTCAACGGCGACTCGCGGTTCGACTGGAACCTGACGGACGTGGTCATCGAGGAGAATCCCGTCCTGAGGCTCGTCGAGACGCCGAAGAGGGCAGAGAATGACACGCGCACGTCGGAGAATTGCCCGTACATGTGGGGGGACGAGAATGAGCCGTTTGTGTGGTTTAGCGAGGAGCTGCACAATGTCATCGTCTCTGGCAACGTTGATAATTCCTTCTTGTAAGTTTTGGGATCTTTTTATTTTTATTTTTATTTTTTTCCCCTTCTCTCCCTTGTCACCTACATCTCTTCAAGCTCAACAGCATGAAAACTTGGCGAGGAAAATCAACTACTAACTCCAAACTCCAACCAGTACCTCCCTCATTGGACCCTGGCTAGACGGCGCCGGTGGGCACGTGTACGAGGGTCCGAACCACGGCCCCGCGCGGATAACGGAGAAGCTCAGCATCTCCTCGACGGACGAGTCCTTCGACTGCACCGACTTCAATACCCTGCGGTCCGGGTGGGGGGCTATACCGGGGGAGTACAGCTGCCAGGGGAAGACGATCCCGGCCGGCGGTGGCTCAAGCGCGGGTGGGGATAAGGATGGCGGAGTTGGTGGAAGGGTGGTGTCGTGGACATGGGGATTGGCCGCGGTGCTGGTGGGTGTTCTCTCCTGGTAGGCTTGCGACACGGGTGGCGGTGTGCTACATGTTATCTGTATTATAGATATTTAGAGTAATCCATACTAGGGTCGGTAGGTCTGTCACTGGAGGAGATGTTAGATATGATGTTAATGTAGTCGCATTGAACGACATCGCTCCATCACGGCGAGGAAAAAGTTCTTAGAAGCGCTACGCTAATGTAACCACCGATTATATAATGCAACATAGCTGTGTGGTCCGTATATGTAACATCAGAGCGGTAGACTCGGGCTGTCGTACAGGTGCCTAGGCGATGGGCTGAAAGCCAAAAGTTTCGGTAGAAACAAAACGGGGCGGCAAGCAAGCCAAGGGCTGCCAGGCAACCAATCTGCTCGTTTAGATATCGGCGGCGTTCGGTATAAGCCCGCTTCATCCGAACCAGTAGGTGGGTGTAACCGTTCGATATTTCCCACTTGTTTCGATTTTTCTTACCACTCTACCAATTAACTGAAGCCACGCTGGGGGGCTATGTTGCACTTTCTCTCCGCGGGGCTCTCATTCGTTACACCAAAGACGCGTGGCCCTTTCCACGGCGGATAGGGAATGGGCAGCCCTGGTTATACGGGAAAGACCTTGGGAATATTTGGCGAATAGCATCTGTCGTAAGTGGGGTGCTTGGCCGCCTAGAGGGCCACGTCGGTGTCTTGCCCACATGCGGCATCGCCTAGCATCGACATCATTAACATGGGGCGATACGCTCATCCCGGAGTTTCGGACGACGTACATATACAAGTCTGCACACAAACAGGCGACCCACGCCCTTGGTATAAAAGGACCTTCACAGCCGAGCCGCCTCCGAAGGCTGGCTTTCAGGTATGCCCTGTTCCACGCGCTACATACTCATACCCAGCTCCAAACGGATTCTAGTGTTCACGCGGGGCCCCCGACGGCCATGTGCGAAGGTTTGAGCGCACGATCTCAACCCCAAAAGGATCTATCATTACCGCCTTTTCGCCCAAGCCAGCTTTGTTATAACTAGGCATCGGAGGCTTCATATAGAACGTGATAATAGCTTGGGCTATGAGATTCTTGAGTTGACGTGATTAGGGCTTCAGCCACTACTGCGTAAGTCCGTGGACAGGCATACTCACACTCCTGGATGGATAGTTTATGTAAATCCTCATGAGACGCTGTAAGACCGTGCCGCATGCATCGCGCTGACTCTAACACCGAAGTGCCCTCCCCCACAACGGCATATTAATACGTCGTAGCCCCGGACCTGCACATTCTGAACTCGGTAGTCATGGCGCCATACACTAGGAATCGAGAAATGGACTTTATCGACGATTCGTCCTCTTTTATCTTCGATGTCACCAGCAACGGCTACGAGACATCATACAAGGCCACCTCGTCGGGGGTCTCGGCGATCAAAACCTCGGGCGGGCCATACCGGCATATACAGCCGGAAGAGGGCTACTGCTTCCTGCTCCTCTTCAAGTGGAAATACTGGGATGCCCTCCGGACAATATTTGACCCGAATACGCCTTCGTGCATCGCCACTCCTAACCAAGCGCTGAGGCCGTTTATGCATGCTCACCCACATTGGGTTTCTTCGAGGCGAGATCTCATGCGGTCTCGGACAAGGAATAATCTGTATCATATAACTAGAGGAGGGAATGCGACGCCCTGGGATCTTGTACCGTAGCAGGGGCTTTGGTATGCCTCGGTTTCGGGGGATTAACATCGCAGCGCCCGCTAGTCTGCTGGCTGTTCCTTAAAGTACTGGATACGCCTGATAGTGCTAGAGAGATGATAAATTTGGTTTAGTGTGTGAGTCCTAGTCATTAATCGTGATGCAATATACATCGAGATCGCCGTAGCAATTCACCATTTCCATCAGCAGCTAGCTAGTCCTGACTCACCAAAGGCCTTATGTCTTAGACACTACGACGATTTAATTGGGTATGTCGATTTTGCGGGGAAGGCACCACTAGAACGAATATACCAGGACCTTAGCTGTCGTCTCGTCTGCCTCCATTTAATACCTCGAAAACTGACAGGCGGGAACAGATACCAACCCACTTCCGGCCAGAAAGACCGACGTCAGCGCCAGAGCACTCATGCCTAACATGATCTACATAAACTATGGATGATATATAGGAATGGAAGTATCCTATATAGGGCGAAGAGGCATTTCATACCCAATACGGCCGATGCTGCATATCATTTCCCCAAACCCAGAGGCAATCCGGTTCCAAGGTTGGAGAGCGGCGTACCGAATTCTGATTTCAGGGGTAAATTGGCCGCGAAGACGGTGAGGGGCCAACCTATCGTGGTCAAATACTGGAATCTACTGGGAAGAAATGCGGCGCCAAGAGCTCGGTTAGTACCACCTTATAGTACAAGGTAATATATATATCTCTATTCCTTGCCGAGCCCATGTCCCGAGCCGGGGGAGGTGGGGCCGGGAAACCAAATCATCGGCCGGGTATTCACAATGGACGCGTGTATACTCGTCGTTCCCCCGCTCTTTCCAACTTAACAACATAGAGATGCATGTTTAGTGAGACCTGCGCGTCCGTGGGCCACTATAAGCTCCCGATAAAGACGACGTTCATCTACGAAGCAATCACAGCAGACTCGCGCCCGTATAGGACGCTCCGACCCTGCGGCACGTTAATCAATGGCTAAATTGGCGGTGTACGTGGTCTCAATATCATCAGTGTCCGTTCTTCGTAGGCGCATCCTGCAAGATGACGAGTTTCCACAAATTTGAGACATGACTTTCTTAGGGGAAATATCCCGTGAGACATGCCAGCCAGTCCCTTCATATCCTGTCAAGAACAAGAAGTCATATATCAGACCTGGTCCCCATCCTTCCATATGGTCGTGCCAGGTAAGGCCGGGTAGTTCGATTTCCATGCCGATATCGCCCAGACCCGAAGCATCATGATGCTCGCCAAGTTTGCTCTGCTCCTAGCGGGGGCAGCCATCTCGGCCGCCCAAGAGGAGCCGTCGGCAGCCCCTGCCTGCAAGACTATATCGCAGCGACGTGCGTGGTAAGTGATTCGGCACAAAGCGGGAAGAAATTCACACGAAGAGGCCCAGTTAGACTAATGACGTGCGAGATAGGCATACACTATCCGACGAGGAAAAGACCGCTTACATCGATGCGGAGCTCTGCCTCATGGCCAAAGAGCCAACTCTCGGGCTGAACGCTACCAAGAACAAGTTCGAGGAGTTGCAGTCTGCCCATCAGTCGCAGGCTAACATCGTGCACGGAGTGGTATGCATATCAGTTCCATGCTCAGGGACGGACACAGACACCGGTGTACAGCTCACTAACTTGGACGGCCCGTTCTTCCCCATGTTTATAGGGCGCCTTCCTTCCTTTCCACCGGCTCCTGATGCACGCCCACGAGACCTATCTCCGGGAACTGTGCGGCTACGAGGGGACGCAGCCGTATGTAGCCCGCCATCTACCATGCCCAACACTCCATAAGTCAAGTTTCTAATACGAAGCCATGCAGCTACTGGGACGAGACTTTCGAGGCCGGCAAATTCTCCACCTCGCCCATCTTCGATACCGTCGTCGGATTCGGCGGTAACGGCGTCGGTGATGAAGGATGTATCGCCGATGGACCGTTCGCGGGGTACAACAACAGCCTCGGGCCCGGGTACCTGATCACGGACCACTGTATCACGCGGTTCGTGAGCGACGCTACCAGCATGAGCGCCCAGCAGCAGTATCTGGACGCGTGCTACGAGAAACAGACATTTGTTGAGGCGTGGCCCTGTATCGAGGGTAGGCCGCATGGGGCCGGACATGGCGGCGTCGGGGGCCTGGTACGTAGACTCCAACCAAGCACTAGAATTATCTTCCTTTCCTTCTTCCCCTGCTCCTTTGAAACACCTTCTCCCTCCAACTTGCGCCTTGGGATCTCTAAGATCGTCACTAACCCATCCTAGATGCTCGACCCCATCGCCAGCCCCGGCGACCCAATCTTCTACCTCCACCACACCTGGCTCGACAAGGTCTTCTGGGACTGGCAAGCCCTGGACCTCCCCGCGCGCCTCACGGACATAGGTGGAGGGAACATGCCGGCGGCATTCGGTGGATTCCCCGGCGGGGGCGGACCCCCTGGCGGAGGTGGTGGCGGGTTCCCTGGTGGCGATGGTGGTGGACTCCCCGGTGGTGGCGGCGGGTTCCCTGGTGGTGGTGCATTCCCTGGCGGCGGCGGCGGGTTCCCATCCTTCGAGGCCATGCAGCCGCCGGAGTGGCTGGTGCAGGTCCCCGAGGGGGACCCAGGCGATGAGACGACGCTGGATCATATCCTGAACATGTTTGGGATTATACCCAATGCCACAATTGGCGAGGTCATGGATATCGCTGGAGGGCTGCTCTGTTACGAATATGTGTAGCTGGTTGGCTTGGCGTGGCGGGAGAGGAGGACGGGATGGATTCACTTCTTGCCGCCTATATGGCAGTCAGTCCTATGCGGGGGCTGCCGTGTGGGCGTGTTCAATTTGGATACAGCTACACAAATGCTTTTTTACCTAGAGGAATCTGTGACGTAAAGTGGTAGAACGAGGCGCAAGCAAACGCGCATATGTGCACCACCCACCATCTCAGAACCTGCAACCAGCTAAACTCAGCCACCACAATACTTGCTGGTTGAGCACGTTGGTACTAATAAACTTTCGTTTGCGGTATTATTCCGCCTCAGACCCCGGCAGCCTTCCCCCTTCCGCCCCTTTCTTCGTGTGCAACCACAGAGCAACCTTAATGCAGGCTGTCACACCAACTAACCGCATTCGTCCCCAATACGAGCACTCCAGCCACTGTATTGGCCGGCCAGCTGTAGCTTAAATGCGGGAACTGGGGTAATTGTCTCGGTTTTGTTCAGCTCGTTGGGTGCCGCCGTCACGCGCCTCACTTCCTCTCGCATGCCCCCTCTTTCTCTGAGCTCCCAATCCCAATTCTTGTGCATTAGCTTAACCCCTCACACGTGTACAAGTACGGCTTTCTTGAAGAAGCGGTGGGACGCTTGGACGCGGGAGACTCTATTGATCCCTCCGCCATGACATCACATTCGGTGACTTGCTATGTTACTCCTTGGTACCAATTCTCTTCAGTCTTGAGGCGAGCGGCATGAAGAGGTACCCTAACACTCGCTAGCCATGCACCCAGCCTCCCCAGACTGAGCGTCCATTTTTCTTTTCAAAGCCCAGCTCTTGATGTGCCATAGCTGCCTCTACCGTCATGTGCGCCACATTGGACAGCCTGCCCCCATCTTGGTGTGTGAGGGGCAGTCCGGGCTCGGTACCTGGCTCTTAAGTAGGCCTGGGTCGGTCCCATTTCCTCCGTTCGCACGATGTTGTACAGCAGATCCCGCCGGCAGCGCTATGCATGGTGTCTAACCCTAAGTGCTGTTCAAACTGATTGATAGCGAACACAATCTCTGAACCAAAAACAACAAATTTGTGGTACTATCGCACCGTCTCACTCTCCAACTCTTCAACTCCGACTACCTGCCCTCGGGGCAACAACCGCCCAATATGAGCGTCCCCATATGCGGCATCTCGCCCAACGCGACCATATCCCCAAACTTCTCCCTGCAGTTCCACGACTTCGACGCCTCTCGCGCCAACATGACCAACTGCCTCTCCGACAGCGACGCGACCTACATCCGCCCTAGCGACGGCGGGAGCCTCCTTCCCTGGCCCTACTCGCTCGCCTGGCTCCTCATCCACTTCCCCGTCACTGTACTGCGCGTGTCGCACTGGCAGCGCGTGCAGACGCTCTCGCTCGTGCTCGCCGTCTTCTCTATCTTCTTCACGGCGCAGGCGTATACGACGCATCTCGCTCCCGGGCAGGTGCTCGTGTGGACGCCGCTACCTATCATCCTCGACGTCGGGGCCATGATGCAGCTCGTGTTCCTAATTGTCAGGGAGAACGGGGTGCTGTTGCTGTGGTGCGCCCTAAAGGATTCGTTCAGGAAGGTAAAGGGGCCGAAGAAAGGGAAACGGGGGATAGAGACGATGCGGCGGACCTCGCAGATGGTGGAGAGTGCGACGTTTAGGGGGGACATAGATGCGGATGCCGGTGAGTGCCCGATTCCTTTAAAGCAGGATATGAACAATAAAGCGCTCCTATCCTCATCTCATGGTACAAATGGAAAAGTAAACTGACTCGTTCCTAGTCCAAACCGTCTCACTCCCCCCCACGGTCCCCGACGGCCACGGCCTAATCTCAAAAGCCTACCTCGTCCTCTTCGCCCTAGCCCTCCTCACGACTCTCATTATCCTCCAGTTCATCGGCCTCCGTCACGCCTCAGAGGGCCGCCACGCCACCGACCTCAAAGCCCGATACTGCTCCCCCCTCTTCCAAAACGCCCTCGCCGTCCTGACCCACTGCGAAATTGTGCCCGTCCAACTGGGCGGCAGCTACACGATCGGATGCATCGATCTCCCGGGGACCGAGCAGCGCCGGTGGCTGACCGCCACAGTCGCCGTCCTCTCCATATCGCTGCTCCTCGAGGCGCTCGACGCCGCGATCATGGTGCTCGTGAGCAGCAACACGCGGTGGTACGGCGCGGACCTGCGGAGGCCATGGTTCTCCATGGTCGCGGGGAACGTGGCGCTAGTGGGAATACTGGCCGTGAGCGTGTACTACTCGCTCGTCGTGCCGGCGGCCGCCGACAAGCAGGTCTGGGTGTTTAGGTACGAGGCCAGCGTGGACGCCGCGACGGTGTGCGCGAGTAGGTTGACGCCGCCGGGGATTAGGGGGCAGATCCTTGCGTGGACCGATGGGTTCTTGGGGAGCTGGGGGGCGGCGTATTATGGGTTCATGGAGGGGGGAGACATAAGGGTGTAGAAGTCTTGGTCGGATTCGTTACAAGCCTCGAGGGTAAACCTTCAGACTTCATAGCCTTAATCAAGGGCAGGTGTTGAAACTTGAAACGTAGCTAGAGCCGGAATTGTGATTGCGTGTATACCCATTTGACCCACGACACCTAGCATAGGTAACTTGGTCAATGTAACAGGCAACTGAAGAGATACCTCTTTCATTGCCCAACTGGTTGCCTTGTCTTCCACGCCGTGGGCGAAAAACGTTTATATGACTAGCTTGGATTATCCAATGCCAGCACAGGACTTTCATCAGTGGGGTGTCCTCACCTACATGGTCGTAAATCAGCATTGGGTATGATTAATCTTGTATTGTTTTTGGGCATTATCTGAAACCATTAACATCTCCCTTCTAGTAGTACAGTCCGAATGCCGAAGCGCTACAATTTCTTGAACGGACGGTCCCGTCTATATGACCATGATGTAGAATCACAATAGACCTGCTCATACCCCAGAACACCTTCTAGGAGAGAGAGCACGATTGTAGGTGAAACAGTATTGTCCCCCCTGTACCTATCGTCTGGGCCGAATACGAGACGGTCATGAAGGGCGCCAAGGCCGAAAGCACTCGGATAGAGCGTAACCTTTACCATGGGGGACTACCGCTATCGTCAGCTGAGCTTTAAACAAATGATAATGGTGTCGTAAAGGGGGGAGGAGAAGATACCTTGGTGGTTACCTGGTGGTTTGTGCGACACCATTTGCGGAGGTAGTCGGCGATGAGTTGAAGGGTTGGGGAGTGGTTGGCCTGCACCTCTACATCTCTCCCCCCTCTTAGCCAAACAAGGGCGTGGTAGGGAGGCTTGAGGAGGAGGTCGTCTGGCCTGGGGAGCGTGTTCACGTCGGGCATGTACTCGACCGTCCGTACCTCAGATGTCGACTTTGTTGGGGCGGCCGGGATAGCATCGATCTTCACGTCGTCCCAGCCCTCCGGGGCCGACTTGTCATTGAAGAGTGAGAGAAGCTGCGATTTGAAGGTGGGGATGAGCTCCAAGGGCCGCGTGACCTGCAGGTTCGGTAGAGCGATGGAGAAGGCGGCTAGTTCGGCGTTCCAAGAGGCTGTGGTATTTTCTGTCTTGGACACCTACGATACCTCTTTAGCGCATTCATCCAGCACCACGGTATCAGAGTGCTCGAGAGAAGGGGAGAGAGAGATACCTCAAGGTTGACCCTCAGCTTACCACCCCCATTCTTCAACAGCTCCAACACCTCATCAGTCCAGGCCTCCACCCCCTCGTCCTCAAGCAGCTCCTTAAACGCGGTGCTCCACGCAAGGACGCACCCTGCGACAGCCGTCACGAGATCATGCTTGTCGACATAGTGGCTGTCGAGTGCCGCGAGGAGGAGTGGCCACTCCGGATTGAGGACGATCTCGTAGCCGAGTACGAGGCGGAGTGCCGAGAGAGCCTGCTGAAGGGGGGAGGTTGCGGGTTCCCAGGAGTCTCGGAGGGCGAGTTTGACTTTCAAGGGTCTGAGTGAGAGGTTTAGTTAGCCATTGTGGTTTGCGTTTCGAAGGGGGAAATAGGTGGGAGTAAGAGGTAGTTCTTACAGAGACGCCATGGTATTGGACGGAAGTATGCCTGGAGCTCTTCGTCTGGAGAGTTTGATCAGTAATGGGAAAGATCGGCGCGTTGGGGGTATTGGGCCGAGGTAGGCTTCGTCGGGACACAGGGTGACGACATTCACTCCTTGATATGATTGAGATAATTAACGAGATTCACCCCACTCCGTCCCTGCCAAGAGCCATCGTCACATCGGATAAGATCAGGCTCAATTCAGCCCAGGCACATTTCGCCTTGCGGGGATTCGTGTTTGGTGTCAATCCCCTGTCCTGCCGTTCTGCGGCTGAGCCGCTACTCCGCATGTAGTCGCTTTCGACTGCCGCTAACTCGAATAGTCCGTCCTAGCTCGCTTGCCTCAGCCACACACGCTGTCGATGCAACTAAGGCTAGCCTTAAATCAACACGGGCGCCAAGGGGCAGACCCCCTTTTCCCCCTCAATTACGAATACTTTGGTGGGGGAGTTTGTCCAGTTCGCCGGTATGCCCCGCCATCCGTCGCTGCCCGTTGTCTCCCCGAGACGCCGAGAGGTAGGGGTAGGACTGAGCCTGGCGGAATTGTTTCCCCTCTCTATGTTCCCTGTTCCCTGTCCGCTATTCCCCCCTTCACCAATTGTCCCCTCCATGTGGTGGGACGAGGATGTACTTGTATGTTATGTCACCGGCGAGATACTACTTGTATTCGGACAAAATCCGCCTTCCTCGAACCCCCTGGGCCGATTCCCCACCACACGAAATGCCGTGCGAGCCTGCCTTCATTTCCGCACTCTGAGGACTACCAGCTAGCGCGGTACGTGACGTTCAATGTGTTCACACCGCGAGTCTGCACAACAGTACTTACGACCCCGCTGTTTAGAAGTACTCCTCGTGCGGATGGATACACGGAACATCGCTAAGAGCTTGGCTTAAGTCCTTGGCTTGCGTAGGCAGACACCTACCTACTTGTACCGAGGTGTCCGAGAACCGGGCCCTACTTGCGTCTTGATAAATAGTGAGCGCCCACCCCTCGATTGGAGCATAATCGTCCCTCAAGTCATCCCAAACCATCTCGAGCTATCTCAACTCCTGAAGCCACCTTCCCAAACACACGCTCTAAGTCCCAGCCCAGAACAGACACCGACCACCATGCCCCGCCTTCCTCCCGCCGAGAAGCTTCCCCTCGCTGTTCGAAAGAACGGTAAGTTAATCACGATGCTGGTTCCGACACGCACCTAGGGACCGTTGTGGGGACACCATCGTATTAACAGCGGCCCAGTTCGCGACCAGTGGCAAGAAAAGAAGGCTGAGCTCGAGGAGAAGCTCAGCAGCCTCTTCGGAACTACCTGGACCATCGACATCGACCCGCTAGTCATCTACCCCTACGCCGAGGAGTGGGCTCAGGCCTCTCTGGGCGAGTTCATCTACCAGTTCGTCATACCTGCTGCCCTCAGCTCTCCCTCCACTGCCAAACTCCCCTACCAGAACTCCCATACCCTCCTCTTCTCTCAACACTGACATGGTGTCTAATCAATCTTTCCTATCCCACAGGTATGTCTCAGGCGCCATCGGCCGCCTCGAGAGCTTCGTCTCCGATAACGGCCCCGCGGATCTCAACAAGGCCAGCTACACCCACACCCTAACCCTCGACTTCGACGAGGCCTCTCGCTTCTCCTACTGTGGCGTCGACATCCACGAGGGCAAGCTCCGCCTCCTCTTCGCCCAGTTCGCCACCAATATCGACGATACCTGCGACCCGTCCAAGGTCCTGCAGGCCCTCAACGAGGCGCCGCCGCCGCCCGGCGAGGAGGCGCCGAAGCTGAGCGTCGTCGTCCAGAAGGGTATCCGCGACGAGTACGAGCCCGCCGCCGAGTCGATCAGGTCCCAGATCGCGGAGATCCTGCAGAAGCCCGACTTCAAGGTCACACCCGGGTTCGAGGGCGTCTACGAGGCGCTGTCCAAGGAGAATGGCGCGAGGGACGACTGGCAGGGGAATGTGGGCCCCTTCGTGAAGCTCTACTTCGAGGCGTTCGTGAACACGCTCCGGAGCGAGAAGTTTGGGGAGGACGATCTGCTGCAGGAGGGTTTCAACGAGGCTGTTGAGAAGGAGGAGGTGGCGTTTAGGATTGTGGATAAGTTGGTGAAGGGGTCGTATAATGAGCCCGTCGTGGAGGACGGCGTGCTGTACCTCCAGGTGAGTTGCTGGTCCATCTACTTGGGTGGCGAGAGACTGATTTACTGACAATTTTGAGCAGACTACACCTCAGAACTTTGGCACCAACATTGATGACATTGCCGCCAAGCTCATTGACCTACTCTAGAGAGAGATACTGGAAGATGGGACGGGGCGCGCCAGCTTCAATGATGCTCATCCAAGGGAAGATTTGATTAGCAGTTCTGGTACCGTAAAAAGAAACAAATATCCAAGCCTGTCTGTAAAATGAATAAGCAGAATATTATGGCTCGTCAGATGAAACTGGTGCGTCGTGACCCGTCCGAGATCTAGTGAGCATGTCTGTGTGTTAGGTAGGGCCCGAGAAGATCTGGAACCTCGCACCTTACCGAAAGCCAGAAAATCTGATTTGGGAACCTGTGCAAACATAGGACCTCCGGGGACCGTCTGGGAAGAAGGGGAACAAAATCAGGGAGCACGCCATGCTAGGGTCGCCGTGGAGGGGAGGGCATAGCTCAGTGATCGGATCGTTGTCTGGACCGTTGGCCAGGATATGGCGGAAAGTAAGAGCCAGACAAGGGAAAAGATGCATGGACTGGTTGTCCAATAAGCCTCTTCGATCCGTCATTCCTACCTTTGCACATCTGTGTCCAGTTAGGCCTATTTGTAAGAGGCCCTCGTCCGAAATCTAGGACGGCCAAGGATTGCACAGGCCGTGAATCGAGCACGCTATTGGATAATAGGAATCCAAACTTCCGTGGATGATCTGCAAGGCCCATTCCGCGGAAATGAATGTGATCTCGAAAGCCCTACTTTTCCATTTCAATACGTATCCACAGGTATTCAGCAACCCCTGCTGTCTACTGCGGGATATGATTTCTCACGGATGTAAACTTCCATTTATTCTTCGTCTCTACTGCCCATCCCAGCACAACACAACCCGACGTATCCCCCTGAATCACCGCTCCCGGCGTCGTTATGGATCGAAGCCGTCTAGCGGAGGAGTTTGAGAAGCACAGGAAGATAATCGCCTCATTATACCTGCATTATGGGCTTCAGTATACGATGGAATTCATGGAGAGTTCCTATCAGCTCCTTGCCGGGTAATAGGGTCCTACCACCAATCCACAACCGCACAGTCGTTGACAACGGTACAGTCGGGATGAGTATGCCTACTGGTTAGGCTCCCGCTGGGGTGTTTACCGAAACGCGCCGCGCGGATATCCAGCCTTGCGTCTTCCCAGCCTAGAAACAAAGCAGACACGGCAACATGCGGATCTTGACTCTCTGGATGATTATATTGCTACGCACGCCAGGGCCAAAACGACGATCGAGGGCGACACCAGTGCTGCTTCCATCTACTCGCTGGATTTCCGGCCTGTCGGTCACTCGATCCCCTACATCCAATCATTCTCAGACCAACTTTATGGTGACTGTGCTAGCATCCTCACCGACCCAGAAGAATATGGCGTCAGCCCGGAATACCTAGAGCGAGCGTTGAAAGAGTTTGCCTCTAGGCTCCATGCGGAGTCATCGAATCTATTTCAGTGGGAGGTGGCCGTGAATCTCCGCAAAGCGCGCCGGTGAGTCCGACATATCGGCTTCCCCGAAGTTTAGGCCCGAGCCTATTTCCTCAGTGCCATGATCTGATACTTCTGCTAGAGCGATCGTGAAGCAAGTGTTGCAAGCCAGTCTCGCCTATGGGCACTGCTCCGATTTTGATGGCGACGCTGAGAGTAGCGACGGGGCCAACACGTGCGAGCCTTTCCATAAAGACCCCCCTAGTACATCGCACTGGCTTAATGGGGTCGTCGACGCATCGCCGGCGGGGGCTCCGATAAGTCCCGATATGAATATCACCGAGGATATACCATCACTCATGGAAGACGGCCCTCTGTTTTCGTTCCCCAAACAGTTCGTTACGGAGTCTAATGCCTACCGCTGGCTTGTCGCTAAGATACGGCAGCGCAGACTGCTGAGTGACGAGAATCGCCATCCAGTGTCTGGGATTGGGACTATGATTCTGAGCAACCTCCAGAGTCGACCATGTTTCCGCAGAATGAGCCGTGGGAGACCGGATTCGACTGTTAGGCTAACATTTGAACTGGACTGGGATCCCTGGAGTGTGCTGGCTGGCTATGATGGAGGCCGCATGCCCCCATTTGAGGATGTTCTTTGCCTGACAGGCACGTTTGACGAGTCCCAGGCAACGACGGTGGCAGAGTATATGACACAGACATGGCCGCAGACATATGGCCCGGTCCTCGAATTCGTCAGGGGGTTGGTGTCGTCGGTCAAAGGCCAAGAGTGCTACTGTATGATAAGCCTCAACTACACGAACATTGAACCTGAAGCCCGATACTGACATCATCACTCTAGATCCGGCTTCAAAGGCCTCTGAGCAGAACCGACACGCTCTAGATAGTATTTATACTCGAAGACAGAGCACCCTCCAACTGCGGGGGAATATCCACGGAAAATCCAGATTTATAATTGAGGCGATCGGTAACCTCTACATAGTGGCCGAGGTAGGCGACCAGCTCGGGTGGCTAGCTTCGACCCTGAGGTACCCCGGGCCAACAGACAAGCGACGCATCATCGCCATCACCCCTCATGTGGTGGATATCCGTATGGAACCAAGGGACGATTCATGGTCCAGTACACACGTCACGGCATCCTGCAGAATCGTATTCGATAGTGAACATCTCACCTACGAACGTGCTATGAAAACGCCACAGGGAGCCTGTTGGGCTTCTTACTTCTGGAATGCCATCCTCGTCAGCGGCTATCCGATTCTTTCCCGAACTGATCCGGGCACCGGATTAGAGGTGTCCTTGCATGTCATGGCCTCCCTGACCCGGGCAGATCATGTGGTCCAGTGGAGAGAGAGGGTGGTCATGAAGGGCTTTAGCTCGCTGGTGGTCGTGGCTCGTGCGACCGCCAAGATGGTCGTCTGGCATCTTCTTGTCAGTCAAAGCCCTGAGGAGCGGATCTCGTATATCGATCTCAACCTGGATAAACTGCTTCATGACACGCCCGAAGGATTCTCGCTGCGAAGCCTCGAAGGTAGTCGGCATATTATCGGATGGTGTGCCAATGCACGCGACTTATGCGGTACATACTATCTTACCTTCTCATTATATCTGGTAGCCCACACAACTAACTCTGTACTCAAGGACACGCAACAGCAGAACTAGATGTCAAGTCGTCTGGGCTGCAAATTGCGCCTGGAGTTACAGTAATTGACCGCTTGTACCTCGAAGCTGGATCCACCTTTGTGGCCGGGCTCAACATATGCTTGAATAAGAAGCAGCAGCCCCTTCGGATCGGCCGAGAGAGGGACTACCCCAGCTACCTCAACTGGGTGAGGGACCAGCCGCTTGTCTTCTATGACGTGCCGGATCGCCGGGCGTGGCTCGTGGATGGGGCCTCAGCCCCACTCTACTTGGTCCGCATTTGGCTATACCGGAACGCGAACGATCTGGATTCTGTGTACACGTGGGTCTTTGATCCAAATAAATTCAAGGACACCTGGGACGGGTGTACACCCCATCAGGCGGCGCTGAAGACGCTGGGCTGCGAAGGGAACCTTGATCTAGACCTCTATGCCGTCAGGGGAGAGTGCGTGAAACTGGCGACTCGTATAAGGGATATTCTCCACGCCTTGGAAGTTCTGATTGACTGGCAAAAAAGCCCACTCCCCGACGGCGTCAGTCTACCGAAAACACTGGACCCCCGAAAACACATCACCGGAGTCGATATCCTAGATATTATTACCCCCGATGGTGAGGTATATCCCCGCATCTGCGCCCTGGAGACGCGGGGCCAAGGGTGGAGTGATCTGGTGTCCGAGATCAAGATCCCAGCCATATTCGGCAGGGGCTTTGGGGACCTAATACGTCCCGGTGATCCTTCCGCGGTATGCCGGCATTGGAAGTCTGTTCCTACACAGAAGGACTACATGACTGTTACTGTCTCCACCCTGCATATGGTTTACGAGCGGCGCCTGGCGAGGATGGTGCCCGACTTGAACGTGGGGGAGCTGACTAGGAAGATTGTGTGGCAGTCGGTAAACGAGCCACTCAAGCCGTGCAAGTGCGCCACGGGGAAACCGGCTGTGGTCTCGTACCACTTGGACCCTGTGCAGCATCTTCTGCCACCCAGGAAGAAGTTCAGGACTCGAAGTCTCACCACTAGTCCCAAGAAGCCCGTGGACGTCATGAAGCTTGACAAAACGGGAGCCGTCATATTCGGGCATAGGCCAATATTAAGATTTGGGAGGGGCAGCAAATATGTAGGGGTCGGAAACGCCGTGGGGCGAGAAGACGAGAGCTCCGCTGTTGACTCGTCCTCGACGTCTACTAAGGGCAGATGGCAAGGAATTCCGAGTTTCATTGGAATGAATTTGAGCTGGAGTTCTCGTTCCATGGGCAGCAGTCGGTCTTCAATGCCAACGACGCCTGGTGCTGACATGTCTACGAGTTGTACGGAGGGGGAAGAGAAAAAACGACCTAACGAGGGTGACACCGCTGGAAGAAAAGGGTGGCCAAAGAAGAAAGAAATCGTGGGGGGGATGACAAGGAGCTGCGTGCGGCGAAGCCGCGTTTTGTCGTCCCGTGATAGTTGTATATGCCTCCGTGTGATGTAACGCGCGCTAATACTTTATATTTCAAAAGCCCAATACAACATGTGACAAGTACTCGGTGGCTTTTATGTGTCAAATTGACCCACTCGATGTCTATTATGTGAGGAACAAAGTAAAGCTAAATACACTGGCAAAGCTCATCCCTATCGGAGAATTATCCTGTCCTTCACCTATCCCCTTCCTACCGCCAAGCACTAGCTACTTTATAACTACCGGGAGGAACTAGATTTCACCGTCAAGGAAAGACCTTTAACGAAGAACTCGTTCTCGAGCATCTCGCTGTATCCCCGCATGGGAATAACGAGTTGGGTTGAGTTGGGTCTGAGCCAAGCCATCAGGGTACTTATAGAAACCATCAAGGTACTTGCTCATGTCTTTCCGAGATTACGGATGCCTTCCTTACGCATATTCATGAGCCAAGAGTGCGAAATATTATTAAAAGTACAGCCAAATGTAGCTAGTAATGTGGGGGTTGAGTCTGTGCCGAGCACCGCAATGACAGCGCTTGCATTTCAAATTGTAACGCAGTCTATTGGTGGCGAGAATATTTCGTCAGAGGTCGAGGACTCCATCAGAGCAGTGACAGCTATTAGAGCCCCTCGTGTCAGCATTCACAGCGCTATCTCACGAATATATCATCTATCTCGTACCCACTTTTGTAAACGAGAACCTACACAACACCTTAGCGATAAAGGGTAGGGACAGGGCCAAGATTTCGCCAAGGTTAACCCACTCCCATCTTCTGGCACCAATCGTCGATTCCGAAAGTTGAAGGACAGTCATTGGTTGAATATGTTAGATTTATCATTAGTTTTTTGCTCTTCTATGATTAAGCAGCAAAGTTTCGTACAATACGCCAGGCCTTCCCTCTCGCGGTATGGCAAACTTGGAAGAGAACAAGGTGAAACGCAGGCGGAGTCGGTGACATATCCGTTTCCTGTCTTCCTCCGTTAGGTAATACTCTATGTTGTCTATCATGGATTACCATATTACCCCTCCACCCCCACAGATGCAAACTCAGATACATACAAGTACACAGTGGAGCCGGCCGAACTGACCTTCCGCGGAGGGCGGGGGCGGCTAGCGGGCTTAGGGCACATAAATACTTACATGTAGGCACACCCAGCCAAAAGTGCCGGCTTTGTCCATTCTTCTTTTGGTTTCCCCTCCATCCTGAGGTCAAACTTCAACCTAGCTCTGGTTGTTGAACCTCCCAACCAACCGCAGCTAGTTGGCCTGTCATATGCAAGCGCTCGGACATTACCAACCTTGCTAGTGCTAGCGGCGATTTTCGTCGCAAGGATGACCCAGAATAATAATGAGGGCACCTCAAAAGGTTTGTACTAAAAAGATAGCAGGCTTCTAGCCTAAAAACTAACCTAACGTCCGACCCAATTACAAAACTGACGATGGCGTATTAATAGTAAACAGCATCTTTTGGGGCGACGCGAGCAAAGAGGAGAAGAGGTTGATTCGGAAACTTGGTATGGTGCATCATCAATCCCTGTATTTTAAGCCTCTAAACGCTATATCTAACATAAACCTTACCACTGCAGACTTCTTCATCCTCGTATGTTGTGGACATGCTCTTCATGTTGTCTTCACTCTCAAGCTAGTCAAGTACTAATAGTATTCGCAGACGTTTTGTTGCTTCGCCTTTTTCTTCAACCAGCTCGGTCAGTTTCCAGTCCTCGAATAAATAATAAAAGTACCGTCTCTAACTCTCCCAAAGACAGGGCCGCTTTCGCCAATGCATACGTCAGTTTGTTTCAGTTCAGTTGCTATCACAGCACGGGGTATAGTGCTAATTTGGATAACAGGTTGCTGGCCTCAAGGAGGACCTAAATCTCGAGGGGAACCAATATAATATATTATTGTCCATGGCCTCTGCGGGGTAAGTATCTTCATCCCTGGAAAACACGGAGGCCGAGCTGATGCCAGTACGTACAGTATGCTTATAGGCCAGATTCCCCACGGCATCATAATCCACAAGGTCCGGCCCCGAATATGGCTATCTTCCATGGTCATCGTATGGGCCGGCTTCACCATGCTAAGCGCCGCCTGTAAGACGTTCTCCCAGCTCTGCGCCGTCCGCTTCTTCATGGGCTTCGCCGAAGCCAGCACCTACGTGGGGTCCATCTACATCATGGGCTCTTGGTAGTGAGTTACGACGCCATCATGTTTTATTCAAGACGGGGGCCCACTTGAGTGAATCTGCTGACCCCAGAATCACAGTAAGGCCAATGAACTCGCTAAGCGCACCGCCATGTTCACCGTCTCCGGCCAGGTCGGAAAGATGTTTGCGGGCGCCATGATGGCCGCGATCCACGAGTCCATGCACGGCCGTGCTGGCCTGGACGGCTGGCAATGGGTTTTCATAATTGACGGCATCATCACCTGCCCCATCGCCCTCTTCGGATTCTTCTACTTCCCGGATGTGCCGGAAGATACCCAGGCCCCGTTCCTGGATGAGAAGGACCGCCAGCTTGCTCTTGACCGTTTACCACCTAAGAAGGAGGATGGTCACAACATCCAAGCGCGGAGTTTGGCTAAGCGGGTATTAGGGCACCCTGTTTTGTACGTTCCCTTCGTTTTCCTTTATTTTAACACATTAAGCGCCCTGCTGACTGCATTCCAGCTATATATGCTGCGTATTCTCGGCGCTTTCCTCGGCCATGCAGGCATATATCGTCCAGGGTCTCATGCTCCTCTACATGAAAGCCCACCAAAAGTCGAACGGGTTCTCCCAATCTCAGATCAACACATATCCCATCCCTACCCATGCTATCGGCATCATAGCCGAGCTGGGCTCTTCAGTCGCTATCGACAGGTACAACAGGCGGTTGAGCATCGGCTTCACCTTTTGCATCATCCAAGTCGTCTGCACCGTGGTCCTGCTCATCCCGAACATGTCTCTGGCGGGACACCTGACTGCCTTCTATCTTTCTTCCACCTCTTACGGTATCAATCCGCTGCTATACAGCTGGTCAAGCAACATTATGTCGCTGACGGCCGATGATGCCGCGCGGAGTGTTATTCTGGCTTCGATGGCGGCCAGCGATGGTCTCCTGTGGACTTTCTGGGGAATTGCGTTGTATCCGGCCGATAATGCTCCGTACTGGCGGACGGGATACATTGCGATGCTGTGTGTCTGTACTGCCTTGTGTGGTTGGCTTTTCCTCGTTCGATGGGTAAGTGATGCCCGATGCTGGGCGAGGGAACGTGCGTAACTGACTTGGTATGGACAGGTCGATCGTCATACCACGAAAAAGTACGCCAATTCTATGGTTTCGCTCGTATCGAGATCAGCAGATCATCCGGCCTATCAGTCGACGGAAGGTAAACGGGCGTAGAAATGAACGCGGGTCTCTTCTTCCGAGACTCTGCTTCTCGCAGGAATGTGGGGGAGATGCGCTCCCGATATAAACTGTATCTCGAAGTCAATGATCGAAAGCATGGCAGTACACAGGTGCCACGATATATTACAGCCTTAGGTAAGGAACGCCAAAAACAAAAGTAAACAAGGTCATAGAGAATGTCCTAGGATATGAAACTGATAGACATATTATATTATAATACAAGCTTAGGGCGTTGAGGCATCATTCCCTCCCATCCGGAATGAGACCATGTGTATCGTACGCCATATTAGGTCGTCACTGTCTACATGGGCGGTAGAAAACCCATGTCTCTCCCAGAAATTAACGGCGCCTGGTAGGAAGGGGTGAGTGTGGAGGTAAAACCGCTCAATGCCTCTCTGCCGCACCGTCTCTTCCAAGGCAGCGAACATTCGAGAGGCTAGGCCGGTGCGGCGCAGGGCTGGGTCGACGTAGAGCCTGACCACCTCGACGATGCGCTCCTCCTTCCCGATCCGCAGGTGGGGGAAGCGATGGTCGTAGGGGACGCAGCCGATTGTGGCGACTAGGACGCCGTCGACACGGGCGATGAGGAAGGCTCCGTCGGGGTGTTCGAGGTAGATCTGCTGGAAGGTCGCGAGCTCTCGATCAGCGTGCTTGTCGTGTGATGCCGAGTCGATCATGGGAAACATTGTAGTGCGGGCTGCTTTGTTGAAGCCGACAACGGCGGGGATGTCATCCGGCGTGGCATGGCTGACGACGGCACCTATAGTCGTCCGGGCTACTGGCGGTGTCATGAGCTAACTTCTCAGCGGGTCTTGTCATTGAGGTGTTGGATGTGGCTGCATTAAGGAGCTTGTTGAACTTTGGCATTGGGGTTAAGCAAGCATTAAACATATCAATTGGGACCGACAGCTTTACGCCCAGATATGACAGCGAAAACTTTGATGCTTATTCATGTTGACAGCCTAGTGTGAAACAGCTAATTATCTACAGATAAGGGAAAGCGGGTTACAACAAGGCCAAGCCTTTTGACAAATAAATATGAGCTTATATTTAAGGCGGGTCTATATGGCAGAATGACTCAGAATCACGGACTTTATTATTGTAAGAGTCACAGACCAATGCCCGCCTATCCCCTGGCTACTTGCACAGCTATACATTTCAGGACCATGTCACAATCCCGGATAGTGACACTAGTACTTAAAAAACAGACAGTCATATCAACCTCGGGAAATACCTGTCTGCAATGACACTAACGTAGGGCTGGCTTACATACTAGACTCGTCACCCTATGGAACCTACGGTGGAATGCAACAGCCTTACTTGCTTGGTTACAGCTGAGATGGGCAGTTGTATTGCCCGCACTAGGAAAATCCGAAAGGCAACCTTGAGGTCTAATATACGCTCGTCAGGTGCAGGTAAACAGTCCGATGACTGTCTTGAACTTCTTTTGACAACGATAATACTTGTCGATTAGTATACCTAGACTATCTAGAACCCTCTCCGCCATGCTACTGCATAAGCCGTCAATGTCATAAATTCGTAGTACGACCCCGACCCTTACACGCTGGTGAACTTCTCAATGCTCAGAACAGGCTCCGTCAGCTCGACGGCGCAAGTGGGCATCTCAATGCCGTGAGTCTCATACTCGAGCTCGCCCGTCTCCGCGTCCGGCACCACCCAGCGGCGGTTCTGGAGGTCGCCGTCCTGGGCGCGGTCGAAGAAGTTCTGAGGCGCGAACATGATGCTGCTGTGCGCATCGGTATACAGGGTGACCGGAATATCCTCAGCGCGGGTGAAGTGGTGCATGCCGAGGTTGAACCACATGACGATGTCCTCGTTCACGATGGACTCGTCGTCGAAGAACTTGAGGAAGTCCTGCTGGGGCGCCGAGGGGAGGTTGACGTTCTGCACGCTGTTGGCGTACGGCTCGTTGTCGTGCTGAACCGTCACAGCGAGGTGGGACTTGGCGAAGGGGCTCTGGTGCTTGGAGAAGGGGGAGTTCATCGGGCTTAGGTGGATGTTGGACTTGCCGGGGACGATGCGGTAACCCCTCTTCTCACCCCACCTGTTCTTCTCGTTCTCGTTCACAACGCAGAACATCTTGCCGCCGTTGGGGGCCCAGTTGAACTGCTGCTCGGTCTGCATCGTGCTAATGTTCAGCTGCATCTGCTCGAAGGAACCGAGCTCAGGATACCACTCCTGAGTCTGGTTGACCAGAACGATCTCAGAAACCTCAAGACTGTTCTTGGTGCCCACGACGTCAAAGTCCGCCTTGTAGGTGAGGATGTGATCGTGGAGGGACCCCTCGGTCGCGACCTGGACTCGGGGCCCGAACTTGCCGCCCTCCGCGGGGTAGTAGTACGATGACTGGAGATAACCTGAGGCGCGGACGTGGACCTCCATGGATCCCTCGAGGTGGAACTGGTAGTCAAACATGTAGTCGTAGTTGCCGATGGTGGCGATGGAGCGGACGGTGAGCGCTGTGCCCTTGACGGTGCCGATGTTCTGGAAGCCGTAGTCGTTGTTCCCGCCAGTACGGTGGCGCGAGATAGGGATGCCGATGTCAGCCTCGAAGATGCAGATGGCGTTAGGGTGCGTCACCTGCTTGTTACCCGAGTAGTACGTGATGGGTAGGAAAGTGCTCCCGTACGGGCAGTCGAAGCCCTCGACAAGGGTCGCGACGTCAGTGCCGAGACTGTAGTAGGTGTCGTGGTATACCGTAGCGGCGGACTTGGGCGAGTGGCCCGCATACTGCGCGGCGGCCTCCTGAAGCGACAGCTCGTAGATAACGCTCTCGCCCTTGAACTTGATGTCGTACAGCATGACACCTAGGGTACGGGTGAAGGACAGGTAGAACGACCAGCCCATGTACTCGACGTACTTTTCCGCCTCGTCGAACTTGTACCTCTTGCCGCCGATCTCGAGCGTCTGCGGCGCGAAACGCTCCTCGAGGGCGCGCGTGCCCATCTCGGGCGTGTTCTTGACGAGCGCCCACTCAGGCTCGCGCTCCTGCACGAACTCCCTCTTCAGCTCGCCCTTCTCGTAGGCGGCGCGGAACTCGGCGACGGTGGGGAAGAATCGCTGGTTCGTTACGAGGCCCTTGAGCTTGAAGTGCGAGGGGTCAGTTCCCGGGCAGTCGAGCAGGACGAAGAGGTCCAGCGGGGTGAGGTAGGTGGCGGGCCCCGGGTTGCGGAACATGACGGTCCGGTAGGTGGTGGTGCCGTTGTAGGACATGGGCGTGCCGGTCGTGCTGGTCAGCGTGGTGCGCTTGTCGGAGCCGCCGTAGAAGACGCCCCCGATGAGCTGCTCGGTGATGTCGGCGACATCAGACATGACGGACACGAGGAGGGGCTCCGTGGCGGCGGACCGCACGCTGTCGAAGTAGCGCCCGTTGAAGGGGACGCTGCCGCCGCGGCCGCCGTTGTAGATGTAGTCGAGGGGCGAGATCTTGGTTTCGGGCCCCACGGGAAGGGGACCGACCATGAACTCCATGGAGTCGGGCTCCGCGATGCCGCCACGGAAGATGATGGCGCGCGCGTACTTGGGCGGGGCCTCGCCTGTGCCCTCAAGGTACGGGAGGACGTCAGTCTTGTTCGTATGCAGGGTGTCGATCCAGAAGACGTAGTTGTCAGTCAACACGGCCTTGGACGGGTCCGTGAGGTTCAGGGAGGCGTCAGCGTGGAGGAGGTCCCAGACCGCGGCGTTGTCCGCGGGCGTGATGGGGCCCCAGACGTTGGCCTTGGGGGCCTTGGTGGCGGGGGCCGCGCCGTAGGTGTCGCAGGTCTCGTAGTCGCCGTCATGGCCGTGGCCGTGGCCCTTGCCGTGGCCCTTGCCGGGATTACCCTTGCTGGGATTACTCTTTCCGGGCGGGCCGCGCTTATGGATAGTGGTGAAGTCCTCGAGGGGGTCGAAGCCGTTGGCAGGCGCCGCGACGACTTGGGTGGCCGCCATCGCGGCCAGAGCCACGAGGATGCGCTTCAGAGACATGGCTGGTCTGAGAGGAGGGAGTAGCTTTCTAGGCGAGGGGTAGAGCGGGGGGGATGTAGAGGTGAATCCAAGCCTACTCTTTTTCTTTCTTCCTTGCTTATTCTGGGGCGGATATAGGTTGCATTTTATAGTTTCTATACCTTGTCCGACCGGATCTTCTGCCACGGCCCCCTGCACGCTCTTTGTGTCGTGCAGATACCAGCAATTGGCAGATATTACGCTGCATACAGCCGTATCGCGTGCCGGTTCGATATTAGCCCTCCGCCCAACCCCAACCTCGCGTGGCAGGACGCCCGCATTGCGTCTAGCTGGTGCAGGATATCGGCTATGAGCGCCGGGATGGGATTGGCTCGTGATTCCCGGATAAGAAAACAGGGGTGGCGGCCGGGTGCTAGCAAGTGCTTAGAAATAACACTATTGGCATCTCAATAGGTAAGGACCCTGTAGATCCTCATGTTTCTCTTATCTCGGCCCCGTGGACTGCGGAGCCGACCCCGGGGAGGGCATGGCAATAGCTGCATGCTTGCAAGCACTCTTGCTAGCTGCATCCTTATTCTCGTTTAGGTGCAGCTCAATGGAGCATATGGGGCCGCCTTAATCAAGTTGGGAGAGTCCAACGGTCTTCCCTCTCGAAAAGTCGGGCAGCAGCATAACTAGGTCCGGACTAGGGACCACATGGCGGGGTTGACGCAGAGTCCGACTGACACGCACGGCGCCGGAATCAAGGCCTGCAGTAGGACAGACCTGCGTAATAGCACGGATTGTGTTAATCAATGTCCTTGTAGCAGTCGTCGGCTAGTATCCCCCTCGGAAGCGAACCTAACTTCTCACTTACTTCCTTATGCGGAACTTGCAGAGAGGGTGACGTCACCTGCTATACAGAGTATTTTCTTCACTCCTCGTACATGTGAGTGCCGAATGGCAATTTCCCACCCTATCAGACCAATATCCCGCCTACGCCTTCATCGCCGCCCTCGTAAAAGTACCCCGATCCGGGTAAGTGGGGGCGCAGGCGGGGGACAGTGGAGTCGAGAAGGCGTGCTTTCATCCTCGGGCATCCACGGGCACCCTCTCTTCTCCCGAGGTCGGCCCGGCCTTATCGCCCGCCCCGTCTCCTCCGCTTCCGGCCGGCGGATGTCGAGATAAGACCAACCCCCCGGCTTATCACGGAACCCCGCTAGCTAAACCTAAATCAGACTCACATGCAACCCTGACAGCAGGGATCTCACTATCAAACGGCCATCTTCATCTCGCCGCAGAATCCATCCCCCATGTTACATCGACTATATAAGAAGCGGGGGGCTCACTCCAGCCAATGGCGGCGCGAACCGGCGTTACGGTCGGTGGCTGTTTCCCGAGCTTTGGAAGCTCTGGAGCTCAAGCTCCGGCGGGCGTTATCTGCGGGGAAAATGGCTGCCTGCCATGCATGCATGCATGTGTCGGTTTTCTTCCGCGGTGCAGGGAAACAGTCCGTCCGTATTCCTTATCAGGGTGGTGGCTTGGCGGGCTGCCAACGTCTTCTGATGGCGAAAGGAGATGCCTAGTTGGGGTTAGCACGTTTACCAGTTTACCAGTGGAACCAATCCGTCGGCTCTCCCGAAACGTGGGACTTGCGTGGGGTATATACGGACAAGCTATTGGAGAGCTCTAGGTCCGTTTGTTGTGTGGCGGTATAGATTGTGCATTATCTACTTTAATCTATTGCATATATCAACTCATGGTTTTGTCTTGGCTGTGCATAGATCAGCTTATGGTTTGTCTTGGCGATGCGAATATGGCCTAGACTTGACGTCGCCATTCGGCTTTCGTCGCGTCGAATTCCCTTTTTCTTTAGATTTATCTACACATGCGTCTATCCACCTTGCCGCTCCTTCCGAGTATTCCTGTGTCATAGATTCCTTTTTCTTTTTCTCATATCTTATCATGATATACTCGTACTTCCAGCTCCTTTGGGGGTGACAAGGATCCGGGGAAGATGCAGCGTTAGACTGGACCTCTCCCCACTCGAGAGATGAAAAGATAAGTGACAGGCGGGGTCGACGGACTTTCCTTCTTCCTGCCCCGATATATATATAGCGGGTTTGTCTTGGCATTGGGATCCCAAGTCTAGACGTTTGAAGAGATGGTTTGCCCTACCAGACTAAAACTTCTCCAGTCCTCCTCGTCGCGACATCCGTGGCCTCCATCTACAATCAGCCAGTGACTGTATATATGGTTGCATACGTTATACCCCCTTCCAGTTCGAATCAGCCTCCGTACTCGTACGTACGATGGGTCCCTGGCCAATCGTACGGTGGGAGTTATCACGATTCCGTCCCTCCGTGCTATATATTGCGGAGACGTCTAATATCCAGACATTGGGTCTAGAAAGGATTGAGTTTTATACTATCAAGAGCCAGTGTACGCAGGACACAGAAGTTCCGCCGAATAAGTAGAGGCAGGTTCATCTCCGGGTTCGCTTGGCCACAATCCTGGACTATTCTCGCACTGCAAAGAGGATATATAAGGGTCGGGTTGGTCCCCACCCTCTGATTCTTTTCCATTCTAAGGGGATCCTATAGAGGATACTGGCTTGAGCAATGGCTACAAGGTGGATCACAGGAACTCCCCGCCAGCTGAAACCACGATCTGTGAAGAAAAAAAAAAGTGGCGGTCATGGGATGGGTCATGGGACGGCACAGCTGGTGACGGTGCAAAAAGATCTTTGGCAAGAACATCTAAGTACTTGAGCCCTCTGCACCCGAGGAAAGGTGGAAACGTACCTGTAAAGAGTGCAGCTGGCGAAGGAACCTATAGAAAGAGAGCTGTAATATAATCCCGCTCCTTAGCGAGAGGGGCGGCACTTGTCCCTAGGGTGCTGTTGTTAGGGAGAAGGTACGCAACTGTCCTTTTCGGCGTTGTATTATCCACACCAGGCATATGCAAAGACTAACAAGTATTGTAGTTGCTATGCTACGAAACTATGTAGACATCTTAGTCTCCAATAACCAGCCAACGAATCTATCCTAATCGTCGAATCATGGCATTCCAAGACCCCGTCCAAGACCACAGTCCCACTGCCCCGTGCTCTTAACTACCGACTCCTAAAGCCAGAAGGGCGGATAAAGTACGACGAACATAGAAGGCTTCGAGGTGTTTGGTAACGACATAGAGATGAAGGCATTCGAATATATTGATCTAGTCGACGATAGTAGTGCAAGGCTAGTTGTATTATGATGAGCGGCTCCTCTCCCGCCTTGCGTGTGCGTGATACCCCTTTATATTTCCTTGCGTCCAAGCTCTCTGAGCCGGAAACAGTCTTCGCCCAAGACGGCCAGATACAGACTGTTACAAGTCGTTTCTGGCAGATGGGCGGATTCCCCAGACCAATGTGGCTTGGGCTGGAGCACCTATGAACCTCTTCCAATATGGCCACTGTCCGCTAGTGGGACTTGCAGTACCCTGGGCCTTTGCCAGGCAAGTGACGAAGACGTAAAGAGCCATGCGAGAATAATAACCCATGCTCCCAACGGATGGAAAAGCAGCCAGTTCGCAGAAAATAGGCTCTGCGGGGGGGGGGGTTGCTGGGCATCAGACAGCTGTGCAATACCGGCGTGAGATGTACACTAGGAGTAAATACCCCTCTATACTCAGAGGACGGCATCAGTCCCAGGGGC
Organism: Cephalotrichum gorgonifer; assembly: GCA_900312665.1. Taxonomy (NCBI): domain Eukaryota; kingdom Fungi; phylum Ascomycota; class Sordariomycetes; order Microascales; family Microascaceae; genus Cephalotrichum; species Cephalotrichum gorgonifer. Next base: position 413,945 of record ONZQ02000018.1, read on the forward strand.
GAACGAAACCGCTCGCGCATTCGAGCGTTCCTCAGCGGAAGCTAGTCAGAAAATTCATATTATTCCTTCTCGGAACCATGCAGATGTAACGCCATAGTTATTTTGCCCCCATCCCCTCATCCTGGTAAAAGCCTCTCGAAGCTGAAATTCCACACCTCGGCCCTACGTGGCCCATCCGACGACTCGACGATACCGACGTGCTGCAAGACGCTCGGGTCGAGCGCCCATTTCGTCCACCCCTTCCTCTCCGCATAGCCCTCGGTGATCATGTCGCCCGGGAACTTGTATGGCGGCTCCCTGAGGAAGGTCTGGAGCCCCTCCAGGTGGCGGTTCGGGTAGACCACGCCCTGGGCGCAGCAGCCGTACCGGGGCATCTCGCGGACGCCGGGCGAGAAGGTCGTCAGCCTGTGGAGGGAGATGCGGCCGGTCACGAAGACCAGGGCGATGCAGGCGGGGATCCAGAGTCCGAGCAGCGAGGCGACATTCTGGCCGAAGTCCTTGCCCGCGAGGGGGCCGGCGGCGCGCGGGCGGCGCTGGCGCCAGCGCAAGGCGAGGAGCAGGCAGACGATGGCGGCGCTGTACGTCAGGACCACGACCTTGAGGTAGTCGAAGACCTCCTCGTTGTTCCACCCCATGAAGAGCTCCGAGTAGAAGAGGCGGAGGTATAGCCAGTCGCGGCCCGAGGCCTTGGAGCGCCGCTCGACCTCCGCGACACCCGATTTGAAGCGCGAGAACCAGTCGCGCGAGGCGATGACGTCGTCCTCGACGAGGGCGAAGTACGTCGGGTCGCGGATGCGGCACTGCTCGAAGAGGACGGAGTGGTCGATGCGGATGTTCTCGATCCGGTCGTCGCTGCGGCCGACGCCGCGGATGTCGCGGGGGAGGACGGTGTAGTTCAGCCCCGATTGTATGTCCGCTCCGTCGTCGGCGGCGGCGGCCGTGCTGTTCTCTTTCTGGTATATAACCACATTGTCGGCGAGTCCGAACAGCCAGTCCTTTCCGTATGCGAAATGCCCCGTCGGGTCCTTGTCCCCCAGGAGGACGACGATGTGGATCGATTCCCGCTCTTCCGGGGACAGCGAGTCGACCAGGCTGCCGATGGTGTGCGGGAGGAAGGCGGTGCTCGTGCGGTTGATGCTCGGAATGCCGATACACAGGATGTCCTTCTTCGTGTGCGCGCTCGTGCCCGGCGCCGGGGCGGTCGGCCTCAGGTGCTTGGCCGGGTAGATCTCGCGGCGCAGGAAGTCGTCGACCTCGGCCTCGCGCGTGGCGGAGAGGTGCCTGTCGAAGGCGCGGTTCTCATCGTAGAATAGGGAGGATGGGTCGTCGTAGCCGTTGAGGTAGCTCCACGTCAGGGCGCAGAACCATATGAGCCAGAACGCGATGTTTGCGCGAGAAGGCCGCATGCTTTATGCTCCCATTTCCCATGGGCGGGCGGCATGGGATGATGGTACTATTATGATAGGATCTAGGGTGGAAGGCTGTATCGAAAAAGGGGAGGACCAGCACCGAGCCGAAAAGGGCATAGCGCGGGTAAACTATTGGCGCACCGGCGAAATACAAGCTACTTGGCACATGTGGCTGCGCGTTCCTGGCAATGACGGGACCGGATTTCTTCTATCGCTAGCTTTAGACCCACTAGGGAGAAGTCAAAATATACTTACTATACCCATAGGCCTGTATTGATATTATCAGCACTACAAGTACAACTCTCCTATGTGAGTATAGGGCTGACGAGTAATTGCAGTGTTGTACGGCCCGATTGAATCGGGTTCTACCATCTTTCTATTGTCAGCAGCTCGCGTACCAGTACTAAGTACACTCGGTATGAGCGGCCCACACGGCCATGGAACAGCCCATAGACGTTCGCCAATCAGCGCCCTTGCAGCGAGTTCCGGCCAGGTAGCTCAGTGGTAGAGCGAAGGATTGCAGTCTTCCATTGCAAGACATCCTTAGGTCACGTGTTCGATCCACGTTCGGGCCTCAGTTTTTTTGGGCTTTTTACTTACAGTTTTTTTTGGGCAGAGGTGGAACCGTATCTCATGCATCGGTCCATCATACGAGGATCTGCCAAGTAAATATTTACAAATGCAGCTAGCCTGTCGTCTTCCCGTGCTGGTCGACGCGCTCGAGAAGCAGTTGGGACGCGACAAGATTCCACTGCGCAGCAACTGTACCATGCTGAAGTATATTCGGGAGTCAATATCTCAGGCATGTATTGACACCTACTGCCTGTAGAGGATTCGATCTCAGTGTGGGACTTGAATCTGAAAGCCGTAGCTGGGTCAGATAGGTCTGGCAGAAAGTCCGAGGCACACCAGAGATATAAAGATGCAATACAGTCAACAAAGAAGTACGAAGGGCTTGCTGCCTTGGATTGAAGAATGGTCGATAATCTAGACTCCCGAAGAGTCTATCGAGAACTGAAAGAACGTGCAACGGGTGAAGCCCCGAAGACTCGAGCAAAGTCAGGCAAGGGGGAACTTTAGGGCCAGCCTGAAGGGGCCAGGACGCAGACGGCGATCGTGAGGGTGATGAGAAGCCTCTGCGAAAGCGAAAGCGACGCTGAAAGAGTCACTGGACCTAAATCGCCAGCTACATCAATAACCCTCGTTCTCTCGGAAACGTGGGTGTGTATGCAGTGTACGCGAGAAAGTCAGCTATGGGAGGGGCGGGCGTTTTCTCCTCTTCCCTGATCAGGCTCCTGGTCACTTCTCTAAGAACCGGAATGAGCAGCAAAAGAGAGATGACAATGTACACAGAATAGAATGCAACAAGCGAGCGGAAGCTTGCAGAAGAGTTGAAGGAAATCAAGAAACGGATGAGGAAAGGGTAAACTGTTCACGTTGAAGGGGAGGATGATATCTGGGTCGTGGCTTGGTTAGGTAGAAACGCAGTGTCATTTTGAATTGATAATCAATTAACTGTTGCATTCCCAATACCTGCCTACCCGCCCATGAACTCAGTCATTCTCGACTCTGGCTCGACTGACGCTATCTTCAACGGCTCTCGACGCTTCCAGATCCTCACCCTTACCGAAAGGCAGAGGATTCGGACAGAAACCCAGAAGTTCAAGATCCAAGGGCACAGGGACGTACCACTTCAGGTCAAGGATGAGAAAGGGAGGGGGCACCGATACTGTCAAAATCATAGCATCAATCAGCCGGAACCGTTTACCTCTGTTACTAGCAACTTATCGAGATAAGAGAGCCAAGGGAGGGAGCAATTCATGGACCAGACATAACAAAGCATTATTAATCATGCTCTCGTTTAGGGAAACAGTTCAGACCTCCAATAAAGATTGCTTAGTGAGAAGAGATGGGATATCCGAGAAAGAATCGCGTGACTGAGCTGGCCGGGTATATGCAGTGTTTCACCTCTCGCAGTTCATAATTTGGATAAATATAGATCGTGTCTGATTATCTCGGGATCTCTGTTATGCGACCACGTGTATCTTCCAGTAGATAAGGCGTAGAAACGCAAAAATGCCCACAAGGCCGAACCTGAGCCTGAACCTGAACCTGAACCCACTCCAATGCTGGAAGCAATCTCTTTCCATGCTTGCTCACTCACGCACCTGACGGTCCCTGCCCATGCTGCACCACAATGGATCGCATTCCCCAAGAGATACTGGACCGCATCGTTTCCTACATCACCCTCCAACCTGGCAACGATACTTCCTTCCGCCTATCGCCCTTCTCTACGCTCTCCCTAGACTGGCAGCGCGCAATTGAGCAACAGACCTTCCGATACCTCCATGTGACTGGCGACGATCTCGGAAACCTAGGCGACATCGTGGTCAACCAGCGCCGCGTTTACCTCCGACATTTACGCTTGCAAGTCAACTTCCCCGACTACGACGATGAGCTAAGCAACAAGTACGAGACTGACGACGAGCGATGTGCTAATAACGCACTTGCGATGACCTCGCTGAAACGACTACTCGCCGTCCTCAGCACCTGGGGTCCTGACAGCGGGTCTGAGCTATCATTGCAACTGTCCTTCAGATCACCGGGCGATAGGAAGAAAAGCTTGCGTTGGGGGGGTATTCTCGAGAAACGCTACGAATACTCATTCGTCACACTCAACGGAGTCGATGAATGTGCTGAAGCTCCCTGTGTGACTAGATTCTATGCCGAATGCGACTACCGCGCTCGACGAATCGAGCCGCGCAGTTTATACAATCTCATGTCTCGGTTCCCCGGGGCTAAATCGGCTGGCTGGTATACAGTCGAGCCGGGGGTCTTCACACTCCTGCGTCAGGAGCTGCATGACCGATTCATTATGGCCGTTGAATCCGGGTCACATTGCATGCCCCCGATACTTGATGTCGAGATCGAAGGGCCAGAATACGATTACGACCACAACCTACCAAACCTGATCACGCCATATACATACGACAGATTCAGCAGTGCCTTTCGGCAGCTCTCCCTTGGCCTGACCAACTTTACCTTCAAAGGTATCGCAGACCACTCTCTACTGTGGCCCTCGCCAGGACAGAGTCTTGAGCCCCGCTGGCAAAATCTCGTATATCTCGAAGTCCAGCTCTCTCTCCAGTCGCCCTCTGGTAAATGGTACTTTAGGAACGCCGATTCTCAGGTAGGCGACGTACCTCGCCCACCCGAGGCCCCGGTATACCGCCCGCCTGGGTACTACGACACCAAGGATGAAATCGAGGCGGCTATAGCGTATGAGAGGGCCTTCGAAAAGCCTGACTCGGACAGTGGGTACCCATGCCCGGCGCCCCGCGACCAGCCTAACGAAGAGCTTATGGTACCCCTTTTCACAGCGTTCGCCCGGGCACTCGGCGCCATGCCCTCGCTAAAGCTCGCACATATCGAATTCCCCAACCAAGACCTGGACATCACCTTCTTCCTCAGCTATGCGCTGCCGGGCAGGGTCACGACTTACGAGAGTTATTTGAGGGAGGAGGAGAGGCCGTTGCCGACGACCCCGCGGCTCTTGGCTCATACATGGGACTGGAGGATGGATGAGGACCTTGAGGGAATGTTCCGGAGAGCAGGAGCCGCAGTCCACGGGGTGGAGACTGCTGTGAGATATCTGCCGCCTACACCGGGCTGTCCCTTGTAAATCAATACTCCTAGCACGCTAGTCTAGGCTGCTCTAGCAGTTTCCCATCTAAAATGGATTTGACCAGACCAAGGGCTTGTACCTCTTCCACTCCGCGTCCAGCTTGTCAATTTTGTCAATCAGCCTGGCTGCATCCCTCGCAACATCTGTATCCGCCTCGGCGGCCTTCCTATCCGACTCCTTGGCATATCCGTCCTTGAGAGCGAGGGTGTAATCATCGATGTGCTTTTTCGCCTTGAATAGCGCTGTCGCGGTCTTGTCCTTCATGAAAGTGTTCCACCTCCCCTCCATTCCTTGAGATTTCCACCTTCCCCAGGACAAGCCCTCCCTTGTGTCCGGCTTCTGCACATTTGGCATGATGTCCTCGTCGAGTTCTTTCAAGCGCGCTGCCACCCGCTCCTTCTGGGCGATGAAGGTGCTCCGAATAGTCGAGTCTCCCATGTACTTGAGCGCTGTCATTACGTCCTTGATGTTCTTGATGGCTTTGTCGGGGTCCTGCCGAATATAGTCCATCATCGTGGTGTCGGAATTGATTGGACCATTTTTGAACATCTGAGGATCGTGTCAGTATTCTTGGCATAGCCCCGCGTCGAGCCTCTCACCTGTGGCCTAAAAGATATAGAGAAAAAAGGAGGGAAATAAAACTCACCCCTTGCTTGGCGGCATTAACACCCTTATCCAGGAGGACGAATTCGTCCGTGTAAGCATTAGCGTTGCTTGGCATCACAGCCATAATATGATCAACCGGCTGCCGTTTGACCCCATCCAGTATCGGCTGCAGGTTTCCCGAGAGTGTAATCCATAGGCTCCCGAGTACATTGCATAGTACCACTTTGGCCGGGCCCCTGGGGTCGGGATTGTCCAGCGCGGGAAGCTTAGCATCCATGTCCGTCAGGGCCAGGCCCACAAGTTGAAGTTCTAGGATGTGCTCTGTGGCGTACGTGGTGGTGAGAGTAGCCGCCGCCGGCAGCGGGATGGATCCGAAACCGAAATTGTTGCAGTCGTCTGGGTTCGTGTAGCCGTAGGTCTTTACGTTTGGAACTCTAGTGTTCAAAGTGCTAGAAGTCTTGTATGGAGGAACCTTCATCTTCCGTTTGCTGCAGTAGCTGGTCTTCCGCGAGCTATCTGTAGCCCGGGAGACTAGTTCGGTACGAGGTGAAATTCTGCCAGCTTTATAGTCCTCAAATACCGCTGTCTCGTCGCTGGCCGACCTTCGGCGCAACGCGTTGGTCAGGTCAGATTCCTCCCATCCTTGGATCAGCCCACAGGCCGTGCCGCTCGACTCGCCCCCACTCGCGGCGTTGGGGCAGAGCATGTCCTGGATAGGGATGCTGATAAAGGGCCCGATAACCGTTGCTCTCTTTTCCAGAGCTCCCCGAGCTTCCCGAGATCCCGTCGCATTGGCATCGTTTGAGTCCACGTTCGACCGGGCTCCTTTCCATTCAAGGGCGGCCTGACTGCCGCTGTCAATGCTCCTTCTTCGCCGGGCAAGATCAGGGCTACCGTCGCGCAGGTCGGGACATTGACCGCCCTCGTACACAGGGAAGACCCCTGAGCCAGGGAGCCGGAAGCGGTTATGCTCCCACTTGAACACATCAGGCACCCGAGCCTCCACATACAGATCAACGCCTGCGTTGAGCCCCCAGGTGAAGGGACAGGTCACCTCGGTGCTGATCCCGGCCTCCATGACGATCTGTATCCACCCGTCAGCCACTAGTGCCGCGGTGGCAGCTCCGACCTTCCACCGCTGGTCGAAGTCTATCCCGAATTGGACTGCGGCAATCAAGTGTGCCTTTGCATCCCCGTGGGCTAGGACGCCCCCGTAGAACTCCGGGGAGGGGATACCGTTCGGGTTCCCGGTGTTGCCGTATTCGGGTTTGTCCTCAGTCTCAGGCTCCATCTCAGGCTCCATCGGCAGCCTGTAGTCATACTCCCAGGAGGCGACGTCAAGCCGGGCCTCCATGGTAGCCGACACGGATACGCTAGCCTCAAGACGCGTCTTGAGCGCCAGTGCGGGGCCGATGGTCGCGATTCCGGGAATCCTGAACCCGGCACCTGGGAAAGGGATCTTCAGCAAGTCCATCTCGCCGCTCTCATAATGGAAGTTGATGAAAGCCTCCAGAGTGAAGACAGCCTGTATCTCCCCCTTGTTATGGAAGGTCAGGTACGATTTGCTCAGGTCCGGGGGCGTCTCCAGGGTTGTGATAAGGGTGAACCCGAAGCTGGTGGAGACCGCTACGTCGACCAATGCCTGTGCGAGGACGTAGCCCTCGTATTTAGGGCACTGGAACTGTTCCTCTACGATCTTGGCTGTGTAAGTCTCTTTCAGATCGTGGGTGAACTCGGTGCTGATACCCTCGCTCAACATTCTCCGCAGCCAGTCGATGACGAGGTCAGCGAACCACCGCTTGTGCAGCTCACCGCCCTCGTCCATGGCCCCGGAGCCGGAGAAGTAGGCGTCGTCGCGCCAGGTCTCCTCGAGCCAGCGCTTGTGATTCCCACCGACGTCCTCCAGCGACCTCTTGGTTTTGCGTTCGGATGCTGCGGCTGCTACCACAGTATCCCAGTATCCAGGCTCGTTGCTATAATCGATTCGCAACTGCGTATTTCCGAGGTCGCGGGGAACCCGCGAGAAATCATAGTCAAACGTCAAGTCGTAAACCACCGGCTTATGTCTCAAGCTTTCGAAGCCGCGGGGGACAATCTGGTGCGGAGACACTACCATATCCTTGGCAACGGCGTAAGTTCCTGGCCCGCACCCAGGCGGCATCTGCAAGATCGTCCCGGGAACGCCGTGGCCGAGTTCAATCTTATGGCAGTTGCTGTCCTCGGAGACGTCAGTGCAAATCATCTGGATGGTCTGAGGCTCCTCGCTCTCGGCGTCATTGCAGTTGAAGAGTTCCCAGTGGGAACCGTCACGCTTGTCGAGGGAGACTTGTAGCTCCTCGGGCGACGTCATGATCACGAACTGGAACGCGGCGTCGTTGGGCTCGTCGGCGTCGTCGTTGGTTTTGGAACTTCCGGTGCCCCACGTATCATCTATCTCAAGGATGAAGTCCGTGTCAATATTGTCCCCTTCTGGGGGGTGCACAAAGAGGTTCTCCAGTGGAACTGGCAAGAAGGGTGACTTGTTGTCCGAGAGGTCGCAGCAGAAGACGCGGTTTCGCTCGACCCTTGGGAAGCAGCTCTCACCGAAGCCATAGGGGCTGTCGGTGAGCTGGACGCTGTGGCCTGTGACAGGGCAATGGTTGTTGAAGCAGGTGTCGGGACTCCCGTACCAGCCGCAATCCTTGAAACGCTTGAAGTCCTTCTCTGGACAGCAGTAAAACTTCATAAATTCCATTTCGTAGTCTCGCATTGCGCCGATGAGAATGTCGCCAACCAAGGGGGCTAAGTCCACAATGTCTACTACTGTGGACAGGAATGTCCCCGAGAATGTCTCGCGGTAACAGTCAGCTAGGTCTGAGCCCGGGGAGAAGGGGGGAGAAGTCGGCCGGATGGCTCACCATGGCGATATCTTTCCCGTTGCAATCCTTCCCCACGCCAGCCCAGTAACATTCGTGGTCATTGGACACTGGAGATTCGCAGCAATATACTTTATTGCCGTCCTCGCAGTACTTCCCATCCCCCCACCGGTTAAGCTGCATGGTGACTTCGTTATCGTGGCAGCGACCGTTGCAGTTCGGGGCGCTGCCTCGCCAAGTGCAGTCAGCCGGGTCGGGAGCTCCCTGGATAGGACAGCACAGCAGACTATCCTTCTCCTTGGAGTGACGGGTGACTGCCTTGGCGCCACCGCACGGCTGCTGCTCGACTTTGATAAATCCAGCCTTGCATTTTCCGCCGCAGCCCGTCACGTAACAGTCAGGTACCTTGTCCACTTGTGGTCGGGGAGAAGTCAGCTATTGCGATCGGGTAAAAGATCAAGTGATGCTAGTTGGATAGCATGCTCGATTGCCTACCTCCCAGGTATCAGCATCTGTTTCCTCCCCTATATCCTCGTCATGTTGAAACTGCAGTAGGCCTCCGTCACCAACCACAGCCTCGAGAAGCCTCAGGTCATCGGCATCCTGGTCGATAGCCCAGATAAGGACGCCCGATAGGCCAATGTCATTGGCGAAGTCAATCTTCTGTCGTAGAGTTTCTGGGTCGTCCTATGTTTAGTTATCCATGCCCAGAAAGTGGTAGTAGTTAGCAACCTAACCGCAGACCCATCCTAAAATCAGAGGCCGACAGGGCGTCTAGAGAGCAGTGAAACTCACATACGAGACCCACTGGTTCTGGTTCCATGTAATATACTTGACAGCGTTCTCTTTATCGTAGTATGGCTCCAGATTGTGCCTTTTAATGATGTCATTTATCTCTCGGAACGTGAGGATACCAGGCTCCCCGCTGCAGGGACCCTTGTCGGCGCCGGTGAGGAAGGGACAGCCCGGAGAGTGGCAGTTGGGGTCGACAAGGGTGAAACTTCTCCCATAGAATCCGAGGCCGAGATTGAGCTTATTCCGTGGTACGTTGTTGCGCCACAGAAGGTCGAGCGCGGAGCCTATCTCGGTGAGGTTCGAATGGGCAAAGACGTGCTTGCCGATGGGATTGTCACCATCCCAGACGCCGTGGAGACTAAAAGAGTGGGGGAATGAACGTGTTAGTACGATTATAGGTACAGGGCATCTCCGTGGCCCGAGGTCGGACGCATTCATTCTCTCACTCACTCGTAGCCTAGATGAATTGTCAGCACACCTAGTAGCGGGAAGGTCTTTTTTTTGGGGGGGGGGAAGAAACAAACGGAATCGATTCATGACTCACTCATTATATTGACGAAGTCAGCGTAGTCGACAGCTTGGAGGTCAAACCACCTCAAGTACCAATAGCTCGTCGGTATCGTGAACGATACGACATACTTGGCGGGCTGTTTCTTATTCTCCTCCTGCAGCTCCTTCAGGAGTGACACAAAGTTCTTGCCGTCTTCGTCGTGGCCACCCCGATCCGGCGCACCGGGGTACTCCCAGTCAAAGTCCACCCCATCGAATCCATACTTACGCATAAATGCGAAAAGGTTCGTAATGAATATGGCGCGGTTCTCGCGGGTGCTCGCCAGGTTGTGGAACACAGGCTGGGTAGCCGTGTGATTGTCATTAAAGGTCCAGCCGCCCAGGGCGATGACGGTTTTCAGAGATGAGTTCTTCCTCTTGATGTCGGTAAATTCAGAGAAGAGGCCGACGGGAAGGTTGTCCATAGGCGCAATCATGAAGTCCCCTGGGGTGATGTAGCCGAAGGAGAAGTAGGCGTGGGTCAGGGCGCCGACCGGGATACGATCAAAGTCCATGTTCTGGCATTTTCGGTCGTGCACCCAGGCTTCGAAGTAGCCAATGACCCTATTCCTCACATCGCCGCCAGCCGGACCTGTGGGCCCTGGCTGATCACAGTTTGACTGACAGCTCTCCTCCTCGCTATCCCCCCTGGCACAGAACTCCTCGATCATGCCGCAGAAGCCAAACTGGGAGCAGCACTATACGGATATTAGCGTTCGTTAGACAGAAAGGGAGGAAGAGGCGATCGTCCGGGGGTATCCCTTCGGGAAAGAAGAAAATTGTGAACATACCACGTTCAGTGGACATTCCTTGCCAGCTGGTTCGGCATACCGACCACACTCGGCATGGGCATCGCAGTTAGACCAGCAGACGTCGTTGGGACTAGCCCCTGTGATGCCGCAGGCTTCAGGGCCGTAGTTGCATATACCAGTTTCTTTTGGGCAGCAGGCATCTTTTCATGGGCCAAGGCAATATACTGTCAGTAAGGACTGAGTCCTGATTCGAGCCCCGGGAGGTGAATCGGGCGTATATGGGGGACGTAGTGTAAAGCGCCTTACTGTTACTGCAAAGCTTTGTCTCCGAGCATGAATAATCTTCACCCCTCTCGTCCTGCCGTCTAAATAGTTGCGGCAGTACGACCTCAGAAGCGTCACAGATCCTGAGGTCTTGGGTCCTCTTGTCCTTCGCTGAAAAGTCAAAAGGCCTGCTCGTGTCGTCAGCAGTCAAAGGCCCAATATCCGGGTAGGCAGCGCGACGATTGAACATTTCTGATGATCCAAGCTGATGATCAGGAGTAAGGAGCTTACAAGATTGCGGCTCTACAGGTCGGTAGGTCAACCTCGCTCGAGGAGTTGATTGAATTGAACTTGTGAGGATGGGCCCAGACTTCTTGAGATAAGAGCGATAGTGCGACAGCAAGGACGGCAGCTGGCGCCATTCTTGTGAAAGCCCGAGGCTTGTGACTGAATACTGCCGCCGTAATAAATGTAGTGATTCGAGAGTACCCTGGGCAACAGGTAGCTAATGAATAAAACGGGTGACAGTGAGCCCTTTCTGTATCAGTGTCCGGGGCTACCTATATAGAAACATATGGCATCATGATTTGAAGCGCAGAGCTAGTAGATCTAATCCTCTAGAATTACCTTTTACTTATACTCGGAGCACCCACGACGGCATTTCCCAAGTTCCTCGTCTAACCCTCTACCAGCCCTGTTCACCGATGCGTCGTACCGATAACCCCCTTTTCTTTCTCGGCGCTTCTCCATCCTCCCATCTATGTTAGGCCAGGGTAATTAATATGGTTAATAGATTACAGTACTTTTGCAAGATCCCCGCGCGTAAAGGTCTAGGTCTGTATATACTTCCATATTACCCTGAGCCGCTGTTAGGGCCGGTGAGGTGATGGGACGCGGGTGGGAAGGTGGACATACCCCATTATAGATTGCGCGTATATTAAACGCCCTAGCAAACGATTTAAGCGCCGTAGAAGGTATATACACCGTACACCCAGGTGCGGGTAATCCCCCCAGCGACCGACGACATGCCTAATTCCGGGAGACTTCTCAATGTTGGCTACGGCTGTGGATGTTGTTGGTTATACAGCTTCCCCTCTATTGGGGGCCATAACCAACCTCTGATCTCACCGGTCAGGAACCGGCTCCGGCATTCCCATGCCTTAGTTAGAAATGGCTTACATAGCAGGAGGGAAAGGAGTCAGGTTAAGTTTCTGCCGCCCTTTCACTGACCTACAATGTTCACCACGCCGTACCCCGTACACTCGTCCATCCCCTGTTTTCCGCAAAACAAATCCAGTCATGATGGTTTCATTGCGAATTTTCGGTCAAGAAACAGGTGCATTGCTTGCCTCTCTCTCCATATGGATGGTTCCGGTGTCAGCATCACCCATTTTCACAGAAGCCAACGTCCCAGGGAATATCTCCGCTAAATGCCGGAGCGCACTGCTTGTGGACACGGCATGTAACCCTGTGGTGCCACGGTTTCGCAACGGCTTCTACTACGGAGAGTCCACGTTAGAGGGCGCGTGTACAGCCGAGTGTGAGGAGTCCCTAGCGACCTACCAGTCAAGCGTCGCCTCCGCCTGTGAAGGCGATACATGGCCTGGGTATGTCGAGGAGGGTGAGAGTGATGCTCTTCCAGTCGTCGTCATACCGAACCTACTCCGTTATCAAATGTCTTTGACATGCCTACAGGACTCGGGGCGTTGGTGTAATGTGGTCGCTGCTGCCGCCGCGTTCGCAGAAGATCCAGGAGGTATGTGGTTTTCTTGTCTTGGTTGAGGGCGCGGTATCAATTCACGCTGGGGAATGGTGCGGCTTGGCTAACTACCGCTCAATACTGATATGTTCCCCTTATGAAATAGATCCCATATTTTCGTTCGCCCCCATCTCTGGCGATAACGAGACCGTTGTGGACCCTTGCGATCTATGCTTTATTAAGCGCCTGAAGCTAGAGGCGGAGTCGCCTTACTATTCTGGTCAAGATCTTGTAAGCCAAGGAGTGTACGAATCGAAGACGTCCAGCTGCAGTGTCTCCGACATGCCCTTAACCATGTCTAGCCTGCCAGTGGAGATGTAAGCTTTTCTTCAGCTTCAGTCCCTCGGAGAAGGGGCGCGGGACGCCGCCTACGGTATTCTCTTTTTATTTCTATTATACATGCTAATGTCCTCCTTCTCTACACAGTACGATCACCCCTGAGCCCACACAGGGGGCATGCAAGGGGACCACCTACGACATTCAACCGGGCGACAACTGCCGCAGCATCGCCACGTCGCAGAATATCGGGTTGTACTGGCTGCTGACTGATAACGGGCTGGGCTCCTTCTGTTCCGACTTCCCGACTAGTGGATTGCTGTGCCTGGTCAATACCTGTGAGACATACAGCCTCCAGGCTAACGATACCTGCAAGGCCATCGCCAAGGTCGCATCTATCACGGTGACGCAGCTCCATGCGTGGAATCCAGTGAGCCGGTCCGAAAATCCGTAGTTAGCTTACCTATGATGTTCTCTCCTGAACGCTAATGTCTCTACCGTCAAGGTAATCGGCACGGGATGTTCGAATTTAGGGTACCTTCTAGGAGACCCGATATGCATCTCCCAGCCCGGTGGAGACTACATCGACCCCGTGGGAGTTGACCTGGCGCCTAGCATGCCGACTACCCCGGCGCCCGTGCCGACTGATGTCGCAGAAGGCACGAATGAACGCTGCGGGCTCTACCACTTAGTCGAGCGCGGCGACTTCTGCAACGAGTTGACCGTCAAGTTTGGAATTACTCTGGAAGATTTCGTGTTCCTGAACCCCAGTATAAACCATAACTGCACAAACCTCTTAGCTGATGAAAACTACTGCGTGCGGCCAGTTGGAGACAGTACGTTACGCCAGGCACACTCACATCCATCATGTCTACAACCCTGAGCAGGTGTAGCCTAGTGTCATCAATATCTAACCTAAGTGTATAGTAAACACCTACCCTGGGCGTGCAGGCGCAGAAGACGTGCTGACAGCCATCCCAACAACCATACCCTTCACCCCCTTCACCACGGCCCTGGAGTCTATGGCCACCACTAGTACGCCGATAGTGGGCCATCCCTCACTGCTCCCCATTGCTGACGGGACCCGCTCGGATTGCTTCCGTTATATAGATGGTGCTGAGCTCCAGGACGACACTGTCATCGAGGGAACCAGCTTCGCCAGCCAGTGTGAGTTCGCAGCGGCAGTCTATGGGGTGGACATCAAAGATTTCGTCACATGGAACGCCGGTCTCGCGGACCCGGGCACTGCGAAGTGCGTCTTCAGTTCTGAGGCAAGGTATTGTGCCAAGTTGTATCCCAGTGTGTCGGGAGAGGATGAGGACATGGACCCTGGACACGAGTATCCCATCCGTGTGAGTTGTCGCCCCCTCCCCCCTTAAGTGCGTCCTCCAATCTCCAATCACTTTCAATTGGATTAGGGGGCCAGAAGGCTTCACCTATAGCTAACATAGTGATTTTTGAAGGACGGGGCAATCGCGTCTTGTATAGAGTGGGCCGACGTCTCTGACGACTATGACTGGTGCGGTTTCCCTCAACCGAGCTTGCTATCAGTTACAAAACCCCATGACTAACAGTTTACAATAGTGAGACCTTGCTGGAGGATTATGATCTGACTATAGATCAATTTTATGAGTATAACCCAGGGGTAGGAGTGGACTGTAGCAACCTGTGGCAAGGTAGGTCCTTTTATCCCTCTACTTCTACCCCCAGAGCCGGCGATAGATATGTGTCGCCTCCGTATGAAAGGCGTACTCCCTTTCTCCAGGCGCAACGAGATATGGAAACTAACCTCGCCCACCTAAGATTATGCTTATTGCATCCGTACTCCAGATGACGAATCGTCAACAGACGGAAACACAGAAGCCACGTCCGGGGCCCCCCCGACGGGGACTGCCACCGGCACGTCCCCAAGCCCGACACCTCCCGCCCCGATACATGCAGGCCAGCCGTCGAGCTGCAACGCCTGGCACGTCGTAAAAAACAACGATGCGTGCGACGCAGTCGAGGATCAGTATGGCCTTAGCCACGAGCAGTTCCTCAAGTGGAACCCAGAGGTCTCGGCTGATTGCGTGGTCAACTTCTGGGTCGGGTACGCGTACTGTGTCGGCGTGGCGGATGGGGGCGGCGAGGAGGCCAAGGAGCCGACCATGGAGGTTCCCGCGCCGGTGCAGGAGGGGAATGCGGTCCCGGAGTGCAGCGCGTATGCCCAGGCCGGGGAGGAGGGCGACTACTGCGCCGCTTTTGCAGAGAGGAACGGGGTAAGTCTCGAGGAACTCGGCGCCTGGAACGCCCTTCTTGGTGATAGCGGGGCGGAGTGCGAGACGATGTTTTGGGCCGGGTATTGGTATTGCGTTGGGGTCGTGAATCGATGACGGGGGTTGTGCAGCGCAGCGGAGAACTTCGGGAAGTTGAGTTAGGTTTCTTGCTATATCAGGAGGGCCAAGACGTGACTCGGATTGTAGTAACTAGGCCTTGGCAATCGATGATTTATTTGAATTGGAGGAAATCTGGAGATGATGGGGAAATACGAGACGGACGAGAGGGATAAACGCCGGGCTGTACCATACATATATAGCCCATTCTTTACGGCCACCCCTCTCTTACGATGTTGCTCTGAGCTGGTAGCTAATGGTAGGCATGAGGCTAGCCACGAACTCTGGTAGGGAATAGGGCTTTGATAGCTTAATCTGGCACAAAGCCGTGATCAGATACAGGAGGGTATGGAGCGGTGTGATGGACTGTTTAGGTTTCAGTAGGACCTGCACAAGATAAAGGAGGTATAAGATCAGGCTGGGAGTTGTATGATCTTGGTGACAGGTGACGAGGAGTCACGTCTGGTCCAGCAACGGAATATCGGCGCGAGAAGACGTTGGCTGATTCGTCTCTCTGCAGCGTGTGGGCCATGGCGAAGAAGCTTTACAAGACTCTCGCGTTGGCATGGCCGTGCTGATGCCAACATCACGACGCAAGGCTGCTGCTCCAGCACCACGACACACGGAAGCCGGAATTTGACATCACCTTTACCAGGTTTTACCGACCGAGACGGGA
Source organism: Cephalotrichum gorgonifer (assembly GCA_900312665.1). NCBI lineage: Eukaryota > Fungi > Ascomycota > Sordariomycetes > Microascales > Microascaceae > Cephalotrichum > Cephalotrichum gorgonifer. The sequence continues at coordinate 429,943 of ONZQ02000018.1, forward strand.
GCTACACCGGACTAGAGTCTCCGAGTTGGCCGAAAGGTCCTGCTCTAAAGCAGAAGAAGCAGGCCGCCTGGCCGACGGACCAGGTCGTCTGGCGGATGGTGGAGATGTCGAAACCGGCGGTATCGAACGAAGCGGGAGTACGGCCGGTGAAGTCATCCTTGCGTACCAAGGGGAAGCAGAAGGCCAGTGTTCAGTTCTCGGAGTTGGTACTTCCCAAATCTATCGTCAATATAAATGTGGGCAGAGGACCTAACATTCTTTCAGGTTCTCGGTCGAAACAACCATAACGCCGCTGATGGAGATGCCCATCTCAAACCTGTGTGAATGTATTTCCGATCATAGGAGTCATTCCTGGGGCTACCTCCTAGAGGAAGGCCGCCAATATCACATTTACCCAGTTTCGAGACAGACCGTGAGCTCTTACTCGTCCGCCACCCTCGAGAATATTCTCCGGGGAGAGGTTTCTCCACTCCCCAGTAGAGTCCAGCGCGTCGCCCTCGCCCTCGCCCTCGCCCTCGCATCATCGTTCTCGCCGCTAGGAACTGGCAGCTCGACGCCAATGGAGAGGCGGGTTTGGACTATGCCGATGCTGTGGGCTGGTGTTTGGGCAGTCATCAGAGGACGACGGCCGAGACGTGGAGGCGTGACATGCTTCGACATGTCATCCAGCCACTGCAACGTTGTCGTAATTATTTAGAACGAGCATAGTGGTAGAGGAGGCAGTTCATCCTTTTTATGCTTTCTTTTTCTGCTAGTCCAATGGCCATCATCAGTCTTGGCCTGGCTTAACGTATGTATCTTAGGTCTATCCTCTTTGTGAGCGCTTGTGTTTACTGCATCATGAGCCGCTGTGCTACATCACAGACAACGATACGGCACTATGGCTCCAGGTATTATAGACCCCAACTCATGTTTGTTGATCCTGTCCAAGCGGAACAATATTTCCGCGGGACAGCTTTGCTCGCATGTACCTGTGCAGTGTGCAGGGTCTCCACTCGGCTTCTTATTACACCGACCTGACAGGCGTACACATACAGGCCCTTAAATTAAATTCCAGGCTGCTACAACATCGATAAGCCAATATTTCCTTAATCACACCTCAGTGATTGCCTAGTCCGCATATTCGGTCCACTGGGATATAACTATATTGTCTCTCTCTGGGCTTAAAGAACATGGAACACAATGAAAAAACCATAGGCAAGGCCGGCCTCATCGATATTCCAAACGAAATCCTCAATCATTTGGCGACATTCCTGACCCTTCAGCACATCTCCCGTCTCGCCCAAGCCAGCCGCCAGTATCGCGCCGTCTTCGAGGAAATCCTGTATCAACGCGACGCGCGCAATGAGCGCCCGGAAGCACTGCTCGAGGCCGGCTTCAGCGGAAACCTCGGCACGGCGACCAAGGCTCTCGCGCACCTAAAAGGCCGTTCCCTCCCCACCCTGGAAAACGGGTGGAACCCGCTCTCGCTGGCCGTACGGATAGGCCACAAGGCGCTGGTGAAGCTGCTGTTGGACTCCGACAGGATCGACATCGACATCAACGAGGTAGACTCTCGAAGCAGTACGCTGCTTTTACACGCGTGCTCCAGCGAGGACCCGAGCATGGTGGAACTACTCCTGTCGGTGGGCGGGATCGATATCCACAAGACCAGCAGCAATGGCCTAGAGCCCCTGGCAGTCGCCGCGGGGGCCGGGAACCTGGAGGCCGTGAAGCTGCTGGCATCCCACGACGACGCCCGACTGGATTCCAAGGGCCGCTTCAGTGAACCTCTCTGGTATGCCGCGGGCGAGGGCCACGAGGACGTCGTCAAGTTCCTTCTCGACACGTGTAAATCCGACGCCGCCGCATGCAACGCCGTGGGGCGCACGCCCTTACACCGCGCGGCGGCCTTCGGCAAAGACGCGGTAGTCAAGCTCCTGCTTGCTGCGGACGGGGTCGATGCTAACGCACACGATGGCGAGGGCTGCTCGGCTCTCCATTTTGCGGCGCAGGGAGGCCACATGTCCGCCATGAAGGTCCTCCTCGACGTGGGGGGAGCAGAGCTCGATTCTAAGGATAGGTTCTGGAGGACTCCGCTGATGTATGCGGCGATGGCAGGGAGCGAGGACGCCATCAAGCTCCTGCTTGAGCGGGGCGCTGATCCGCGGGCTGAGGACGATAGGCTCAACACGGCCACTGTGATTGCGCGCGGCGCGGGTCATTACGGCGTGGTGGGCATACTGCTGATGGCTATTTTAGAAATAGACGATAAAATGAAGGAGAAAGAGAACGAAGAGGTGAGGAAAAGAGAAGATGGAGAAGAGAAGGGAAAGGAGGAGCAAATGGAAGATGGGGAAGAGAAGGGCAAGGAGAAGAAAATGGAAGGTGGGGGAGAGAATTAAGAGGGAGGGGAGAAGGAGGAGAGGTGAGGAATAGTCGATGAAGGACAACGAGAAGGAGCATATGGATACCCTTCAGTTGGTCGAGAACATGACTGATAAGGCTAAGCTGGATTTTTGAGTCTAACACTTTAGCTGCTCAACCTGCCTTGAAAAGGAATATAGTGATGTAGGGTATGGCTTTCTCTCTCGGGATTAAATGTGTTCTTTTTATACGATCAGTGAAAGATTTCTTAGAGTAAAGGCTATCATACTCAACCTTCTTGCTCTCCTCCCATGACTGTCCATCTCTATGCTTCGCTCTGTGTACAAAGCACTCGTCGATATTCTGATCATAGTTGTCCTCCTCACACTAAGAACGAAAAAAAATGAGACTTTTACACCCTAAGGATATAAACAGGGTTCCCTGGGCACGCTCCCTTGGGAATTATACAGAACTATAAACGTCATGACGCCAAATATCTGCCCGTATCGTAGCACCGGGTCCGTAGCCACGTCCAACAGTGAACTACGCAGCCTGCTTCGGAGACTGAAGCTGTGACCGGAATATGAGGCGGCTAGGAGACTGGCCGCGCCCATGAGATGATCTGGCAGCCGGAAGGTCTCGGTAGCGCTTGGAAACGGAATCTGCAGTCGCAGGCGCCGTTCCCGCCTTCCTTTCCGAGGGCGTGTGTGTCCTGCTTGGAACCTCGGAGTCTAGACTTGAAGCTGGAGTTTGGACGGTCAAGTCGGACTCTTCTTCCTTGGTTCTAGCTGCCGATTCAGAGCGACTAACACGATCGTGTGCCAGTCCCTCGCCAAGCCCTGAGGTTTCACCCCTGTTTTCTGGTTGCTGTGGTTGCCGCTCGTTATCTTCGCCCCCGGGATTCTTCTCTTCTTCCCCGTGCTTTGTCAACAGCTTCGGGTGGGTGGTCCCCACAGCATCGTCGAACGTCCCAGTGTCGTCGAGCACCGGTTGAGCATCTTCAAATGTATCGTCCTCGCTGCAGACGGCAAGAATTTCCTCCGCGTTGGTGCTCTGCGGCTGGCGGGAACGAGGTCGGTGTCTCCTCCTCTGCCTCCGGCCGCGCGTATTCCGGTGAGCCCCGTCGGGCTGGGAATACTGTAGCGGCGGGCCTTCCTCCCTTATATACAGACTCTGCATGGGTTTTCCCGCAACCCGGTCATACTGGGCCCCTTCTTGAGACAATATCTCGACCGCCAACCTTTCTCGAGGCTCCGTCCCAGGACTATGGACCTGCAAATACCGTCTCAGTACAATGACTGAATCGAGCGGTATCCCTTCCCTCAAGTCCTCCCTTGAAACTCGAGTAGTCTCGTAGGCAAATGGGTCCGTGGTCTGCGGGATAAGCGATTCCTGGTCCCTATCCCCATGCTCCAGGCCCTCTCCCGACTCCTCATAGTGATAACCCGCTCCATAATCCCGGCCTCCATCATATCCATGTCTGATTCCGTTCGCCTCTGCGGGATCCTGGTGATAGTCGTTCCTACGGTCGTCGCCGGAGTCATCACTAAAGTCATCACCTGAGTCGCCGGAGTAGTCGTCACCGGAGTCGTCACCGGAGTGACCAGCATGAAATCGAGAGTTTCTCCTAATTGTCGTCTCCCGCTCTGTTTCCGAGGTTGGAGTGCGCGAATGACGGCCACCATCGACGAAAATAAAGGCATTACCATCCAAACTAGGGCCCTCTGAAATGCATTCAGCGTCTAAATTCGGCGGGTCCGGCGCAGGCGGAGGCTGTTGCCAAACGCTTGTGGGTATCTGCTTCTTGGAAAACCTGGAAGATCTGCTTCCTGGTCCCGCTGATGGTCGCCTCTGATAACTGTCGTGAAAAGACGAGGAATTAAAGCCGGGCCTGGGCCTCTGCCGCCGTCCCTTCCTCCCCCTCCCCGCTCGTATCTCAGCCTCAATCTCAGCCTTAATCTCAGTCCTTAGTTCTTCTTTCTCCTGCTTGGCCCGCATCGCCCTCTTGTCGCGCTCTGCTATCTCCCTCAACAGATCGTTCCTGGCTTGTCTGGAGATTTCTTCGACTCGTCGGGTAGCACTCTCCTCCCTCCTCTTCTCTTCCATCCGCTCCCTCTCAAGCTTCGTCCTTATCTCCTGTTCCATTTCGGCTAGTTCTTCATCGCGCCGACGTCTATGCTCGTCGGCTCGACTCAGCTCCGCCTGAATACGAATCTTCTCGGCTGCTTCGACCTCTATCCGCGCCTTCTGGATCTCCGATCTGATCAACTCGTCGGCGGCCGCCCATCTGAGCTCCAAACTCTTATCTATGGCCGTGTCGATTCTGGCTACCATTCTCTCCTCAAAATTACCGTACCTCTCTTCCATCTTCGCATCTATGCCGACCTCGAGATTTCTGCTCATCTCCTCCACCTCCGTAGCAATTTCCATTCTTCTCTCCACCTCCTGGGCATTGACAGCCGCCATTGTTTCTCTCGCCCCTCTAGCAGCCTCCGCTGCGTCCTTTGCTGCGTCCAGTGCCTGTTCCACCGCTCTGTTCTCTTCCAGGCTCGCCTTGGCTATCTCTTGAGCCTGTTCTAATTCGCACCTTGCCAGTCTTTGTTTAACTTCCTCGAGGCTTTCGTGCAGCGCGATCAGGTCTTCGTTAATCGTCGCAATGGATACCCTTACTCCCGGAACTCCATCCGCCGGCGCAGCTGGCATTTGATGATGCATTTGGTGTGGGAAGAATGGTACCGTGGAGGGATAATACCCGCCAAAGTTCACATCTGCCGGTGGCGCGGGGGCATGAGAGTAACGACGACGCTCAGTATAGTCTGCAGCTATTGGTGATCCGGAGGTATGAAGGTCGGGGGAAAGAGGATAGTTGAAGGTTGGCCGGCGCAGGAGAGGCGGGGGTATGCTGACCGGATCCGGCGCCCCCGACCGCTCGCCGTACGGGGCACGGGCATGCGGTCGTCCCGCCGTTTTTGGTTGTGGTCGCGCTTTACTATATCCCCGTGTATGAAAGTGGGAAACAGCAATGGGCGCGCCACTCGCACCGTTCTTCGTTTGTACCTTTGACGACTCATGCTGCCAATCCCGGACGCGGACCCCCCCGGGGAGATCGTCATCATTATCCTCTACAATCCTAAGGCGTGGGCGAGGTTGTACTTGTGCGCTTGTGTCCTCTGGACGTCTCGATTCGCGCTCATTAGTATCCCGTTCTGGCAGGCCATTCCCGGTATCCCCAGGTTCACGGATATAATGGGATTGGCTATTTCGTAAACCACGTGTCAGTACTCTAGATCACTGGTCTACGATACCCCTAAAGGGCATGTATTACCACATATTACTTACGTCGTAGGTCGTTTGGAACTGCGTCTAGCATCATTCGAGGCACCCGCCATCGCTTTGTTGGTCGAGGTTCCGTCAGAAAGAGAATCACTGATGTGCTTTTGTGGTAGTGGCTGTCGTATCGAGTATAGTGGACGAGGGGGCGTTTTCTTGTGAGACGACTAGGGGTAAGGAAGATTCGCCAGGTCCCACAACCCGGAGTATATCTTCTCTATAGATCCAGTGGTAATATAAGAAGCTGTATGTTCTGATAGCTGGAATTCCGCGCAGGCGGGACGGAGAAGGGAGGGAGGGGATCGAAGCGAGAAGGGAGCCCTCTCCCAAACCTCCACTCGGGAAGCATTTGTTCGTTGGCCGACCAATCCGTACCCTTATCCGAAAATGGACCAGGCTTCCCGCCTGTGCTACCGCACCTCCTGCACCACCTTCATGCAGAAATGGGCGGGCACTTCTGATTTGTGGTGGCGGAGCGCGGGCGGCCGCAGTAGTGGTGGCCAGCTTGCACATCCAGAGTCTAGAGATGATGATGCAAGTGAAGGTGCATGAAGGCAGCCTATGCATGGTTTCCCCGCTCTTTGGGCGGTACTGGTTGAGAAGGCTCCGCGAGAAACTGGGTGCCGGACCACCTCTGTTTCTACTCTTCGATGGAGGAGGCATTTAAGACTCCAGCTCGAGTTAGGACATAGCCAGAGTTTCCCCTCCTAAACCTTTGCCAACCAATGCTCGACGTTGGGTTCTCTAACACAGCCGTAACCTCACCTAAGCCATTATATTAGATACCCGACCAGGGTCTTGAAGGTGTGGTACAATGTCACCAATCCCATCGCCGTCGCCCGCCGCCATGGCCCATAGGAGTGTAAGAGCGGAGAACAATGGGGATGGTGCACAACCCATACACAACGGAGACGGAAACTTAATCGTTCAGACGGGCGCCAATTCCGAACAGCATATTCACACTCAAACTCACAGTTAGACTATAGCAGCCACAGATCCTGCTAATTCTGCCCAGCTTGCTAATGAACTCCTTTCCCCAGTTACCCTATCCAAGGGCCTGCATCCGTCCGAAAATCCCTCCCGTGTGTGGCTCTTGGTGAAACAATTCTCCGCTTTATGCAAGATGCTAACTTTGAACAAGGCCGCGATATTATCGATTGGCTCGAGCCTCAGAATAAGCCAGACTTTCTAAGCCACCACAAGCATATGTTCAACCAGGTGGCACCGGGGACCGGTGCGTGGCTGCTCGAATCTGCCGAGTTTCAGGCTTGGAAGAAGCTGGGTAATAATGCCTTCAAATTTCTATGGATGCACGGGATTTGTAAGTTGCCACTTGAACAAACTGTTCGCTGTCTCGCTTGGATGGGATTGGGGCTTACTCTGGTTTTTAACATAGCTGGTTCCGGCAAGACAATGTTGGCGTAAGTGAGAAGGTCAACATGTGCCAAGCAGTTGTGTTTATGGTCTTTTGGTTGCTGATATCCCCTAGTTCTATCGCTTTCGAATCCCTCAAGAGAGAGAAAGCGAAAGACGGCAGAGTCACCTGTGTCTACCTCCACTTCGACGATGGCGACGGACACCAGCCAATGTGCGCAGATATCTTCAGCAACCTATTCAAGCAGCTCTTGGATACCAGGGAGTCCAATGAAATCAGCACAAAACTGGAGGACATGTATAAGGACTCGTTCTACTCGAGAAAACAGCCATCCCTGGTTCAGCTCCAAGAGCTCTTTACCGCCGAAGTTTCGACCTTTGAAAGAGTATACCTGGTGATCGACTCCATGGATAACTGCCTGGACTCGTCTGCGGAGGAGACTCAGAACCTCCTCCTAAATGCTATAAATCGGCTCTCTGACAATGTTCAGGTCCTCATAACGTCGAGGACCGACTGGACGAATGGCCAGCACCTGGGGACGAGCTGCCGCCGGATACATGTCACACCGAACGCCATTGACGTCGGGCTATACATCCGTGACCGCGTTCTGAAGGACAACATGCGGTGGATATTGAAACAACAGAGTGAGGGTGATATGGAGTCTGAGGTAGTCGAACGTGTTACCGAAGCAACCGGCGGAGTGTGAGTTTTATAACTGGTCCCCCAGTTCTCATACCCTATATCGATGGTCTATGTTCCCCTGACGCATTTTCCCCATATTAGGTTCCTCTTGGCCAAACTTCTCATGGACCATCTCGGTGGCAAGCTATCCCTGGGTAGTACGAAAGCGGCGTTGGAGAAGCTTCCCAACAGCATCGAAGGAGCCATCGACGTACTCGTCACCCAGATCAAGACGCGTGAAGGCTGGAGAAACCGCGACAAGCATAACCTAGCCAGACATGCCCTCACCTGGATCACCCATGCCATCACGCCACTTAAAGAGGCCGAGATCCTCTACAGCTACGCCATCAAACCCGACAGGAGCAAGACAGTGGATATGGAATTCGTACCACTCGGTAAGGACCTTATATCTGCTTGCGCTGGGCTGGTCATCGTAGACCCGGACACGAAGATCCTCCGGCTTGTGCATGAGTCCCTACACGGCTACCTAGAGAAGCACGACATGATCCTACCACGGGGTCATCTTGACATGGCAACAAAGTGTCTGGCATTATTACATTTCGAAGGCTCCCGAGGTGATGATGAATCGAAGATCCCTGAGAGCCCTCTACTGGAATACGCAGCAACTCACTGGATCACACACATCCGACGCTTTCGAATGCAACAGGGAGGTGATGGCGATAATTCTGCCGAGGTCGAGGCTTCGGCCCTCGAATTCCTCAGAAACGATGGGAAAGTGAGAAATGCGTTCAAAGGCATAGCGCGCTCGGATGGATTGGTGACGACTGAAATGACAGGGCTCCATGCTGCTGTATACTTCAACTCTCCGGTCTGGGCCAAGAAACTCATCCAGGGTGGCATTGGTGTCAATGTGACATGCACCAATGGGCAAACGGCCCTTCACTGGGCTGCCATGTATGCCCGGCACGAGCTGGTCGACCTGCTGATGAGTAGCGATGCAGATCCAAACATAAGAGACACGGAGGGCAACACGCCGCTACATCTGGCCGTGACCCGGTTGGCCGTTGAGAACGTCGGCGTCATCTCTGCGCTCGTCGGTGGCGGGGCTGCCGTAAACCTACGCAACAAAAAGGGAATCACGCCTTTAGAGTGGGCTATCAGGCACAGACCACACAAGATCGCATGGGACCTTGTTCAAAACCTCCACGATGTGAATAAAAAGGATGATGATGGCTGGACTCCGCTTCGGCTCTCTATGCGGTGGGACCGCTACGACCTGATCTGCCTGCTCCTAGATAAAAAGGCCGACGTGAACCCCGTACCTAAGACGGGTGACAAGGGTGTGTGGACGCCGCTCGGGCAGGCCGCGGCACTTGGCCACAGGCAGATCGTCCGCCGACTGCTTGATGCAGGAGCGGATGTGAACTTCCGGGCGGGAGACGGGGGTCCCCCTCTGTGGCTGGCCACATCTTACGGGCACCTGCCAGTTGTCCGGATGCTGATACACCACAAGGCCGATGTTGACGGCCGGGGTGCTGATGGTACGACACCTCTGATCCAGGCAGTCAAGGCGGAGCGTCGGGACATGGTCTTGGAGATTCTGGGGGCGGAAGTGAACCTAGATGTCCAGGACAAAAAGGGCTTTTCGGCGTTGCATTATGCAATAGAATGCAGAGACAGATCGATCCTCTGGCTGTTGGTCACTAACGGGGCGGATTTGGGCCTGCGGGACGGCGCCGGGCTAGATGCATGGGAGGGGACCAGGTTGAATGCGCTGGACAAAGCCATCGAGAAAGGTGACCTCTCCTTGGCGTGGCTGCTCTGTGAGAACGGGGCTAAACTAGATGCCTGCGGCGGCCTCGGGTTGACGGCTCTGCATCGGGCAGCAGGGCTCGGGCACAGGGAGCTGGTCCGATTATTCCTGGACCGAGGAGCCTTGATAGACGAGCAGGACAGGGAGGGCATGACCGCCCTACACCACGCCATACAAGAGGGGCACGATGAGGTTGCGATGCTCCTGGTATCTCAAGAAGCCAGTCTCAGCGTCCAGGCCGACGATGGTTCGACAGCGCTTATACTAGCGACTCGGAAACAGAACGAGGCGATGGTGCGAATTCTGCTCAACCTGCCCAAAGACGCACAGGAGCAGCTGGATCACAGGACGGCCAGCCTAGACCTGCAGGATGACCAGGGCAACTCCGCTCTGCACTTCGCAGCATGCAGCAACGATACGGGGATAGTCCGTCTCCTGGGGCAGAGCGGGGCCGATCTCGACATCCGGGACTGGGACGGGCGGACGCCGCTCATGGTGGCGGCTCAGGTGGGAAAGAAGGATGTGGTGAAGCAACTTCTGCGATGTAACGCGGATGCGCGCGCAAGGGACCACGGGGGACGTACGGCGTTGGATTATACGGACAGGGATAACTTCGAGGTTTGGAGGCAGCTCTCCCTTGCACTCTCTCTGGGACCTACGAGTAGGCAGTGAAAGGCTGTGTTGTCGCTAACAAGAAGAGAAAGATGCGTAGGGGAGAGAGAAAAAATGAATCTTCTTCTATTCTGAGAGTAAACATACTTTGCTAGAATGTTGGGCTAAAGCTTAAATTGAGCGTTTCGATGTTGCCGCTGCAGTTCATGCCGGAGCCCGTGCTGAGCCGGATGTCTCCATTCCCGTTGTGGACTATCTGTGAGCCCGATCCAGTATTGTGAAACGTCATCGACCGACCCATCATCCCCCCAGCAGCAGGCCTGCCGGCGTGCTCAGACTTGTCCCTGGCAGCCTCGAGCAGCTCCGCGACCTGCTCCCTCGTAGCCCCCTTGACGCTGTGGCTAGCAGTGAGGACCTGCAGATCGGCGATCATCCCATCCATCAAGGAATCAACGTTGTCGGACTCCATGAGCGCCCTCAACGACCTGTAGTATTTCCGCATGCCGCCGGTGCGCGACCGCGATAACGGGCCTGGGGCTATTGACTGGAATATCGTCTTGAGGTCCGCGGCCTTGTCCTCGCAGCTGTCGAGGACGCCCCTTATGGCGTCGTCCGTCCCTTGTGACCACGGCCCTGAGGCCAGATCGTCCCTTGCCATGGTTAGCGTAGCCTTTATTAGGGGGAGCCGCGCCGCGGCGTCCCGGAGGGAGGTAGGTACGCCGGAGGCATCCCGGGCGCCTTCGTATATCTTGATGCAGGATTCGACGATGGTGATGATGGCGGAGATGGCGCCGACCGCCTCAAAGCCCGACATGGTGGATAGTGGGTGCAAGGGTGAAGTAGCCAAAGTTCATGTGGTGTCACAGTCAGGGTCTGGAAGGTGCGTTCGTGCGCATGTGTATGTGTGTGTTTGTGTGTGTGTGTGTGTGCGTGGCGTCTAGCTGTTATTGGCCTGATTCGATGTGGCCGACATGCATTGACAACGCAGCATTCATTAATGGGAAAGAGGAATATTGCTGTTTCTCTAAGGTTCCGCGGGATGCGGTCGAGAAATAGGCCAACCGGTGGCGATATTGATGCTATCTTCTCGGGAGACGGAAAATGTTTTTTAAGGGTGGCGCTCTTTTCTGTCTGGGCTCTAACAGGATAACAGAGCCAAGTAGCATATACCGCCGATAGGTTACACAAAGATGCAGTGAGGCGTAATCGCTTTGTCATGTCGTTTCCGTCTCTTCCGCAGGCACAGCCACCTGCACTTGCGAGTGGGACAATATTACTGTTGGGTAGGAATAAGGGCTGAGCGAGAAGATTCGGGTTGATATGCATGTCGGGGCCGCCCTCGATGCAGCCAGGGGCCAAGCCGACCAGGCTGGCTGTCTTGTCTACACGAACCAGCAGAAGCTAGGGGTAAGAGCAAGGACGGCATGACATATAGTCACTCTATCTGTGCGATCCGTCCGTCAACTCTATAGAATCTATAAACGTTTTCCTTCTCGAATGTATCCTCAACCTCCCTGAAGCTGCCGTATCGTATCGTCTGCTACCCTTAGCTTACCAATCTTCGCCACCCCATACGCCTCTCCTCGCGACAATGACCGCCACAAAGCTGGCCCAGGCCGCAGAAGAAGCCAAGGAGGGCCTCGATGAGGCAATCGGAAACGTCGACCTAGCCATTTACGACAGCAAAGACGTCGGCGAGGTGAAGTACTTGCCCAAGGCGCTATACGGTGTCCAACGCCACCTTCCGACTGCCAAGGATCTCCTTGCGCGGATGATGGATAGTCTGGACGAGTCCGAGTCGGAAGGAGCCGTTCAGAGAGACAGCGCATTTTATCTAAGGGTGAAGACGGCGGCGGAGAATGTCGCGGCCCAGGCGGAGAGCATTTCCACACTCTATTCGCAGACGCTGTCGGGAGAGGACGAGGAGGAACCGCCCACGGAGCGGTACCGACGCGCTGTCGGTCCCGGGGGCGAGAAGCTGGAGACGGTGATGGTAGGGCTGCTGAGGAATATATTCAACGTGGCCCGGAAGTTCCCGCTCGGGAAGGAGGACATCGAGAGCCTGACCAAGGCACTGAGTGAGGTGAAGAGGCTTCCGGTGTCGTTTTATGAGGATGGTGGGGGCGGGGCTATGCATAATGTTAACAACGGACCCGGAGTCATGCCGATTCACAACGGGACTGGGGCGATTAACACGACTACGGGGAGTGGTGTCAACCTTCCCGGAGGGACAATCACGAATTTCAATGGGATGCCGCAGGCAGGTGGTTCATAGCCCCGAAGTTAGGTATAAGTGCTCACTTGATAACTGCAAGAATGATCTGTCGGCTGAGTCGTCTCCCAGGATAGGTGGCCTAGTCGCCTCGGAGTTCGACTCTGTGAGGGTTCCGTGCCATAATCACATAATCAGGGCCCCTGAGTCCGTCCCGATGACCCTACCCGTGATATTGTAGTCCTTCATCAGGTAAATGTACGCCTCCGCAACATCACCCGGCCCCGTGACCCTCCCCGTTAGATACTTGGAAGCATAGTGCGCGTACAGCCCCTCCCTCTGCTCCGGCGGCAGGGCGTCCCACCTCTCCGTGTCCACCATCCCGGGACTCACGGCGTTGATGCGGATGGGCTTCAGGTCCAGCGCGAGGCCGCGCGTTATGCCGCCCACTCCGGCCGCGTACCCCGCCACGATGGACCAGTCCGGGATCGGGAGCTCCCACGTCGAGGCTGTGGTGAGCGTAATTGACGATTCCACGCCGCCCTCGAGGTATCGAGACCCGACCTTGGCGACGAGGAGGGGCGCCACGAAGCGCAGTTGGCCCGCCGCGACGATCTTCTCGCGCGTGATCTCCTGGAGGGGCGCGATGGCCAGCGGGTCACCCGCCGTGTAGACGATGTGGTCGACCTTGCGGCCGAGCTTCGCGAACAAGGCCTCGATCTCCGCCTCGACGGCGTCAGTGGAGAGGTCGCACGCGTAGCCGGCGACCTGGGCGTCTGGGAACTCGGCGGTGAGGGCCTGGACGGTGGAGGAGACGCGGGAGGGTGAGGAGGAGGAGATGGTGACGATGCCGGAGGCGAAGAGGGTGGCTTTTGCGACGGCGAGGCCGAGGCCCGAGGTGCCGCCTATGATGAGGACGTGCCTACCGGCGATCTTGTTGTAGTCGTATGCTTTGGAAGTCATTTTTAGGGTGGGTGTGAGGAGCGCTGGAAGAAAGGAAGGACTGTTTATTGACGGCTAGTGGGTGCAGCTTATATATACGTAGGATGAAGGTCTATGGTCTTCTTTATGATATGAGCAGAGAGAGTGCAGCTTTATACCTTTTCAGCTCTGATAATATAGGTTCTTCCTGTTATAGGGCGGGCATGACTACAAGTAACACATAAACACTCGTCTTCAAAGTACGCTATTGGATTTTTACCCATGTCTAGAGAGCCGGCCCTTAGACGATAACCGGCTCTGTCCTGGTACAAATAAGCGCTAGTGGCATGCCGAAACCATGTTATCGCAAATAGTTGCCAATGTTCAAACACGAACCTCCGCAGATGACTGCAGGAATCCCCCGTCCCGCTTTCTTTCATATTATTAGGCAAGATTTTGCGAGGACTCATGTTCGAATATCGGATCCATGTTGCAGGGTTAGTGGGTAGGGGTGATATTCGGCGCACCTAGGCGCGCAGTTTCTTGCTTAAACCCGAACCTCGCCTCGCCGACCGTTTAATGCAAGCTACAAGCGAGATGGATCGTGAGGGTAGAACTTACGGGATATTTATAGCCACCACACTACTGAGTATTACGAGCGTCTCTATTGTCCTTTCAAGGCTATTATATAGCCACCACCGACATCCAAGAGACGTGGAGTCTTCATCATTCCTTGTTCACGTCTATACTAGCTCATTTATCCCATATATATAGTTTTCTCGAATTTTCTGTATTCCACTGAAAACATGAGAGGGAACGGTTATCGTATCATCTGTACTTCTGAAGGAGATGCAGAAATAGTTCCTCTCGAGGCCTATAAAATGGACAAAACAGTAGAAAAGATGCTCATTCCTCAAGGGAGGAAGCTGCGAGCAGGCGAAGACCGGTTTGAAGAGGGAGCTTGCCCAATCGGGAAAGCTGGAGGCACTGGAGCGAGGCGGTCAAGGGCCTCCATAAATCCGGTTTCACCGAATCAGCAGACGGCGGCTTACATCCAGCGCTTAGTTCCATTGTAGCTGAGAAGGGTACCTCCGAAGCCCCCCTCCAGCGACGACCGATCAATAGCGGCCAAGCAACGCTGGGCACCCTCCTCGGGCTGTACTGCCCTAAAGTCGGGAGCAGCATACTTTAGCGATTTTGCGGTGATGGCTTCAAGTCGCACGACATCCTCCCCCGATACTAGTTTGCATGTTTAGTTAGCCAGCCGACCTAGCTTTAGTTGCCTTACGGTTGGTTCACTTACAAGGCGAAGTCTCCCCGTCCTCCTGTGAAGTATCAACCCGGCCAGGGCACAGTGACATGAACAGAATCCCGTCCTCTTCATAGGAAGCAGCTAGCTTTGCGAAGAAGGTGCTGATGGCGGCCTTGCTTGTTGAGTACGGAGCCGCATTGGAGAGCTTTGACTCGTTGATCAAATCTGCCTATCTTAGTTACAGCTCATACATATTCGCCCATGCATCTAGATAAAAACACTTACCGAGATCCCCCATGCCGCTCGATATAGCAACTACCTTCTTCAACCCACCTTCCCTAATTAGTGGGAGAAAGGCAAAGACAGCCTTGATAGTCCCGAAAACATTGATGTCGAAACTCTTTTGGGTGTCATCAATGAGCTCTTGCATGTTTCCCTCCCTTGATGATGACAGGTTAGGTTAGCTAGGTCACTAGTTCATCCACGCGATAGCCAGTGGGACTTACATCTCTTTGACCGACTTCAGTTCCGTTGCCTTACTGATATATCCGGCATTATTGATAAGGACATCTAGACCCTTGGCTCCAAGTATGCGCTTCGCCTCCTGGGCTGCAACTTTCATGGCTCCTTCTTCGGTGATATCGGCGGCCAGAACATGTACGTTCGTAATTCCATCTGCTGCCAAGCGTTCCTCGGTGCTCTTTCTGTTTCGAGCTATGCCGATGACAGTGTTCGATGGGTTGGCCGCAAGAACTTTGACGAAGCCGTACTAATAAAGCTGAGTTAGGAACGTACTTAGTCTCAGTTGAAGAAATGATCATACCCCAAGTCCTCGGGACGCCCCGGTGACGACGTAACTAGGCATTGCTAGGTTGTGTTATGTAGCTTCTGGTTATATTCTTCAGCTCGAATAGTATCGTATGATCGCTGTTCTCAGTGAAAATGGTTGAAACTATATCAGGCTTCAGTCGTTATATATGCGCTGTCGAGATTTTCAATGTGTATAAGCCGAGGGCTAGGCTACCATCGACGTTCATTCGCATTTGAGGTTGAAGCCTACTGAAAAAGTTCTCGGAACGCCGAACACCGACCACTGACAAAACATTCAATTTCTAAGCCACTGGATAGGGCTAGGTTAGCATCGTTTCTCGTATTCATCTTGAGGTTGTGAGACTGGCCGAAATGTACTTGGAACTCCGAACACCGGCCACTGAGTTTAGCACAAGGGACGATATGGAATGATTCCCTGCTCCCATTGAAACTAACAAACCAATATCTCAGCTGATAAATGCGACAGATTATCAAGCTAGCCGACGTCCTACAGCTGAGCGGGTTTGCGTGTATGAAATACCCTCTGTCATTTCCTAGACGCGCGCGCTTGCCAACATTATTAACACCCTCTTCTCGTATGCTACTCGGATAGCTCCTACCACGACATTTTCAGCCTGTTGGCTCATACCTACTACTGCTTCTTCTAATTTTCAAGACTTAGATTTACATGCAGGTGCAACTAGATCAGAGAGTCATACCGATGAACGTGTACACTTCTACGGGACTAGGCGGATGGCATACTTGATCCTTAAAAAGGAATATCGAACATGACACGATAGCCTGGCGCCGAGAAGTCGAGAAACAGCAGGGGATAAATCGAGAACTCCTTACACCGACGAAGTCGCCGTTACAATTACTAGTTAGTAGGAGGTAATCAATTAACCTACTTCGTTCTTTACCCTTTGATAGGTAGCTCTTCGCCGTACTCGGAGTTCCGAGATCGACCACTTAGACTTCCCATCCTATCTCAGACGTCAACCACCGTCGCCTCTCATACAAGGCTGCTGAATAATTATCAATTAGAAATCTGGATCTGAGAAATCATATACGACGATGACAGAAGTGAATGAGGCATGCCTTCTTCGTGAAGGTTGGGTAGCGAAACTGATGGAGAGGAACAACAATGGGTGTCATAACTGTAGATGCCTTCAGTATAAATATTGAGCAGAGGGTCCCAATATCTAGACATAGCTTCGAAATGCAGATACAGCCCAACATATTCACATTCCCAAGACATATATAGTTCAACAAATTCACGATGATCATCACCAACCCCGCAATTCCCCTCGACTCCATCGTCGTGGTCATCGGCGCCAACGGCTACGCCGGCGCAGAGACGTGCCAGAAGCTCCTCGAGGCGGGATTCCGCGTCCGCGGGACAGTTCGAGATGTCGAGCGTCACCGTGGTTGGATGCATGCCCTCTTCGACAAGAAGTGGCCCGGCAAATTCGAGCTCGTGCGTGTTACGGATTTCGCGGCGGATGGAGCGTTTGATGAGGCATTCCAAGGTATTTAAGCCCTCCCCCCCTCAAATCCGTATAAAGACGTTGAGATATTATAGCATGTAGATCTGACCCAAAGCTCGCTTAAATCTAGGAGCAACCGGGGTGATCTACGTCTCGACACCCACTGTCTTCGATCCTGACTCAGACGGCGCCATCGGCCCCATTGTCAAGGGGACGATCAAGACGCTCGAGGCGGCAGCCCGTGCTGGCGTGAAGCGCTACGTCCTCAGCTCCAGCTCCAAGGCCGTCGAGTCGGCCGCCTATAACCACCCGCACGAGCTGACGGAGAAGACTTTCAACCATGAGGCCATAGCCATCGCACGCGACAACCCTCCCGCGGACCCCGTAGAGAGGGCCGTGGTCAAGTATAGTGCCGGAAGGACGGAGGCAGAGTTGGCGTTCTGGGACTGGGTCAAGGCGAACGATACGCCCCTCGTCGCTAACTGTGTCGTGCCCGACGGCCTTTTCGGGCGTATTCTCGACACTGGGCGTCTAAAGACGGGCTTCTCGACATCTATCGCTATGCTGCAGACCGTGTTGAGAGGTAGTAGCGAGGGTGTCATGAATCTTGGTCAGTTAACGCTTTTCTCTCCGTTTCTATCTCCATCTCCCCTCCCGTGGCTTATATATGACGGTAAGTCTATGTATAAGCCGACACAGTTACTAATTCTATCCACAGCATACTTCATCGATGTTCAAGACGCAGCCAACCTTCTCGTCGCGGCCGTAGCACTCCCCTCGCTCACCAGCGAGCGCATCTTTGCTTACCGATACAACGCCCCTTGGAACGACCTCCGCCACCGTATCCGGGAGCTATACCCGGACCGTCCGGATCTCGTGACGGGGGAGGACATCGATGTCGCGGGGCGCGATTTGTCGACTGCGGAAGGCCCTATCCGGCGCGCTGAAGAGATACTCAAGGAGGTCGGCCTGCCAGGGTATACCAGTTTGGATGACATGTTGCGTGGATTTGTGGACTCGGTTTATCCTTCCCAGTGAGAAGGAGAAAGGGAGACGTGTTAATTGAACTAGTCCGTTCTAATATCTCTCGGGGATAGCAACATCCTTCTTGTTTGGAGGGAAGTAAAGGCTGGGTTGGAGTGGAATCCCGTAACTTAGTTGGGCCTGTGAATTAAACTTGCCGTTCTCTGTTCCTTCCCTATCCGCAGTATGTATAGTCGAGGTGAACAAGCCGCTTCCCCCTATATTCTAGTTGCACATCTGATACTCAACACCCTCTCTAAGTCACTCTGGTGACTCACATACCAAATCCCTATATCTGGCGCACAAACAGAAGAAGCTTATGGATGACTAGCTGGGACCTATTAACTAGCTAATGAAGAGAAGAATATTGTGTCATCCACTTGAGCTGAACGCGTACTCTAAGCTGATGCCTTGGTACTGTTGGCGGGGATTCGCAGCCCGCCCTGTTAGCTGCAGATGCGCCCGCGGGCCGGGGTGGGTGTCGTGACGATTGGGGGCCGCGACCTGACCAGGCTATGACTGCTCGTCCAGGCTCCCAGAGGCCAATGGTGGAACGGACAATTGGTAGGCCACAACCGGGACAGGCATCCAAGAAACAGCCTTACAAGTACACGTGTAATGGGGTATAATATCCACGGGCCATTATAAGGGATCTGTGTTTTTGCTCGCACATATCCCACTACTCTCAGCGTGATTTGGGTCAGGGCGACTGGGGGTGAGCAGGACCACGAGTTGGGGTGAGCAGGGGTGAGCAGGCTGAGATAGGCATGCGTGCATGATGGTGGGTGTGACAAGAAGCGGCAGGGCAAAGTACTCTGTGCAGAATCTCACGATTCGCACCAAAGCCGTCATAATATCCTAGTCCAGAGAGCAAGGGCTCTATGTGTCAATACCTCAGTTCACCCTTCTCATGTTTGCAGAAAGTAGCTATATATATATATATATATATCTTGTGATACTGTGGTAGAGGCTCTTCACGCAGCTAAACCGGCCCTAGAGGAATAATGGGGTGTCTCAGAAAGCACCACCTTTCAAGTCTCATAATACTGACTGCGGCAGCGCGTACGTCCGCCGTGATGAATCGGATTGCGTTGTAATAGCCATACCCCCTTACCCCCCTAGATTCAATGTATCGGGGCTCTTACCAGCCTCTTCAATGGGAAGATATTTTTCAACTTGCTACACCAGCTCTTGACAGGACTACTCAGTCTATACCGTACTTGCAAATTATCAATTTGCTACTAAACGGGTCTATTGGCCTGTTAAAATGGCCGTTAAGATACATAGCAGGGTTGGTTATAGACCGGAGTATTCTCTTCTCCGCCTTGTAATAGTTCCATTTATCTTCCTACAAGCTGTTCTTGCGTATCAAACTACGGAATCCAGCCATTATTACGGAAGAGGTCTCGTGATGTATACTTGGGCCTACTATGAAAACGAGGTATGATCCCTCGGCAGGCCTTTTTTTTGGTGCCTCGCCCGCTCAGAGAATAGACCATTCCGGCAAGACAAAGATACAAGATGGCGATATAGCTCCTAGACAAGCTTGCGAAATAATGCTGGCAAGGTGCTCTCCTGGTGATCTCGCGAGCGGCGTTTTGTTTCCATCAAAGTGTAGAAAATATACTTCCTCTTTTCCTATCAAAGCTTCAAACTATGGCAAGCTATCGACCTATATCTCGTATCAGGAAGTGGCTACTCATTTTCTATAATGCAAGGGTGTAGTGTCCCTGGTGTTTTTACTAGAGTTGAAACGTGCCTCGTCCTCCTTCTGCATTCTAGCCGCACATCTGACACTACTCCATTCTGTGAGTCAATCTAGTGACTCATCCTCAGTTGCGAGCATGTGGTTGTACGATAAATCCCCGACATCTCGTTCTAGACGATTGTCTTTACTGCAACATGTGCAGTGCTCACCCGCTGCCAGAGTTTCAATTGTCATAGGCGGTAAGCCTTGACGCTTGTCCCGCTCGTCATTGGCATCGTTATCAGCCATTGAGGTAATACTTCGTATCTATGTTTCAGATACAAGTAATACTCGTAATAAACGTAGATCGGAAGCGTGTTGTCCAGCGCGCCGTCGCGCGTTTCGTGATGGTTTGAGATAAGGTGTAGCACGTGACTCGCGCCCGCAGCCCGCAGAATGATGACTCAGAGCTGGAGGGGCAGATAAGGGGAGCTGATGGTTGAACTCTTTTTAGCCCCGCCAACCCCGCGACCCCCACCATCACCACGAGACGAGCGCCCAGGAACAATAATTTCAATTCGACCCGATAAGATTTAGACGAAAACATTGGAAGATCCCCTACACCTCGGGCGTCCCCCTCCCCCCTTCGTAACCGAAATCTCAAACGGAACCTCTTCCGACAACCCTCAACCTCCACGATGGCCGACCTCGCAGAAGCGACGGCGAAGCTCGTCCTCGACGAGGAGACCAACGAGATGGTCTCCAAGAACGAGCTGAAGAAGCGCCTCCAGAAGCGCGCGAAGAAGCAGGCCCGCGCCGCGAACCCGAAGCCGGCCGCCGCGCCCAAGGACCCCTCCGCCGCGAAGAACGAGTCCAAGGCGAAGGCGGTGGAGGAGGTGGACCCGCAGGCCATATTCAAGCAGGGCTTCCTGGCCGACGTGTTCCGCGAGAGGCCCATCAAGCCCGTCGTGACGCGGTTCCCGCCCGAGCCGAATGGTTATCTGCACCTGGGGCACGCAAAGGCCATTGCGATTAACTTTGGGTTTGCGGCGTACCATGGCGGCAAAACTGTGGGTGTCCCCCCTTCCCCCTTCTTGAGTGTGCCAGTGCATGCTTTGTTTGAGCGTTTGCTAACGAGGGTTTGGTTGTATAGTACCTGAGGTATGCCAACGCTGCCACCCCTGCACTGCGGCCGCTTCCCGTTGACTCTTGCTAACCAGGGCAGGTTCGACGACACGAACCCGGACGAGGAGGAAAAGGTATACTTCGACGCCATTGAGGAGATCGTGCGGTGGCTAGGTAAGTCTGCTCTCCCTCTAGCGCCCGCCACCTCTGCCCCGACAACGTCCTAACGCATCCCCTCGCCCAGGATTCACCCCCTGCGACGTAACCTACTCGAGTGACAACTTCCAGAAGCTCTACGACCTCGCCGAGGAGCTCATCAAGCGCGGAGGCGCCTACGTCTGCCACTGCAATGAGGAGGAGATGCGCTCCCAGCGCGGCGGCAAGGACGGCAAGGAGGGCCCCCGGTTCCGGTGCGCCCACGCCGACCAGTCCGTGGACGAGAACCTGCGTAAGTTCCGCGACATGCGCGACGGCAAGTACGAGCCGCGGGCGGCGTTCCTCCGGATGAAGCAGGACATCGAGAGCGGGAACCCCAGCATGTGGGACGTGGCGGCGTACCGGATCCCGAAGAACCAGAAGCCGCATCACCGGGCGCCCGAGTGGAAGATCTTCCCAACGTACGACTTCACTCACTGCCTCTGCGATAGCTTCGAGGGCGTCACGCACAGCCTGTGCACAACGGAGTTTATACTGGCGAGGGAGAGCTACGACTGGCTGATCAAGGAGCTGGACGTGTATGCGCCGCAGCAGAGGGAGTTTGGTAAGTCTCCCCGGTCCTGTTCCCCCTTACGGGTGGAAATTCCAAACGCTCTCCTACGGAGATGCCCCCCACCCCCGCCACCATGCTTACACAGCGTTTCAATACAGGCAGGCTCAACATCTCCGGGACCATCATGAGCAAGCGGAAGCTCAAGGCCCTTGTCGAACAGGGCATTGTCCGCGGGTGGAACGACCCCAGGCTGTACACCCTCATCGCGATCCGCAGGCGCGGCGTGCCTCCCGGCGCCCTCCTATCCTTCGTCAACGAGCTCGGTGTTACTACGGCGCGGACCGTCATCGACGTTAAGCGCTTCGAGCAGTCGGTACGACGCTACCTCGAGACCACGGTCCCTCGCGTGATGATGGTCCTCGACCCCATCCCCGTCGTCGTCTCCGACGTCGAGGAGTCCTCGCCCCTCGAGCTCGACGTCCCCTTCTCGCCCAAGGACCCGTCCTTCGGCTCGCACAAGCTCGCCTTCACGCGGACGGTCTACATCGACCGGTCCGACTTCAGGGAGGAGGACAGCAAGGGGTACTTCCGGCTCGCGCCGGGAAAGTCTGTCGGGCTCCTGCAGGCGCCGTACCCCGTCCACGCGACGTCGTTCGACAAGGACCCGGAGACGGGCCTCGTGACGAAGATCTACGCCGAGTTCGACAAGTCGGGGAAGAAGCCGCAGACGTACATCCAGTGGGTTCCCGAGGGGTCTCGGCGCGTGGAGGCGCGGGTGCACGGGCGGCTCTTCAAGTCGGACGACCCGGAGGCGGCGGAGGGCGGGTTCCTGGCGGACGTGGACCCGAACAGCGAGGAGGTGTTCGGGGGCGCGTTGGTGGAGACCGGGTTCGAGGAGGTGAGGGCGCGGGCGCCGTGGCCGGCGACGGCGGGGGAGAAGGAGAAGGCGGGGCCGGAGGCGGTGCGGTTCCAGGCGATCCGGGTGGGGTACTTTGTGAGTTTTGACGCTCCCGGGGTTTCTTCTTTGGGGAGTTGGGGTGGTATGCTAACGTGTTTTTGTTCTAGGCCGTGGATGAGGATAGCACGGAGGACAAGATTGTGCTCAACCGCATCGTATCGCTCAAGGAGGACTCCGGGAAGAAGTGAGGTGGATTCGGGGGCAGGGGTAGCTTTATGGGAGTGGACTCCATGGTTGCGGGTGATGATGGGAGGAGGATGGGCGGGAACCCTGATGGACCACTTTCGTAGCGCGCCTCGATTCTCAATAATACATAGATACATGTATCCACCTTCCGACAGCTTCCCGACAAAAGGCGCCCGCCCCACAGCACAGCAGAGCACACACTCCTCACTCAAAACAAAACAGGACAAGATCATGCAGAGACTCATGATTAGTCACGCATGGACCAGGACCCGAAATCTCAAACATCCGCGGACCAGGGAAAGCCCCTCCCATTTGCTGGGGAATTACCTCCGTGTCGGCCGGCCCGCCGGACGCATTTATCCGTCCACCCACCGCCGCTCGAACGTGTCCCCAACCGTGGTCTCTTCTCCTACCCCAAGTTTTCCCCACACTCACCTTCCCACTCCCGGCATTGATAAGCACGAGTAGTGAGGAGGTCGCAGTACTGGTGCGGGGGAGGGTTAATATATTCGATATATTATACTACTTCGTAGCAGAGTGTTTCTTGACCCGTTAGAGCTTGAAAAGCGGCGATCGGACCGGGACGGCGATGTGGTCTTGACATAGCTGGCCTTTTCTATTTTTCTGGTTTCTCTCTTTTGCTCTCTTGCTTCTGTGGTAATAAATAAGTAGACAAGGTGTTCTTTATTTCCTCTTGAGATAGATTCCTTATTTTTCTCTCTCTGTCGCCGATTGATGTCCTGCGAAGTGATTTCATTCCTCTCTCTTTTTTCACCTTCACACTCGACTCAACCTCCCACATTCACAAGCAAGAGGGGAAACAAAAGGGAAGGCATACGTCAGAAAACGATCCCATTTCCCTTACCCAACCCTCTCGAACTCTTCACATAGTCGACCCCCAAACACCCCGCCACGATGAGATCCCCCACCATCCTCGCGCTGGCGCTCACCCTCTGCGCCCCCGCGACCGCCCACCCCTCCGCCAAGGGCATGAAGCCGTCACCCGCTCCCGAGAAGCTCTCCTCCTTCAAGTGGACGTACCCCTTCACGGACGAGGCGATGACCGGGTGGACGGCGTCGTGCACGGCGGTCAAGGCGTTCTCGGCGCGGGAGTACACGCTGCACGACCTCGCGAACCCGTTCCCGAAGGGGCTGGGGGCGTGGGTAGACGGGCTGAAGGGGTTCTTCTCGGGGAGAGAGTACCCGGGGGCGTGGGGCGGGTGGGACAAGCACCTGCACGACAGGACGATCGTGTACATGGAGTACGAGGAGGTGCCGCTTAGGGTGAGGGAGTGGATCGAGGAGCAGGAGAGGGGGGACCTGGCGGGGAAGGGGCTGTTTGCCGTGTTTGAGAAGCCGGCGGCGGGGGAGAAGGGGGAGGGAGAGAGAGAGGGGAAGGAGGGGAGCGTGATTGGAGAGACGGTCAAGGTGGGGGAGGTGGTGGATAGGAGTGGGGATGGGGGGAAGGTGGTGATGTTTGCGCCGGGGGCGCTGTATGAGATTCTGCCGCTGTGGGTTGCGGACGGGAGTGACTGCCAGGGTGAGTTTTTCTGTTTCTCTTCTGGAGTGTTTCCGGGCTGCTGGCCTGTTGATGCTTCCCTATTGCTCGTTCTTGTTCTTTTCGTCCTCGTTTCCCTGCTCTCCCTCCTTCCGCTCTCCTGCTCCCCCATCCGTCCAACCCCCATTCCACGTCTGCAGCACCTAACAACATCAAAACGCAGATGTCCTCCTCGACCTCTCCAACTACCAGCCCACACACGCCGACGGGGCAGTCGTGGCGTGGCCCAAGAAGACGAACCCGACGAAGGAAAAGGTCATAAGCATCGAGATCACGGCGAGCCAGCTGGCGCCGAAGCCGGTGGGGTCGGAGCCGGAGGTCGTGGCGGAGGGTGGTGACGCGGCGGAGGGGGCGGCGGCGGCGGAGGAGACGGGGAAGGTGGAGGCGGAGGGAAAGGGGAAGGATGAGCTATGAGCTGGTGGACGCGGACTTGGGTAGGCTTACAAGAGGAATTGGTGAGGTAAAGGGGTACAAGGTGGAAGGTGGAAGGAAGGAAGGGTCATGTGGAGATGAGGAAGGGTGGATACCGATATGTTACTTCTCCGCTTACCTTGTTACATGGCGTAATGATTTCTTGAATTGGACGGGACGTACTTTTTCCAGGTCCATTTCGGTAACGAGTACGTACGGCCACAAGTACGCGCGTAGGACTCGTCCTTGCGCAGCTCTATTAATTTGCAGTGGAAAAGGCAAGAAAATTCGAGGGAGAAAGGCACAGAGTATGGCTGTGTGGTGACGGTGACGTTGGACGGCTTTCTACGGGTTGGTCGGTCGGAGATTCCTTCCTTCCCCGGATAAGTGGGTCGCCCGACTCACTCGGACTCGGACTCGGACTCGCTTCTTTTTTTTCCCCTGACGGCTTCTTCGGTCGGCATCTGGGGGCTGGCTGACACGTGCCCCACCACTACGCCACCACCCCACCCTCCCGCATGACGACTCGGATCCGACCATGCGAGGATTCGGAAGGGTGGAGGGATAGGCAGGGGGCAGGATGGATCGGGAGAGTGTTCTTCAGGGCCTTTTGTTTGTGGGAGGAGGGAAGCGGGCTTGTAACACACTCGTACTCGTCGTATTTGTACCAGTACATGAGTGCGGGTGTGTTATGGTTGCGCCCAGGGACGTGTTACATGGGGAGAGCAGGGAACAAGGGGGGAAGCATGGGTGCAACGGAAGTATTTCCGCCCTTGTGATGCGTCTTATACGTACATGTCTAGTTTGCTGCTTGGTTTGGCGACGGGATTGGAGTTTTGAGGCGAGGACGGGGCTGTTAGGGCGAATGCGAATGCGAGTGCGAGTCAGTCAAAGTCCGAGTCAAAGTGCCAAATAGGCGAAGCGGCCAGCCAACAGTGCCACATCCACCTTGACTCCTGAGGCGACGCAATCAAGTCCAGTCCTGGAACGGAACGAAGGCGCGTCAATCAAAAGCCCCTAGGGCTGACCGAGATTGACAGACGTTAGACCCAACGCATTTAATTCTAATCGCCAGCTAGTGAGTGGCTCTTCTAGCGAATGGCCGCCCCACTTTACTACACGTCCAAGTATATTGCAAGAGAAGCGGTCCGATTCCGTCCCCGTCCAACGTCCACGTCCCCGTGTTCCGCGCAAAATACTCACTCGTTCGGAGTTGAGAGTCAACGAGAATATAATACTGATTATTGATCAGCAGATCAGTCGGGCGAATGCTTCCCCTCCCCTCCTTTCTCTCTTTCTCCACGGTCGTCATATCCGACGCGAATTACGCGGTATATGCCTCGGCTTTCACTGAGGACCCGATGGCCCAATTTCATGTCTGTCATGTCGATGCTTGGCATCGGGGAGATCAGATCGGGAAGGTAGGCAAGAACTGGGTTTGTGCTGTACTCGTACTTTTATAAATCAGGGCCCATAGGACGCTCATTTCATTTTTTTTTCTGTCGTCTTTGAGAGAAGGAGCTATCAAGTTAGCTTAGATACTCCACTTCGATTTCTTCTCCCTACTTCCTTCCTTTGTTACCCTAGCTCCTTCTGTTCTAGTCTTGACGTCGGGTCATTTCAAGCGCGGCGACAGTACTCGTACTATACCTACGAGGAGTCTAGTCTATCCAGTGACGTGACCCGCAGAGCAGAGCAAGCGTACATACTCACCCGCGCATCATTGCCGCTGCGGCTTGCACCTACCAGCCCAGGCAACGACTCCTTTTGGTCTTTTCTTAGCCTGTTGCTCTGCGAAAACGTCTTTGTTCCTTCCCTTCCTAGTTTAGTCCTTCTGGGGCATCAACAGGTCCCACTCGCCCCAAACTGTTCCCTTCCGTCCTCTGGAATACACACACACACACACACACGACAAAACAGCCCAAAGCGACGAGCTTCCAACACTGGCGCACCTCGACTTTAACCCTAATTTTCTTCTCATCGTTTTCCCCTCTAACTGGATTTCCCTTGTCTACGGGCCGTACGGATCCTTCTGCAAGGGAAATGGTCTGGAACTCTTGAGGTTGTTTTACATATCATAACATTCCTCCTCTCTCAAACATCGAAGCCACACCGACACCCTACCTAACCTTCCTCAAACTCATACATCACCTCACCTAACAAACGAAAAGCCAACCCACACCACCATGTCTTCCCCCAAACAGCCCTTCAGCACACCCGCTGTCCTAGCAACATCCACCGCGGGCCCCATCCGCCTCACACCCGCCGACGAAGCCTCCGCAGTTAAGGAAGCCTCGGCGAACCTCAGGAACGGCGCCCTCAAGGACTGGCCAAACGAGGCCGGCTTCACCAACCTAGACGAGCACCGCGGGCCCATCGAGCTGAAAGTCGTGGGCGAGATCCCCGCCTGGGCGTACGGGAGCCTGTACCGCACTGGGCCGGGCGTCAGCGAGATCGAGACGGAGGCCGCCAAGGGGGGGATGTTTAGGTTTTCGCATTGGTTTGATGGGCTTGCGCACACGCACCGCTTCGAGATTGTTGCTTCTGGCGCCGAGGCCGACGGGGAAAACGTCGGAACGAATGGAGACGGCGAGGGCATCGGGGCCAAGGCCGCGGATGGCGTCCGCGTCTTCTACTCCTCCCGCCGCCAGTCGGACCGCATGATGGAGCATATCAAGGCCAACGGCACCCTCCGCTCCACCTCCTTCGGCCAAAAGGCCGACCCCTGCGTTGGCATCCTGGGCAAGTTCATGAGCGTCTTCCGCCGCCGCGACCAGGACCTCATCAACGTGGCCGTCACCGTCCAGCCCGAGCTCAACCTCGTCACCGCCAAGAAGAAGGGCAGCGGCGCAGCCACTAACACCAACACCAACGGCGAGAAGACCTCCGCCGCCAACACCGCCTCAGACGGGAAGCCCCCCGCCGCCGAACTCGGCCACCGCGGCCAGGCAAAAACCCTCTACCTCGCGACCGACGCCGCCGTCTTCTCACGCATCGACCCCTCGACCCTCGAGCCCCTCGGCTACGTCCACCAGACCGAGCTCCACCCGGACCTAAAGGGTCCCACCTCTGCCGCCCACGGCAAGCGCGACCCCGTCAACGGTGACTTCTTCAACTTCAACCTCGAGCTCGGCCGGACGCCGACGTACCGCGTCTTCCAGGTCGTGGCCGCCACGGGCGAGGTGAAGATCCTAGCCACCATCCGGGGACGCGGCGTGCACCCGGGGTACATACACTCGTTCTTCCTGACGGAGAGGTACGTGATCCTGTGCGTGAACTCAGTACACTTCCCGCTCGGCGGCGCGAAGATCCCGCTCATGGGGAACCTACTGGAGGGCATGAGGTTCGAGCCGAAGCAGCCGTGCAAGTGGTACGTCGTCGACCGGCGCGGAGGGAAGGGGGTGGTGGGGGAGTTTAGTTCGCCGCCGGGGTTCTTCTTCCACTCGACGAACGCGTTCGAGGACGGGGAGACGGGTGACGTGGTGTGCGAGATGGTGGAATACGCTAACGCTGACCTCATCTACTCGCTGTACTACGACGTCGTGATGAACCGGGACGGGAAGGGGGAGGCGTACTGGAAGGAGAAGGACCCGAAGGGGCGGCTGTGTCGGTACAGGCTCCCCATGGGGCTGGGGGACAAGGAGGGGAAGGTGAGGAGCGACGAGGTCATCGGGCCGAGCATGGCGATCCCGGCTCCGTACGCCGGCGAGCTGCCGACGTATAACACGGCCTACATGCTCAGGGAGCACAGGTACACGTACGCGGTCTCGAGCAGGGGGCTGAGCACCATGTTCGACTCCATCGTGAAGACGGACACGGCGACGCAGGAGGCGCTGATGTGGTGCGGGCCGAAGGGACATACGCCCGGCGAGGCCATCTTCGTGCCGAGGCCGGCGGGTGAGGATGGCGGGGAGAGGGCGGAGGACGACGGGGTGCTGCTCTCGGTTGTGCTGGATGGGGAGAGCAGGGTGAGCTACCTCCTCTGTCTTGATGCGAGGACTATGGAGGAGGTGGGGAGGGCGGAGTGTGGCTTTGCGGTTGGGTTTGGGTTCCACGGGCGGCTGGCGAGGGGGTAGTGGGTAGGGGGTAAGGACGTAGGAGATAGGAGGTGGGGGATGAAGGATAGGGGTAAGGGGTAAGGGTAAGGGGTAGGAAGTAGGGGGATTATCTGGATGATTTACGATATTTCCTTTTGGTTTTGTTTGTTTTCTCACACGGAACGATTGCTACGGCAGGAACGAAGGTTTTTAATGACGGGCGTGTTTGTTAGCCATGACCTATATTGATCCTCTCTCTGCTATGCTTTTATTAGATCAGACCAGCTTCACTAAGCCAAGACGAAATGAAAAGAGTAAAAACATCAACCAAAGCACCCCGTGAGCTAGAAAGCCCACACCACTCGACATAATCGGCCCTTCGAACCCCCCCTACCGGAAGGCTTTCATGAGTTATTTTTATCCACATTACTTTGATATCGGGTTCTCTACTATCTACTATTACGAACTTTTACCAAGATCGGAGGGGAAAAAAGGAAATAATGAAGCAAGAAATAAAAGCAGCTCGTGGACCTGGACTGCAAGCCCAGGTCCTGCAATCCACAGCTACTATCCCATCGCCTTCCTCCCCACGGGCTGCTTCTTCGCGATCCTCTTCTCCATAGTCCCGTCCACGGCCGCCGCCCAGGGCAACGCAAAGAGAGGGCCATCCGCTGGCACAATGCCCACTCCGACCTGCATACAAAACGGACACCGCCACACCATCTTTTCGCAGCGGGATTCCCCAAGGGTCCCGTCCGGCCGGCGTCGCCAGACGACCCTCTCCTCCCCCTCCGCCCGGAAGGCGCACGCCCTGCCCAGGATATGATAGCAGCCCGTCATCACCCTCTGCACGTGGGAGACCCGCGGGTCCAGGCTCCCCGGCCCGCCCGAGATGAAGTCACCCCTCTTGCAACCCGCCAGCGGACACGGCTGCCACGTGGGGTGGGGCTTGTCGTCCATCTGCACCACCGTCGCGTCGAACGACATCCTCATCGCGACGGCCAGCTCCAGCTCCACGGCGTGCTCCCTGCGCACGGCCGCGATCTGGCTCGTGAACCACGCGCCGAGGCCCTCGAGGGCGTTCCCCGCCTCCCCGCGATTCCGCGACGCGCAACGCGCGAACTCGCCAAGTAGCGCCCTCGTCTCGTCGAAGTCGGCCGGGCAGTCGGCCTGGAAGAAGGTGGGGTCGAGGTGGAGCGAGGCGAGGCGCTCGAGGACGAGGCCAGCGCGGTGAGGGGAGAGGCCCGCGTCCATAATGACGGGGACGGAGAAGGTTCGCACCAGCTGCGCGCGGAGGCGCATCCCCTCCTCCGACACGCGCGCGACGTGGTACGGCTCAGGGGCGAGCGCCCTCTGCATCTGGCGCAGGAAGAAGTCGCGCGCGCAGAGGGAGACGTTGAGGCGGCGGGTGGACTCGACGTCCGCGAAGACGCTGCTGCGCATCAGGCGGCTGTGGGGGGGGATGCATTCGTGGATGTAGGGCTCCGGCGGGTCTTCGTGCCCCTCGGCGTGGTCGCGCTCGTTTATCCGGAGTGCCGGGCAGCGCTCCGAGACGGACGCGACGAGCTGCTTCAGCTCGTCCCCGAGGGAGCCGGCGAGGGGGCCCGCCACATCGGGGATGTTGATGAATCCCGTCTTCGCGACGGACGCCACGTGGGAGCGGAGGTCGAGCGCCGCGTTGTACTGCCACGTCTTCTCGCCTTTACCGTGGCACTCGCAGATGAAGAGCTTCTCCCCGTGCTCGCGGCACAGGGTCTCGGCGTAGAGGGCGGTATACCACCTCAGGAAGTCGTCGGCCGACGAGGTGGCCGTGTGGGCGGCGAGATAGGCGTTGATGACACCGAGGTAGTCTCGGACGTACCGGTCTACGGCGTCGGTGTGCACTTCGGCCGGGACGGTCGCCCAGACATCGCGGACGGGGCGCGCGCGCGGGATGAAGTCCTCACCCGTGCAGTTGGGGCAGTGGAAGGGCCAGTGCTGGGTGCGGGTCTCCCAGTGGTGGGAGGCGCAGGGGGTCGAGCGGGCGCAGAGGACGGTGGTGTGGGCCGTGTGAGGGTCTGCCTGGTCGGAGGGGGCCGCGGGGGTGCAGACGTAGGTTGAGTGGACGGAGTAGCACATCTTGGAAGGGTGGGAGTTCGCGGGGGGAGACTGCCTCCGTCCCTGCTATGGGGTATAGGATATGCTGTCGGAGTTTAGGGCAGTGCAGCTGCCATATTGGCTGGCCCGCAGTTTAAGTAGCAAGGTCACGATATAAGACCAATTAACAATGCCATTTGTTGCTGTAATGGGGAAAATCAAAAAGAAGGGGGGGGGGTCTTATAATAGAAGGCTGTTACACGAGAAAGTGAAAGGAGAAGATACACTTACAAAGGAGGTGATTCCACGAACATGATCCGAAAGGAAGGGGGGAGCTTAAAGCGTCAAAAGATATTCGGGACATTGTTCACAGGCTCCTTGAAACCATCAAAGCGAACACAATGCTGTATGCCCGTCTCCGGAACAGACCGACATTGTCTAGATACACCTCATCCCCGACAGTCAGTCCCAGTCCCCAAATCCCCAAGTGGAAAAGGGGAAATGAGACACTCACCACATCATAAGCCAATGGCTCTCTTCCCTTTACCATCCATCAACACAGTACAGCTAAGCAATATTCATCAATCCTTTTTTTTCATGCTGAGAAAACTATTCTAATCTGTACACGTCGAGAGGACACCGACCTCCCATCCCCTCAGTCTCAATAGATAAATAGAGAATCAACGTCCGGGGGAAAAAGAACAAGAAAACAAAGTAGCTCCAGAACGCCCTCCCATTTTGCAATTCATGCCGTCCCTTTTCCACCCCACACCCCCTTCTCCAGAATCCAACGCGGGAAAATTATCTCTTGCAGCCAGGCTCTGACTGACAAGTGCGGCCCCAGCTGGTTACTGCGCTCTTTAAGTCTCGAAACGGGTCAAAACGTGCCGAGTACAAAGGAATGTAAAAGCCAAGTGTAGGGAATCTTTCAGGTTTCAAAAAGGTTCCTCCTCTTTACGCTTCAACGGCGGGAATCTTCTGCTCCGTGCCGCCGAGGTTCGTGACCTTCGCCTTCGGGTTCTTGGTGTAGTAGTTCGAGATGGCCGACTGGATCGCGTCCTGCGCAAGCATGGAGCAGTGCACTACGTTCGAGTTAGTAGAGAGTCATACATAGCCAAGGGTAACGCCGACTCGGGCCGGACCCATCACCAGTCAATCAAATCTGCAGGGAGGCAACAAGGACAAACTCACACTTCACAGGGGGCAGACACAGCTCCTTCGCAATATCCGTGTTCTTCACCGCCGCGGCCTCATCCAGAGTCATGCCCTTGACCAGCTCCGTCAGGTAGCTGGAGCTCGCGATGGCGGACCCGCACCCGAACGTCTTGAACTTGACCTCGGAGATCTTCTGCGTCTCGGGGTCGACGCGGATCTGGAGCTTCATCACGTCACCGCACGCCGGCGCGCCTACCAGGCCGGTGCCAACGTCGATGTCGGCCTTGTTGAGGGAGCCCGTGTTGCGCGGGCGCTCGTAGTGGTCGATGACCTTGTCGTGGTAGGAGCGGGCCTGAGGGGCGAGGGCGGCGGCGCGGGGGATCTGACGGGAGACGGAGGGACGGAGGGCGGTGGTGAGGGCGCGGGGCGCGAGGCGGAGGGATCGGGAGAGCATTTTTGCGGTGTTGAGGGCTGGCTGCTTCGGGAGGTTAGAATTTAGAACTTGGTTTCTCGTGTTTTATTGGGAGACGAATTGAGGGGGGGTTATAAGGGATGGAGGGGAATTAGAAGGAAAGGATGGGAATGAGAAGGGGAGAGACGAACAGGTTTGTTGTGGGGGATTGTCGAGCTGACAAGGAGGCGATCACGGAAGCTAAGCTTCTAAAATGCGGTCGCGAGGTTTTTTATATTGGGTGTAAAGACGCGAAGATGGTCGATTGGTCGATAAATAATCGTCCGAGGTTAAAATCCGCGATGAAAGGTTCCGATCGGACGTGGTTTCGGGTCGCTGGCGATGATGTTGAGGGATGGTCGTTGCGGAGAGGTGTTGGCGAGGAGGGAGATAATGTGAGGGAGAAATTTGTGGCGAGAAGAGGAGGCCGGAATAGAGTGCCTTTACTAATAGATGGGACCGACGACGTCCGCGATCTGGCGAAAGGGCGGGTCCCGCCCACACCCAAGAGTGGGGAATCTGCATCATAGCTCGGTGATTTGGGCCAATTGCACGAGGTCTTCGGCTTGGGGGTGCGCTCCATTTGAGAGAATTGCCACTGTGCTTCTTACCCGATCATTCCGACTCCGGGGATTGGTGCAGGGGTAGCTTTTCACGGAGTGGACGGCTTGGTCACGCAAATTTTACTTGGCGACGTAGGTACACGTCATCACTATTGACTTGGTCCCGGAAAATTGGGTTCTCGTGTCTGCCACTATCTTGGCACTGTGCCGCCCCCCAGAGTTTCAATTCCCGCTTGTCCACGGATTTATCAATCAGATAACTATCGGCTAGGTATGACTGCTACTATGAGTGCTACTCACCCACGAGCAAGTGGCCGATGCACCTCCGACATGGACAGCGCCGAGGTGCGAAAAATATTCCGGCAATAGGAGGGTCGGCCCCTTTAAAAAAGGATCTGCTTAAACGAGAGTATCCCGCGCATGCAGCCTCTTCTTGTAATCATACTTACCCTATTATCTATCTCCACGGAGGATCAAGCACGTTTCCGTGCCGAAGTCGTAACTCCGTCATCGAGCCAATACACCGAGCTATCCGCTCAGCGATATGTCCGACCCCGTCGGTAAGGACGGCATAGTTTTGAGAGCTCGGAGTACGTACTTTTTTGTTTGGTGTGTGTGGAGCTCTGTGTCATCGTTCGTCAACGTCTGGGTGCTTGGTAATAGTACTTTAGTGGCAGGGAGTAAGTGTTCAGTCAGGTGATGGCAACTGGTAAAGAACGATAGTTTGTTCAACTTGTAACTTGGACGGCTAGACACATGCAAGTATTCTTCGACAGGCTCCTCATTGATAATTGCATATTATCTACTAATGAAGTATTACCCCGCCAAAAGCCAGGACCAGAGAGCCCCGCAGGAGCTTGCCAGCCTCAGCAGGCTGCTATCTGCTACTCGTCCTGATGCTCGTGCCACCAAAAGGCAGACACTTCTTACATACACTCCAATCATAAGAGCTTGCCTTGATGTGTGAAGCCCACTTGTATTTCCTATTTCCACATTTCACACTGACATTCCACACTAGCAACACCCATTTCCTTGTCACCTCTCCACACACCTGGTAAGCTTCGAGAACCAAGCTCCCGCATCTCCCCATATTCCCGAAATCCTAACAGAAGCATCTCACTTTGTTAGAGGCCGCGACGACTCGGACGCGACGACTACTCGACTTCGGAAGAACCGAAGCCATGTCTTGCACTCACGCGGGCTCCGTCAGTACGTTGCTCCTCCGCCTCCTA
Source organism: Cephalotrichum gorgonifer (assembly GCA_900312665.1). Taxonomy (NCBI): domain Eukaryota; kingdom Fungi; phylum Ascomycota; class Sordariomycetes; order Microascales; family Microascaceae; genus Cephalotrichum; species Cephalotrichum gorgonifer. The sequence goes on from ONZQ02000018.1 coordinate 463,914, forward strand.
GCCGCCTCGCCGTAGAGCTTCCCCCGGGGCTGACAAGCACAGCTCTCCCCCCTCCAACCCCGGCCCAGTCAGTCTACCGCGAAGACTGTACACAATGCTTCGACTCTATTGTACGCTCTCCCCCAAACGCCTCGAACCCCCCTCTCTTCCACCTCCCCCTCCACACTCCTCCCCCAAGCTGACCGGCGACAGGACGACCCCGACGGCCTCAACGTCTGCCTACAATGCTTCAATGGCGGGTGTGCCGGCGACAACCACCACGACAGGCTCCACGCCGCCACCAGCGGCCACCCCCTCGTCCTAAACATCCGCCGCACGCGTAAGGTCGTGAACCGCGACGAGCCCCCGCTCAAGATGTCCAAGCTCGCCATCGCAGCCGAGACCGAAGAGGACAGGTACGACACCGCCACGACGGTCAAGTGCCTCGACTGCGACGTCGACCTCGACAAGGCCTCGCCGCCCTTCTCGGCCGTGGTCGACGGCATAATGTCCGCCAGCACCTTCTCGCGCAAGGAGGAGGTCAAGGCGTGGGAGCAGGAGCTGACGTCGTGCGAGCACATCCTCACGATCCAGCAGGAGCCCGCGCGGACCATCGAGTCGGGAGACCTGGGCCACTGCTCCTCGTGCGAGCTCAAGGAGAACCTCTGGCTCTGCCTCGTGTGCGGGAACCTCGGGTGCGGCCGGAAGCAGATGGGCGGCGTCGAGGGCAACTCCCACGGGCTCGCCCACGCCCTCGAGTCGGGCCACGTCGTCGCCGTCAAGCTCGGGTCCATCACGCCCGAGGGAAACGCCGACGTGTACTGCTACAAGTGCGACGAGGAGTGCGTCGACGAGGAGATCGGGGCGCACCTGGCGCACTGGGGCATCAAGCTCGCCGAGCGCCAGAAGACGGAGCTGAGCCTGACGGAGATGCAGATCGAGCAGAACATGAAGTGGGACTTCAGCATGACGGGCGACGACGGAAGGGAGCTGAAGCCCCTCTTCGGCCCGGGCCTCACCGGCCTCCGGAACCTGGGGAACAGCTGCTACCTCGCCAGCATAATCCAGTGCCTCTTCGACCTGCCGGCCTTCAGGAGCAGGTACTACGACACGGCGGAGCCGCTCCCCGTCGTCCCCGACCCGGCCGCCGACCTCGAGACGCAGCTGCGCAAGATGGCCGACGGCCTGCTGTCGGGCCGCTACTCGAACCCCGACCCGCAGGCTGGCCCGGTGTCGCCGCCGCCAGGCGAAGGTGGTTCCGACGCGCGGTACCAGCGCGGCCTCGCCCCTGCGATGCTGAAGCACCTCATCGGGCGCGGCCACGCCGAGTTCTCCACCATGCGGCAGCAGGACGCCTTCGAGTTCCTGCAGCACCTCTTCACCCTGATCTCCCGCGCGAACCACAGCTCGGGCGCCGCCGACCCAACGCGCGTCTTCAAGTTCGCGACGGAGCACAGGCTGCAGTGCCTGGGCTGCAAGCGCGTGCGGTACACGACAACGGAGCAGGACAACATCTTCATCGACGTGCCCAAGGAGAAGGTCGCCGCGGGAGAGGGACAAGGCGACAGCGCGCCGGACGCCTACAGGCCCGTGACGCTGGCGGAGTGCCTGGATAGGTTCACGGCCCCCGAGACGGTGGAGCTCGTATGCGAGGCCTGCGGCGCGAAGGAGGGCTTCACGAAGCAGACGCTTTTCAAGACGCTCCCCGACGTGCTGGCCGTCAACGCCAACAAGATGGCCGTGGTGAACTGGGTCCCCGTCAAGATCGACGTGCCCATACTCGTCCCCGAGGGCGAGTTCTCGCTGGAGAAGTACATGTCGTCCGGGCTGCAGCCGGGCGAGGAGGAGCTCCCCGAGGCCCCTCCGGCGGGCCAGAAGCCCGCGTTCGTCCCCGACGCCGCGGCGCTGGAGCAGCTCGAGGGCATGGGGTTCCCGCGGGCGCGGTGCGAGAGGGGCCTCCACGCGACCGGGAACTCGGACGCCGGGGCCGCGATGGAGTGGATCTTCGCGCACATGGAGGACCCGGACATCGACGCGCCGGTGGTGCTCGAGGGGGGGGCGGCGCCGGAGGTGGACGCGGAGAAGGTGGGGATGCTGATGGCCATGGGGTTCGCGGAGGGGCAGGCGAAGAAGGCGCTCAGGGAGACGGGGGGCGACGCGGAGAGGGCGGTCGAGTGGGTGTTTAGCCACCCGGATGACACGGGGGATGACGACGCGGGCGCGGGCGCGGAGGCCGGGCCGGGGCCTGGGGCGGAGAGGGAGGTGGCGGGGACGACGGAGCCGGGGAGGTATAAGCTCCAGTCTATTGTGTGTCACAAGGGGACGAGCATCCACGCCGGGTAAGTTTGTGGTTTATGTCCTGGATCCTTTTTTTTTCTCCCCAGCGACAATATGTTGTATCGCACTGGATATGCTAACGATGCGGGCCATAGCCACTACGTCGCGTTCATCCGCAAGAAGCTAGAGGGCGAGGAAGGCGAGCCGTGGGTGCTGTTCAACGACGAGAAGGTCGTGGAGGGGGGCGACGTGGGCGAGATGTCCAAGTTCGCGTACGTGTACTTCTTCAAGAGGGCCGGAGAGGGAGGGCCGTAAGTTTTTTTTTGTTTCTACGAGGTGTGGGTAGAAAAGAAAGGGGGGCAAGGTCATGGTTACAAAAGGCGGAGGTGGTGGGAGGGATGGGAAAGGGAGCATAGCTACTGTTAGAGGGTTCTCGCGAGGAAGAGTTACAAGTACACGCAAGTATTGAAAGTTTTGAAATAGAGGTGGACAGCCACATGTTTTCCATACCGTACCGAGAAAGATATTTCTTCGGTGTTCGCTTCCGCCCCGGTTTGGGTATCGTGTGAAGGCTGTTTGCTGCTTGATACCTCCCCACTACGGTCTGCAGTCAGCTTCAGGCCAGTTTCGAAAGCCAGGGGAGGGAGGGGAGGGAGGGGGGGGGAAGGGAACCCTTTTCAGAAGTCAACTTCCCCGGGCTGGGAAGACCTATTTGTGGGTGTTTGGAAGGGCCGCAGCCGTAAACTTGGTTGGCTCGCTGATCATATTAATTTACACGTTTTAAGACTTTCCTTGTCCAATCTCTTCCTCTGTACAAATTCGGTCTAAAGACACCATTCCTCTCGCGGTATCAAACCAACCACCCTCCCCTTACCTCCCCAGCCCATTCCTCCTCATACACCCGCGGATCAGGGACCGCCCCTTAATCCGCAAGCCGGTAGCTCACAAGCGTCTCAACCCGGTGCGAGTTCGTGCTGAATCCCCTCAGCTGGACCCTCTCCCCGCCCTCGATCTCCTTGGCGTCGCTGTCGCCCCACTCGACCGGCACCTCGGAGTCGGCGTCGGCGTACACGAGCACGTTGAAGGTGCATGCGCCCGCCGACAGCTGGGGGAGGAAGGTGACGGAGGCGGTGATCTGGCGGAAGATGGAGGCGATCTCGTCCTGGATCTCCTTCTCGGTCTTCTCGGGGGCGGCGGCAGCCGGGGAGGAGGTGGCGGAGGGGGAAGCGTTCTCGTCTGTTGAGGAGGCGGCGGCGGCGGGCTTGCGGGCTGGTTTGAATATTTGGACCTGTTTTTGGTGTTGTTAGATGGGTATTTGCGTGGAGGGGGGATTTGGGGGGAGGAGACACGCACGTCAAACTGCCACCGCTCGACATGCTCCCCCGTCTCCTTATCCGTAATCACAATCACCAGCCTCGATATCTTCCCGCCGACCATCCACCTGTCCAGCTGCCCCATGATCTTCTTGATGTAGGCCTTGACCTGGTCGTCGGCAGACACTGTTGTTTTTTCGGGTCAGTCGGTCTTGGTCTCTATGTGATGATTTGTGGGGTTCGAAGGGGATTGATTGAAGAGGGGGGGAGTGGGTGATACCTAGCATGTTCAGGCCGTATTTCTTGACTCTGCTGCGCGTCAGTATAGCTCCGTAGAGAAGAAGTCGCAGGAGCGGGAAGGGGGAGGTGGATGGAAACGCACGCCGTGAAGTCCTCCGCCGGATAAACCCCCCTCTGGAACCTACTCCCGTCAGTCTCTAGCTCGTAAAGCCCGTCTCCCGCAGGCGCACTCCTGCCCCAATCCCTCTCATCCATATCCCGTAGCTCCGGCGCAGACTTACAGGATCGAGTGTATCGAGTATTGGAACTAGAAGAAAAACGTCAGCTCTCCCATCCAACCCAATCCCATGTGATCCTCCAACTTAGAACCTGCCACCACCAATCGTGCCCACCAAGAAAGAAGAGGGGGGGGGAAAGAACCCACAAACTCCGCAACAAGCCTCGCGCTCCCCTTAAGAGACAGCTTGTGCGTCTTCTCCTTGTCCTTTCCCTTATCCTTGTCCCCCTTCTCCCCCTTCTCCCGCGTCCTCTCCCTCGTCTTCTCCCGCGTCTTCTCCTTCTCCCCCGACGCCGACATCTTGGGCGGCGGCATCTCGTTCGTCTCTTTCAGTCTTTCTTTCTATCTTTCCCTACTTCTTTCCTTCTCGTCCGGCCCAAAAGGGGGTGGGCTTCTTTTTCTCTTTGCGTGTTCGTCAAGTCGTGGAGGAGCTTCGGAATATCGTCGGATCGAAAGAATGGATATGATGTTTCCGCCGGCGAGCTTCTCGTTTTTCGCTGGAGGGCGGCGGGAAAGGTGGGATGTCGTCAGGTTTTGGAAGGAGGTGCTGGATTGGATTTGTTTACTTTGGTTGCGGGGTAGGAAACTATGGATACCTTTTGCTTGTATCATTCGAATGGATGCAATATGACAGTGTGAAACTTATATACTTTTACTGTGTTAATACGCGAGGTAACAATGCCATGTACAGTGCGCCGCCATATTGATTCTCCTACATCTCTCCCGCAATACTGTGCCGATATGTACAGCCAGCACCCTCAACACTGAGAACCGTTATCGTGCATTCCTCTATGGTGTTACTCGAAGTGTTCATGCGTCCTCCTCCTCTTCTCGCACCCGTACAACAAGAACGACAAGACCCCACCCCAGTAGGAAAACCAGCAAGCCATAGCTTCCATTTCCTCCCTCCAAAACGGAGCTAGAATCTTACTTAGCCTCCACTCAACACTCTTCCACCGGAAGAACCACTCCAGTCCATTGCAGCGCAGGACAAAACAGAGGAGAAGAAAGCGTCAAACGGTAGGTGGTACGTATATATATTTAGATTTCTCTATATATTCACTCCACCCAACTACCAATCCCTAACCCCGTCGTAAATCCACTCGAGGCCCCGTCGTTGAGGACCGGAAACCACGATAGGCTACCAATTATGTAGCCTTGGATCGACGCAAAAGGGGGGCGGGACTCGGGACTGGCAGGGGGACTGCCACAGAGTAGGTCGGCCGGGCCTGTCTGCTATGTGTTAAAACAAAGGAACAAGAAAATGACAAGCCTGAAAAATCCCGGGGTATCTGTAATCTCTCTCTCCCTCGATCCATTAGGTTTCCTCTTCCCCTATCCCTACTCCCAATGCGCCCACCGTATATCTTTCATCTAGATCGAGCACACACACACACATACACAAAAAAACCCTCGCTCGAGACACACACCGACTCTAAGACGTGTGGGACTGGACGTCAGACTCGTCGTGGGCCGGGGGACCGGCGTAGTTCTTGTGGCCCCACGCCCAGTACCACGCCGCCGAGATGACCGTCGCGCCGACGAAGACGACCGACGCGTAGTTCACCGTCGCCGCCGTGGCGGGGACGAACGACGGCATGCAGAAGAGGGGCATCGCGAGCGCAGACCACGCGAGCGCGATGATGTTCAGCGGCAGGCCGAACTTGCCCAGGGAGAACTTGGCGCCCTTGATGTGCTTCCGCCCCGTCGCCACGCTGATAGCGATGGGCGTCGCGTACGACGCCGTGAGCGAGATGACGCCCACGCCCGAGAAGGCGTTGAAGGCAGTCGTCGAGCCGAAGTAGATGAGCCCCAGCAGGATCTGCACCACCATGCTCAGCATCATGGCGTTGAGCGGCACGTCGAGCTTGGTGTTGACCTCCTTCCACCACCGGGACCCGGGGATGGCGCCGTCGCGCGCGAACGCCCACGTGCAGCGAGACGCCGCCGTCGTGCAGCAGATGCCGCAGAGGATGGCGAGGACCATGAGCGGCACGAGCAGGCCGATGGCGCCCTGGGCGGAGCCCACGGCCTCCTTGAGGATGGTGGGAACGGGCTGGCCGCTGCTGAGGTTGACGAGCATCGTGATGTCAGGGAGCACGAAGACGAGCGGGATGAGGAAGAGTAGGCCGGCGATCATGTTGATGACGATGGTGGCGACCATGGCCTTGGGCACCTGGGTGGCGGGCTCGTGGACCTCCTCGCACATGGAGATGATCATGCCGGTCGACGACGTCGCGTAGCCGGCGTGGAGGAGGCCGACGCAGAACGACCAGCCGTCGGGCCAGCCGCTGTTGGTCTCGAAGTGGGTGAAGACGTACTTGGCCGAGTGGCGGCCGCCCTTGGCCAGGACGAGCGTGGATATTAGGATCGCGATCACACCGGCGAAGGTCCAGAAGATGGTGGCAGTCTGTATATAAAAGACAGTTAGGACTGGGTAGTCGTCACAAGAAGGGGCTAACTATAAACCTGAGGGGGGAAGGCGTTTGGGGGTGAGGGGAGGCCGAGTAAAAGCAACCCAGGGATACACGAACATCAAGAATGGGCAACCACCTGTTCCCGAGCGCCGACACGGCGTTGCACAACAACGTGATGGCGAGGAAGATGAGGAACACCTGGTACGTCTGGGCGTCGAAGATGGGCACGCCCGGCTCCGACTCGAACACGTTTATGCACGCGACGAAGAAGAGCGTGGTGCCGAAGTTGACCGCCAGCGTAATAGTAATGTTTCCCACCACGTAGAGCCAGCCGCAGATCCAGCTCGCAATGCGCTTATACTTGGTGGGCGCGAGCATGAAGGCCTGATAGTAGACGCCTGGCAGAGTAAAAAAGAAAGTGTCAGTTCACAACAAGTTCCTCTTCTCAATCTTCTCCCCCAAGCCGACTAGGGGCGGCAAGACAAGGGGCACCACTTACCTCCAGCAGTCGGGTAAACGCTCGTAATCTCTCCCAGCGAAGCGGCCACACAGATGATAATCAATGACACGAGGACCCACCCCCAGATGATGTTCACGGGCCCCCCGCCGGCGAGGGGATAGAAGAGCGTGGTAGCGAGCCCGTACGGGATCGACGCGAGGACGAAGGACATGAAGGCGACCTGGAGCGTGGACCGGCTTCGCGCAAGCTCGGGCTTGTAGCCGAGGGCCGCGAGGGCCTCGTCGGCCTGGGCGTCGGTGCCCGCGGTGCCACGGCGGCGGAGGGACTCGCCGTCGACGGCCGCCGCCGACGTCGTCTTAGTGGGCTCGGGGGACGACGACATCTTGTCTGGCGCGAAGTGTTGACGAGCCAGAAGAGGGTTGGGGGTAGGAGGCAGTTCTGGTCAGGGAGGTTCGATCGTCAGCAAGGAAGAAAGATCGAGAGGAAAGGGGGGAGGGAAAAGAAAAAGTAGCGAGAGGTGAGACGAGAGAGAAGAGGACCGAAGCAGAAAAAATGATCAGCCCGAGAGGTTACATACAAGTAAATACACGCAGCAAGGAAGAGCCAGGGTAATACTCGTATGAGGACGAGTATACAAGTAGACAAGGGTGCCAAGCCAAGCGCAAAACAAAATAGGTCGACGATAAAGCCTGGCGCAGCGGGGGCCCCGCAGAAACGACGAATCACCCACTCAGCAATCTCACCATCTCTGCACTTTCCCTGCTTGCCTCCGTCTTCCTCGTTCGCAGAAGGATCCACCCGTGCGGGCCCCCCGACACACCTAGCCCAAGTCTGTGGAACCAGCTAATACCAACTGCACAGGCCAGGATAAGAGCTAAGACTCGGGCCTTCGAGCACTAGTGTGGGGGGCTCTGGTGAAATGGCGAGGGGGTGTTGGGGTTCCTCCAGCTTCCTAATCCGGGCTAGGCGATGTGACGTTGGCCTTGATGCGAGTTTGATCACGGTCATCCGCGGCCATGAGCATGGGCGTTTACGAGTAAGGAAAGCTGGCGCATGCGTCCGAGGGTGGTGTGTGGAGTGGGGTGGATGCGAGTGCATCGGTGTCCCTAAAAATGCATGGCCGGGACTGGATTACTCAACCGAGTGCAACGTGACGTAACTACAGGTTGTCCTCATACTTGGACATCTACGGAGTACGAGTAAAGGGAAAGAGCGAATAGAGAGGGGGACGTCTATGGCCGGGAAGGCAATTTGGAGAGGAAGGAACGAATGGGGGCGGGGGCGAGATTTTGGTACCTGGTAATTGGAGGGGATAGGAAGGAACGGCGCGGGAGAGAAAAGTCAATCGGGCAAAGGAAGAAGGAACCACCAAAACAGAGACACCTCATTGGCTCCCACGCGAAAACCGCCCTGTCCCAAGATTACTACGTCATTGGCCAAGATTGTGGCTCTCGGGCCAAGAGGAGCGTTTTGTTCCTTTTTCGGAGCTCGGATACTCCGCTCTCGGGTCATCCGTTACATCCACGCTAAAAGAAATATTGTCACCCTGAAATTGCGCTGCCGGCCGGAAGAGGAAGAATATCATGTGAAAACTTCGATTTTCTGCATGCACGAGGGAAGGTGCAGGGATAGGGCGAGCTTAAGCCTTTTAAGGGCGCGGGCCTTTTTCAAGGCTGGTATGCACGAGGACGGATCGGTATCGACTTACAGAAAATTACGAGCCGTTATTAGTATTGGGTATTATGTCGCATCTACATGCTACGTTTACCTGTCAGCCGAGATCTCCGCTAGCGTGGTTGGCCTTCGAGTAGAAACAGAAGACGGCTCGGGCCCATCACTAATCCCCGGGAGCAAAGAACTGCATTCACCATCGCTTGCTAGTTATCGAAGTTATCGAATACCTCCCAACCGAGACCAAACGCCAGGCTAGAAACCCAAAATTGCTAAAAATCCAAATCCGAAATCCCCCCCCAAAAAAGACTAGGTCCGCCCCAGTATATACTCGCTCCTAGTACAAGATCTTCACCTCCTGATATGGAGCCTTGTCAAGATCGACCCTCACCGCCCCGTCCTCTTCCAGCCACGATCCTTCATCCGTGATCGGAATAGCCGCCTGGGTGTGTCGAACCTCCTGTCGACTAACCCCCGCCTTATCCCTCGGGATCCAGAGGCTCTCCATCGGCGTTGTCATGACCGGCGGCCAGTACGCCTTGTGCGCGTAGTCCTCCGGGTACGACTCCGTCGGGTCGGGCATGTCGGGGGGCAGCATCGCCTGCAACGCGGCGAAGTCGTCGAACGTCCCCGGGTGCAGGAACCTCAAGAGGAAGTTCGGGTTCGCCGTCCGTTCCGGCCTAATCCAGGGCGCGAGGTACCCGTACGCCCACGTCAACCCTAGCGAGTCGGCAAGAGACCTCACCCGCGTCTTGACGGCCCCCTTCGCGGCGTCCGTGAGGGACGACACCGCCCCGTCCGCACCCTCAACTCCCAACCCCATTCCTCTATCGCTCGTAGGTCCGTGCTCCGGGCCACCGGCAACCTTGCCCTCTTCCACGTCGAACGGGTAGTGCGGCTGAGCCGTGGTCGCCTCGTTCCGCCCAATATCAAACACCTCCCCTCCCGCTAGCTCGTCGCTCTCGAGACTTAGGGTACGGGGCAGGTTGTACATTAGCGGGGTGATCGAGTCCGAGATACTAAGGTGCATCAGCACCGAGAAGACGAGGAACAGGACCATGAGAACCATCGGCGCAAAGGCGGAGCGGAGTGCGAAGAGCCCAATCATGCAGACCTCGGCGAGGTAGAGGCCGACAATGAGCTGCATCAGGGCGCGTGGGTAGACAAGGCCTCGGGTGTCGATGCTGGTATTATAGACATAAAGGAGGTTGTAACGGTAGGCAAGGTATATGACGTAGATTCCCAACGTGGCGAATCCAAGGATTAGGGGCGCGATACAGGAGTAGCTAATGGCTGGGAGGTTGTCAGAAAGGAAGTTCCCAGCAAGGGTGCCGCAGAGCTGGCGCGAGGGGACCTAGGCATCAGAGTATGGAGAGAGAAGGAGAAAACCTACCGATGACCCCCATGTTGGTGAACACGGGGAATATCGCCCCCCAATGTATCACCCTGACCTTGTGCCACGTGTTGAACATCACCCTCGGACTCCCCATCCTCTTCGCGATGACGTAGTGCCGGAAGATGTCCACCAGGTGCACCATGCCGCTCGCGCCGAAGGCGAGGCACTGGATCAGAATGTATGAAATGTAGAAGTTAGATGACGTGGGGAGTTTTTCAGCGAGTAGGTCCTTCGCTGAGAGGGGGTCCTTGATGACGGACGTCAACGCGCCCGAGGCAGCCGAGGTGAGGGTCGTGACGAGGAAGACCTGGACGACCTGGAAGGCGAAGTAGGCGTTCTGCACAAAGAGTTCGATGTGGGAGAGAGACGGGACGCCCGCAACGCGGGCGCAGACTAAAAGACGTATCAGTACAGACTCATGACCGAACAGGGAGAGGAGGGTGGGGGACTAAAGAAGGACTAGAGGGTAGGGAGGGAAGGGCGAAGGGGACGGAAGTGGGCAAGCAACGAGGAGCAAGAAATGAGAGTAAGGACGGGAAACCTACATCGGAGCATCCAAGGCACCAGGGCCATCAGGAGGGAGAGCGCAAGCGCGGGCAGGAAGCCCTGCAGGAGCCCAGTGATAGCTTTAGGTAATTTCATAATCCACCCCAAAAAGGGAATCATCTCGGCCAGTGTCCCAATATTCGACATAGCGCCCACAAATGCCGCGGGGAAAGACCAGAACACGATAGCGGCAGTAATGACGCCTAGCATGGCAAAGCGTCTCGCAATCCTCTCGGGCCCCTGCATCCCAAGCACCTCCCATACGACCTCGTCGGGCCGCACACCGATGAACCGCGGCGACATGAAGTTTGGCCGGTGATGCGCCTGGGTCTGGTACGCCGCCTCGGCCTCGGCCTGCGTCGCAAACTCTATGAAGGCCGCGGGTATCGGTTTCCCTGCGCCCATCAGGAGGCGGCGCTTGGCCTTCTTGATGCGCGGGGAGAGGAGCTTGAGGCGGTTGCGCGTCCACTTTATGGTGTCGACGCGGCGGAAGTAGTTCGCCACGGGCCGGTGGTGGGGCCGCTCGGGTGCGCGAATCCATTGGGCTGCGACGGAGCCGTTCACGTCGGGGAAGCCGGCGGGTAGCTCGTCGGTGGTGGAGGAGGGCAGGGCCGTCTTTTCGACGTCGATCTCGGGAGAGGAGGGGGTGCTGGTGGGAAGGGACGTGTTGTCGGCGTTTGAGAGTGTAGAGGATGAGGCCGCCGCCGCTTTGAGCTGCTTGTTACGCCGTTCGTTCGCCATTTTTATGAGGCGGATCTCGGCCCTCTCGAGGCGCCGCGCGGTCTGGTCCCTCTCGTCGACGAGCTTCTCGAGCTCATCGACGTCCTTGGGGATCCACACATTCTTCACGCCGTCGCCGAAGACCTTTCGGAGTCTGCGTTCGTCGAGGTACCGCTGGGGGACGCAGAGGAAGAGGACGGTCCTGGATGAAAGGCGCTTCGACTGGTAAGGGGACATGAGGTATGCGTGGCGGAGGTTGATGTAGAAGATGCACTCGCGGTAGATTGTGAACATGATGAATCCTGATTATATCTGTCAGCCAAGGGGAGAGAGAGGGTGGTGGGGTGGGTAGCAAGGCGACGCACCGAAGAAGAGGTATGCGACAAGGACATGCACAAAGTACAGGGATGGCACCGCCACGTTTCCCATGGTGAGGCTATCGAGTTGGGAGTTGTTGCCGCCGCCCTTAGAATGGACAGGAAGGAGGACGGGCCACGTCAGGCATACCCCCGTGAAGGTGATGAGGGAGAGCATCCTCAGGTAGCGCAGGAAGAGATATGCGTCTAGCGTGCTACGGTGTAGGACATCTTTATCATCGACTTTGATAAAGGCCTTCACCCAGTTGAACCAGGTATTAGGAAGGGCGTCACTCCGCTCCCTGGACAGGACGTTAGAAGATGTCGCCCCGGATCATATTCACAGTTGAAGGAGCTGTGTGGATGGGGGGGCAGGCGCGGGGAGTACGCACTGAGGCAGGAGAGTCGAGAGCATGGTCCGAGGGCGGTAGACCCTCGGCATGCGGTGCCTCAAGCACCAGAAGATGAGCATGCATACTATGGCGAAGATGAGGACGGGAAGGAGGGTGCTGAAGAGGGAGCTGAGAGACGATGGGTCGCCGTTGGAGACATCGATCTTGCTTAGAGTGCCGCCCCCGGTCGAGTTGTCTTGCGCAGAGCCGACCCTGGGGTCGCTGCCCTCGCCGATGTCCTGGGATTCTTGATGTTAGATCTTGGGCGTCTATAGACGGCGGGAGCGCGCGGTGAGTGGGAAGCAGCAGGCGAAGCTTGGCAGGCCGACGCAGGGACGTGGACGGGAACGGGAATGGAAAGCAATAGGGTTGGAGACGACGAGAGAGGAATATGAGATATCAGACGAAAGGACATATTAGACGAGGATGAGATACAGTACATACCAGCGGAGCTCTCGCCAGCAGCGGTGGCGGCCAGCTCATCGTTCAGACCATTTGTGGGGCACAGGCACAGTTTAGCGTATAGAATCTGACTTAGGCCAACGAGGACGATATTGGTGATATCGTGAATTGAGATGTGAGGATATCTGTCGGTGGGTAAGAGAAGAGTCGACGGTCACAGCAAGGTGGTGGTGGTGGTGGTGAGGGGGGCCGGCTGAGGAAAAGAAGATGTGAGTGAGAGGGTGGTCTTGCCAGTGTTGTTTGTCTTGCCCCACACCGCAGGGTGCAATGTACCAATACAGGGGGTAATACTTATTAATATATGGCGACTAGTACAGAGGGAGAGTAAATCTTAGGTGGGGAGGGACTTGACGACAGGGGGGCAGGTACAAGCTGTACATAAAGTGGACAGGGGCCAGGGGTCCAGGGTTCCGGCGATCCTTGGCGATGGCACCCGTGATTCAGCCCCAAGTCGGGAGAGCCAGCTATTGTTTTATTCTGTTTTCTCCCTCTCGTATTTTTATCTCATTTTCTCATTTTCCTACGCCGGTACCATATAATACACGGACAACTATTTCGAGTGCAGTGTCTCATATTGTCTTGGGCCATGCACAATACAAGTATTACTCAGCATGAAAGCAATTTTCTCTACATCGGGTCGTCCATCAGTCGCTCTTTCCGAGTGGAGACCCGGGGATGAGATCCGAGGAAATGGATACCCGCACTTGGGAGTACGAAGTAGGTCGAGGATGTGACGAGTACTGAGTATCCGTACTTGTGAGAGAGAATGTTGTACTTGTACTCAGACTCGAACTCGTGCAGAAGCAGCTTTCGCATGCCACGGCAGGCTAGCCGCGACCGTTAGACGTTACAAGTAGTACGGGGGCTGTCGGCAGATCTGGGCACTAGGGCGGGGGGACTCGGGCATCGAGAGCAGCCCAATCCTCGCGCGGCACAACCGTACAGGTATGGATACTCCTTCTCCATACGGAATACTCCGAGCTCGTATGTAGGCCCAGATACGGCCCCATCGAACTTTTAGTTCATGCATGCATGAGCCTCCAGAGTAAGACTGAGAGTGAAACCCCCCGGCGAAATAACAAGGATCCGGCATGGTGGCTTGCAGCCAACGCCGCCGTGATGACAACGTGGCTTGCCAACTGTCTTGCAGCAGAGACCTATGTACTCCGTATAAGTAGCCCTTCGGGTTTCCCTCTGATTGTCGAACTTGGGAAAGTCGTGATGTTCCCTGCATGGGAATACGAGTGCAAGCAGATGTACTCCGTAACTCCCGTCAGATCCATGATCACCCTCGTGGTGGAGAGCAGGCTGAAGGTTGATCGCCTTGTAGGTTGATCGAGTACGCTTGTACTTGTACAAGCAACCAACGCCCGGTCCCTATCTTCCCTGGTGATTCGGCTGCCTCCGCAGCGGGAATGCAGATCGATTGGCGGGTCGGGAGGCGAAAACGACATGGAGCAGGATCTCCAAGCACAATGGGCGGCGGGCAACTTTGTACTACGTAGGGCACTCGACGAAGGCCTGTGTCACGCACCGAGCATTACCCTTATTTGACAGCCGGCCAACCGAAATCGGAAGCGATCAACGGTATCGGGCCGCGCGAGAAGCCCCGCCTAGCCTAGATAGAAGAAGCGCACATGGTACTCGTAAGCCCGGTGAGCACCGATATGCATACCAAGCCTACGACCTCAGTATTACAACTAGCAACTAGCGTTAAAGTTGCAGCTTTTACCAGACAAGAAGCAAGGAAAGGGAAGTGGCAATCCCGGCGAAACCCTGGAACTAGCTTCCCACTGGGGACTGGTGGTGGCGACTTCCTTCGGATACCAAGGGCGGAGCGGAGATATCCACCACCTGCGCCGAGGAGGATGAGGTACACAAGTACAAGGGTTAAGGTACGCAGCCACTCGTTTTCTCGTCTTTGCGCCTTCCCACTGGGTTAGTGCGGATACCACCGCCGTTCAACAGGGTCCATCCGTCAGCACATGGAAGGAAGTAACCCCTCGATTCAGTGTCTCATTCGCCCGGTTCCCCGGTGCCGCCCCCACCGCCCCAACCGGACCCATGTCATTGGTCTATCTCTCCAATCTCAGCTCTCCACATGCCATCGCGCCTTCCCAAAGCCGGGCCGCCAGAGGCCGTCAGCGTGCCATCCGCGCTCAGTTGCACACCAGCCATCTTGCTTCTGGTCGCACCTGTATGGTCTGCCAAACCGAGCTCCGTTACATCGGATCTCCCAATTAGAATCAAACTATTATTATCCTTGCAGTCTCTCAAAGAAGTTACCGAGTTCTCAGTGTTCCTTATGTACTCCGTACTTGCCCTACCTGTTCAAACGGAGTACGACATGGGTGTATCGCAAAATATTGATCCGTCCCGGCGGATGGCGCCCTCTGTTTCGACGACTTCATCGACGAGGGTCAAAATTAAGATGGAGATGGATGATGGAGTCAACACGCCACATAACTAACTCGATTCAGATTCTCACATATCATATCGCATCGCATCGTACCGTATCGTATCGTACCAAAAGCTATACGCACATCATACCCAGAAAAGGAATAGAAGAGGCGAGAAAAAAAGAAAGAAAAAGAAACCCCCAAAACAAGAACGACGAGAAAAAGCAAACCAAATCAACGCAATACTACTCCTTGTCGCCCCTTCGCCGTCCCATCGGTATTACCCCAATGTCCAAGCTCCAAACAAATGCATTTCACCCCCTGCCAAATCCCGATCCCATTCCTAATCCCCGATCCCCGATCCCCGATCCCAATTTCGACTGCAATTTCGATCATCCCACTAGTTCCTCCGTTTGTGGTCGTACAAATCCGAAGCACCGGGCCCTTCCCCCTTTCCGTACAAGTGAAGCAATATGCCGAAAAGACTTCCTCCTCCCCCACCCCCGCCTACACCCGCGAGATCTCCGTCGCGGTACTCTCCTGCCTCCGTAGGGGTATCTTGTCCGTGTCGATAGACTCGAGCTCCACCGGCGGCGGTGAGGTCGGCGGCTTGCCCTCGCGGATCAGGGCACGGAGAACGGGGATCGATGCGGCGATGATGGTCGAGGCGCCCTCTGCTATGCCGAAGATGACGAGCTGGACGGAGTCCACTGCGGAAGAAGGGTGAGCTTTTGTTGCAAAGACCGATAAGATCCTAGAGGAGATGGGGCAAGGGTAGAGGGTAAGATGACAGAGGGCTTGGCGCGCTCGAGACATGGGACATGAGACATACCTGGCTGGGTGCCCCTGAGATCTGGAACCTTGCTGACCTTGACGAAAGAGATGGCACCAGCACTGCGGGGTGGGTGTGTTAGTCGGGACCGTTGTCGTTGCCTCCTTGGGGATGGGGAAGGGGCACGCTCTGGAAACTCACAAGGCGCCCATGCTCATGGCGACGAGCACCCCGATCTTCTCGCGGCGCGTCATCCTCAGGTTCCAGATGATCTTCCACGGTAATATCGACAGCGTGATGTCCATGGCGCCGGAATATGCTAGCCAACCAACAACCCGTCAGCCCCTTTCTCCCCTCAGTCCCCCCCTCAAGCGGAAGGGGGCCGAACAAACTCCTCATGCAAAAGTAAAAGCGAGGGGGGGCTGGGGGAAGACTCACACGTAGCAAACATAAAGTACGCGACCTTCAACTCGGTGTTGATCTCGAAGAAGACCAATACGGCGCTGCTACCCATGATGGCCGTCATGGTCACGATGATGCACCAGATGAGCTTGAGGATGGCCCCGTCCGAGATGCGCGCGAGCGTCAGCGCGAACGACGTCTTGCTCCACATGGCCGCCATGACGGAGAAGAAGCCCGCGACGTTGGCGAGCGTGGGCAGCCTGAGGAGCGCGTCGGGCCCGATGGGGGAGTTACGGCCGTAGCCTAGGGAGACGGAGACCGAGGTCATGGCCGCTGCGATGGCTAGGGATATCTGTGTTGTCGGCGGGCTGTTAGCAAGACGCGCTCGGGAAGCCCGGGAAGAAAAGGAAGGGAGGGGGAGACCAGAATCCGATGCTAAGTCGAGATACGCGCGGTGTGAGGAGAGCCAAGACGTACCCAGGCGAGCTTAAGCAGCCAGTCATCCCACCATAACCGTCTCTGCCGCGAAGTCTTACAGTATACCCTCAGCGCCACGACGATAAACGACACCCCCGTCATCATCCAGATCGAGTAGTTCAGCACCGGGCCAAAGTCTTCCACGGGACCCTGCTCACCCGCCTCGGCCCCCGCCCCCGCCGCTGCCTCGGTCACCGGCGCCGTGGCCACGAACGTGGCGGCCGTGAGGAAGTCGAGGGCCTGCGTCGGCGTCGTCGGTATGGGCGTCGTGGGCGTCGTCACGGCGGGGGCGGAGACGGCGTTGGACAAGTACGGCGCGACCTGCCTGAGCCGTAGTATCGCCATTTTCCTCCCACTTTTTTTTTTTACTTCCCTCCCTCGAGAGGGGACGAGTTTCGTTGTCGAGAGCAGCACGTAGTCGAATATACCAAAGGAAGGGATGATAACCTCAACCTCACGTCGGGATACAGAGAGTTAAAGAGCGTGGTGGGCTGATCGAGAGAGTCGGAAAGCCCTTGTTCATGGTCTAAGTCTGAATATGAGGTGGTGAGTAAGCGAGTGAGTGAGTGAAAGAGCAAGAGCTAGAGAGAGAGAGAGAGAGAGACGGAGTCACAGATCGATGAGGCAACGAATCTGGGTATCGTGGGACTATAATGGAGTTTTATTCTCTTGGTCTCCTCCATCCCCCCCCCGGCCCCCCCGCCCCCTCATTAACAGCTTTGTCTGCTCTGATCGTCGCTTTTCCAGGGATTCGAAAGGGACGGCACAATACATCTCTGCATTCTCTTCCATGCAGGAGAGGGAGGAACGTAGGAGGCGGGGCGCAAACCACACACACGCGAGGATGAGGAGGATGTGCGACGATCCGGCAGGAATGAGGACCAGAGCACTCAGTGCATCGTTTTAGACTGGGGGAAGTTACCCCCCCCCCCTCTCGGGACCCTTTCTCTCGTTTATTAATCTATATTATTATTCGCTCGAGAAATACAGTTAATTATTCTCTACGCTTGACCATTTACACTCCCGGTCGAGCAAAGGATAGAACTGGTATATAAAGTCGTCGCTGCATATTACCACCCGCCCCGAATCGTCGAACATCGAGACCAGGATGTATTACTCGCAGCCAAGAGTTTGGAGGATTAATCAAAACCCGCATTGGGGAAGAACCCTCCCTCTTTGCCGGAATGGCGATCACGCGTCGAGCAATTGGCACATCACGCCGGAAATGCCAGGTTTTCCGCACGTCCCCTTCACCGGCATTTTCGCAAAAGATTCGAATTACTGCTGTGATTTTCCATTTCGTGAACCAACCTCAATCCACATCAGCCCACCAGGGATGAAAATTAGCCCCCAAATCGTTTCGACCGGTGTGCTTGTCGCCCGGACGGGCGGAGGTAGTAGATTCTATTCTCGGTAGCGTCTACGCCTGGGGAAGCGATAGAGAGGAGCCGGTGGGAGGAGAAGCGGGCAATGGGATGCAGGAAGCTGCCAGGCTTCTCATTCACTCTCCTTCAGCGCGACTAATATTCCACTGTCTTAGGGTTACGGTTGCGTTTTTCTTGGGAGATTTTGGGTATGGTCTAGAGTCCTTGGCCACAGCCTTAACGTCTCGGACCGGCCAAGGAGGAGGGCTTTGACGCCGTCCGCGCGCGCGGGACGGCTGGGCGCTGCCATGTGCGCCCGGGGGAGGGATTCCCCGAGACGCATGCAACCCCACGGGCATTGCGGGGGATTTTGCGGAGGGACCGGGGGAGCGGAGAGCGAGGTGGCTCGCTAAAGCCTCCCTATTTAGCTTTGCAGCACCGTCTCTCCCCTGCGTTGAGATATTACATGCAGGAGGCTGAGCAAGGCGGAGCCAGGTATTATCCCGCCCGGGTGGTGGTTCCCGCACGTGTAAGTGTTTGTGGACATCCCGGAAAGAAATGTTTCCCGCGTTCCGGCCGGCAGTTGAATAGTAGCGAGTTGGGTATGATATGGGTCCCGGCCCATAAGTGGCTGAGTACATGGCATACTGGCATCTATGGGTAGAGGGGGACGGCCTCTCGTGTATCTGTGTAACTACACCCATTACCGAAGAGAGATGTAGGTAGCATGACGCCAGAGCCACACCGGCATGTTCACCGAGCTTAAAAGATCATCGTAAGCACCAAGAAGGGACAAGCGTGCGACAAGAATGGCCCATGCTCATATCGGAACTGGCCGACTAGAGTCCCCAAGTTCCTGGTGTGAACCCGAGTTGATGTGTCTGCAAGGTTTGTTAGGAAGGTAAAAAAAATTACTAAAAAAAGACACGGGGCGAGGTAAGGGAGGAAATGGGACGATTAGATACAAGGGGCAAGTCTTAAGAGCGTCTTGTGTGGGCGGGGACAGCGCAGATCTCGCGGAGGAGGGAGGAGAGAAAGAAGACAAGAAACGGGGCATTCGAGCTCGGCAGTTGGATGGGGATGATACTCGTCACTTGCACTCGTCGAGGGAAATCTACTCCCGTAGTAGGTACGGGGTCTTGGGTTCAGGTTCATGGGGACGGGACGTGTTTTCCTAAGACTCTCCAATCCCAACCCTATTTCTATCTAAAAGGGGGGAAAGGGAAGAAGGGGAGGCAAAATAACAAGCGCCAAGTCGGCAACTTTGCCGAACTCATGTTGGGATGATTTTCCCCTGGCGGTGAGGGTACGACAGGACCCCGGTTCTTACACACGCCATAAACCCTCTTCTCCTCTCGATGGACTCGATGAGAAAAGGTCAGACGCTGCGCCTAGCACGACCAGGTTCGGGTAACGGGTCGTCTACTTCCGCATCCTCGAGGCCCGGTGTTCAAGCGAGTGGGCTGAGTTCTTCTTCAAGAAAGATGCAAGTCGCCGGAATGGGAAGAAGGTGAGACTCCGACTACTGGTAATAATAAGGGTGGGATGAACAGGGACAGGGTAGGCAGAGACAGGGTAGGTGCACGGATGCGGGGGTGAAACATTTGCTGGTCGATCTGGAGAATCGGAACTATGGGAGACGCGAGGGTCTTCGCTGCGGATGAGAGCTGGGCGTGATGGGCACGATTTCAATCCACGAGAGATGGGAGAGCAAAACAAAAGGTTCATCGGTGTTAATAGAGCCAAGCGAAGAAGAGGGAGAGAGGGCTCTTGGGTGAGATCCTTCTTCCCTCCCCCTTGAAATCCTCTCTCATTAGTTCTTGCTTATTAGAATTCTTCTATACGATGGGTGATCTTGGAATCTTTACACAGAATACAACGTAAAAATGGTGGATCGGATTTGTTAGAGCGGTAGAAATGTAGTACTTTAGAAGATCACAAGAGACTCGAGTCGTGAGGTCCTCGTTGCTCGTCGTCGGTCGTGAGAGTAAGAAAGGTGCCCCACTTTGGTACCTGGCCTAACGCCTAATCTTCGGCGGAAACAGAGCCAATCGATTAAGTAGTTCTTATCGATAAGACATACCAACCCCGCGATAAGAAAAAAAATTCAATAGGGAAAGAAAGAAAAAAAAAAGAAGAAAACTGGGCCTATTGAGCGAAACCGCCCTTTTGAAGTTCCGGTTATGTCCTTGTGATTTATTCGCCCACCGCCCACCCCGACTCCCCGACACGTCCCTGCTCTCCATACGAGCCGACTACCGAAAACATGTCGATCGAGGAGCTAAGCACCACCCCGGTGAAGGTGAAGAAGGATAAGAAGATGAAGAAGGACAAGAAGGAGAAGAAGGAGAAGAAGGCGGAGGCGGCCGAGGTTGACGTGCCTGCTGAGGGAGACGCTGCGGAGTTGGAGCAGGCAAAGAGGGAAAAGAAGGAGAGGAAGGAGAAGAAGAAGGCGGAGAAGGCGGCGGCAAAGGCGGCGGCAAAGGCGGAGGCGGCGGAAGAAGCGGTGGAGAGCGGCGACGCTCCCACTGCCGCGCCTGAGGAGCCCGAGAAGAAGAAGAAGGACAAGAAGGATAAGAAGGAAAAGAAGGACAAGAAGGACAAGGCCGCCAAGAAGGAGAAGAAGGCAAAGGCAGCCGCCGCCGCGGAGGCAGACACCGAGATGACCGACGCCCCCGCGCCCGAGGACAAGAAGCGCAAGACCCGCGACGACGACGCCCCCGCGCCCAAGTCAAAGAAGGCCAAGGCCGACGCGCCCTCCTCCAACGGGTCGGGCGGACCCTCCACATACACCGAGGCCGCGGCGCTCTCGGCCCTCCCTCAGTCCGAGATCGACGAGTTCCTCGCCAGCAAGTTCGTCACCATCTCGGACCCCACGAACCCCGCCACGCTCCCGCGCCCCATCCTCTCCTTCTCCCACCTCCCCTCGACCCCGCTCCTCCGCAAGAACCCCTTCGCGGCCTTCCCCGCCCCGACGCCAATCCAGTCCGCCTCGTGGCCCTCGACCCTCGCGGGCAGGGACGTCATCGGCGTGGCGGAGACCGGGTCCGGCAAGACCATGGCCTTCGCGCTCCCCTGCGTCGAGGCCCTCTCTCTCTCGCGCGCCAAGGGCGGAATACGCGCCGTGGTGGTGTGCCCCACTCGCGAGCTGGCCATGCAGACGCACGAGCAGGTGACGAAGCTCACATCACTCGTCGGCCTCTCGTGCGTGTGCGTGTACGGCGGGTCGCCCAAGCCTGAGCAGCGCGAGTCGCTCCGCCGCGCCGACATCGTCGTCGCCACCCCGGGCCGCCTGAAGGACTTCATCAACGAGGGCTCGTGCCCCCTCGGCGGCGCACAGTTCGTCGTTCTCGACGAGGCGGACCGCATGCTGGACACCGGATTCGAGGAGGACATCAAGGCCATCCTGGGGGCGTGCCCGCCCAAGGAGGACCGCCAGACCCTCATGTTCACGGCCACGTGGCCGGCGTCGGTGCAGGCCCTCGCGTCCAGCATGATGACCAGCCCTGTGAAGATCGGCATCAGCACGTCCGGCGCGAACCCGGACGGAGAGCTGCAGGCCAACATGCGCATCAGCCAGACCGTCGAGGTCGTGGACCCTCGCGCCAAGGAGCAGAGACTCCTGCAGCTGCTGCAGAAGCACCAGACCGGCGCGCGCAAGGACGACAGGATCCTCGTGTTCTGCCTGTACAAGAAGGAGGCCACGCGCGTCGAGGACTTCCTCACCCGGAGGGGGATGAAGGTGGCGGGCATTCACGGCGACCTTAAGCAGGAGCAGAGGACGAGGAGTCTCGAGGCTTTCAAGGCGGGCTCCGTCCGTATTCTTGTGGCGACGGACGTTGCGGCCAGGGGTCTCGATATCCCCGAGGTGAAGCTGGTTATCAACCTGACTGTGAGTTGTGATCTCCCTAACTTTGCTTCGCGCCATCGGTTCCCCTTTGCGGACATTATCTAACACCCTCCTTAGTTCCCCCTCACCATCGAAGACTACGTCCACAGGATCGGTCGTACCGGTCGTGCCGGGAAGTCGGGCGAGGCCATCACGCTGTTCACCCTACACGACAAGGCCCACTCCGGAGAGTAAGCAACCTCCCAGCCCCCCCCATCGCCATATCCGCGCTCCGCACTTTTATTATGGCACGCAAACATGCTAACCTCTCCCTCCCTTCTCAGGCTCATCAACATCCTCAAGTCGGCCGGCCAGCCCGTCCCCGACGAGCTTCTGAAGTTCGGCACGACCGTGAAGAAGAAGCTCCACCCCGTCTACGGCGCCTTCTACCGCGAGGTGGAGACGACTAACATCCCCGCCAAGATTGTCTTCGACGATTAAAGAAGACTATAAAAACGGTGCCAGGAGCAAGCAGGAGAAATTTCTGTACGGGTATAGCCTTGGGTATTTACTTTCTATATAATATAGTACAGGTTGGGGAAAAGAGACAAAAGAACAAGCAAGGACATTTTTTTTCACTTCGATCTAAGCGAGGAATAGCACTCTGTGAGGAAGCGCCGCTCAGCGAGAGCCCTATTGTTTTGTTTCGTTAGTTTTCAAAGGTTCCAACATGGGACAAAACTAAGCATATTTGAAAACGGGAGGCAACGTTGTAATAAGGAAGAAGAGAAAAAGGGGACTCAAAACTCACAGTAGGGCCACAACGGGGAGGGCCATCGCCCCCATGGCCAAGACCTCCATGAACGCGCCCCCTCCCAGTCCCAGCCCACCCAGTATCTCCGGGCCCCTCGCGATGAAGTACCTCCCCGCGACGCACACGCCGACGGCGGCGCCCGAGGGCACCAGCGCCGAGACGTCGGACTCCACCCCCCTCTCGGCGAAGTACGCCCTGACGAACGCCCCCGACCACACGATCCGGCACAGCATGTTCACGGCGTTGGCGACCACGAGCCCCACGGCGGGCTCGAGGGGCAGGACCCTCAGCGCGAGGTAGCTGGCGGCGGCGAAGACGGCGGAGAAGCCGCCCATGTAGACGGACTGCCTCCGGACCTGCGCGGGGGTCGCGACGGACGACACGAAGGCCTCGAGGACGCCGTTGAGGGCCAGGAGCGGGATGTAGGCGCAGTAGGCGGCGAGCGCGGACGCCGCGTCGTCGGACCAGGCGCGGCCCGCGACGAGGGCGAGGAGGGGGGCGGCGAAGGGGGGCGCGAGGGCCGCGATGGGGACGGAGAGGACGAGGTAGAGGCGAAGGAGGCGGCGGAGGTCGCGGGCGGCGGAGGGGGGCGCGGAGGGGGGTGTGGGGGAGGCGAGGAGGCGGGAGAAGTGGGCCCTGCTGCTCTCTTCTACGGGCTGGAAGAGGAGGCGGGCGAGGAGGCCACCGTAGTTGCTCACGAGGGCGTATACGCCCTGGGCGTGAGGGGTGGAGAGGGCGGACACGAGGAGGGTGTCGCCCTGGGTCAGGAAGTGCTTGACGACGCTCTGGCCCATCATGCTCCCTGCGAGGGCGAGCGTGGGCTTGTAGAAGTAGCCCAGGAGATATGTCTCCCCTGCCGCCTCCTGCTTCTCGGCTTTCTCCCCCTTGGCACCCTTGTTAATATACCGACCCATAACCCTCGGAAACACGGAGAACCCCTCCTCTCTCGCGATCCCACGCCCCGCAACCCCGTAGCAGACAAGCAGCACGGCCCCGTACGCCACCTGTCCGTACGCAAACGGCAGGACCCCAACATCGACCCCGCCCCGCGCGGCCCTCCAGGCCGAGAACAGCGTGGCGGCGCACCTCGCCGCGGCCGCGAGGGCCTCGGAGGCGGCCCTTGTGCCGAAGCGGAGCCGCAGCTGCGTCAGCGCGAAGAAGGGCTCGGAGAGGAGCTCGAGGCCGGCCGCGAGCGCGTAGTGCGCCAGCGCGGCGTTGAAGCTTACAGTGGAGGACGGGGCGGCGCGCATGAGGTGAGCGAGAGGGAAGGCGACGAGGAGGCCGAGGACGGGGGAGAGGTAGGCTAGGTTCACGACGGCCTGGCCCTCTTCACCCACGGCGTCATCGTCGTGGGCCGCGCTTCTTCCTTTCCCGGTGCCGCTCGAACTGGTTTTGGACTCCGACTCCGACTCCGACTCCGTGCGGCGCACGGGCTGGCGCTGGATGGCGACCCTCAGGCTCTCGCGCGCGAAGAAGATGACGGTGAGGTAGTAGGCCTCCAGGCGCGCGGAGAAGCCGAGGAGGGGCGCGTCGAGGAAGCGGAGGAGGGCCTGGTTTGCGAGGAAGGTGAGGAGGCGGGAGGCGAGCTGGAGGGTGATGAGGAGGGAGGCGCCCCGGAGGGCGGAGCCCTGGGCTGCCATGTCTTCGGTCTGGATGTAGAGTTGTTTAGGGTTTGGTGTTTAAGATGCTGCGTGAGCGTCGTTTGCTGGTGAAGCTGCTCGTGGGCAGTAGCTGAGTGTTGCGAGTGGAACAAGCTCAAGATGACCTGGTGTTTCTTTGGGAAGTTGCGAGGGTGAAGCGCGCAACGGGAGCTCGAGGCTCAATGTCAAAGGCACCGACCGGGTGGAATCCTCCGGAGAAGGTGCTCCCTTTGCTCGTCACGAGTGGATGTTCCTTCTCCCAGGTCCAAGAGGATGTATATGAGTGAGAGGGTGTGAGAGAGATTTGGTAATACTGTTTCGCGCGAGGTGTCGTCGTGGAGGTTTGAATGTTGTTAGTACGCACTGTATTACAACCCACTCTCAGTGGCAGAAACCTGGAATTCCACCGTATGTGGCCCACTTCTGGCGGGTCTTGCCACGGTGTCGATATCTCACTCCCTGACAACACCACATATTCCAACTACATCCCTTCGCAAGATCCACCATCATAGGCCCTCATCTTGCCGAGTCACCCAGGTTCAAAACTTCATTCCAAGTAGACATAAAGTAACACACTACATCACTCGCCCCAAACAATACATAGCAAGAACGAAGACAGTTACATGACCGTTCCCAGTTACCAGTTATCCGTTACCAAAGCTAAAAGTCCGTCCTGTTTTCTCCAAGTAAACACGTCCATTAGCACCAACGAGAGTGATATCAACCCAGACGCCAAAGCCAGTCCCACTACCGTTGCTATGAGCCCCCTCCTCCGCCCCCTTTTCACATGTAACCCCCGTTCAGCAACGACCAGTACGTCGTGTCGATCCCCTGGAACGACCAGTCCTCCGAATCGGCCATCAGCCCCGGCTGCATCATCGTCTGGGCCTCCAGCGAGCCCAGCATCGAGGTGTCCCCGATATCCAACGACGCGAGATTCCCATTCAGATCCGCCTCCGGCAGGTGGCCCCCTACACCCACCCCCTGTTCACCCACCCCGCCCATCTGGCCCCCTTGCAGCGGGACGCCCGCATCCATGAATCCCGTGTCAACCGAGAGGAACAGCTGCGGATCCATATCCCCGCCCTCGAAAGAAGCGGCCGGGAACTCATCCCCGTTGCCGCGCTCGTACCCCGTCGCCGCCCACTCCGCCTCTCCCATATCCGTCGCCGGCATCACCTTCTCCGGGATCGGGTCGGTGATATTCACGGTGCCCAGGTACGGGATCTGCAGCCTCAGCCCCTTCTTGATGGCGTCCCTCGCCTCCGTGCAGCTCCCCACGCCCCTATCGATGACGGGCATCAGCTGCGCCACAACCTCGGCCGCGTCCCCCGTGACCTTGTCGCCCATGGCCTTCGCCTGCGCCGCCATCATCGACCTCGCGCTGTCCACGAGCTGCCTGTCCTCCAGCCTGGTCTCCATCTCCCCCGCCACGCCGCCCGACGCCCGCCCCAGGTATCCCAGGATCAGGGTCATGCTCGCCACGAGCGCGAAGAAGTCCATGTGCCGACACGACAGGATGTACCCGTACCTCCGCCTGAACCTCGTGTACCGCCACAGCACCTCCCTGCTCGCGCTAAGGCACATGGTCTTGCTGTGCGCCCACTGCGGCTCCACCGCGCTCCGCAGTATGTAGGGCAGGTGCAGCATGATGACGAGGCTGTAGTGTCGCGACTGCACGATGATGGTCTCTATGTCGCCCACCACACGGCACGTCGACGCGTGGCCTTCCGGCAACTTGACCTCCGTGCTGTCGCCATCCACGGGCGTCCACCAGCCGGCCGGCATCTCGTCCGCCGCGGCCTTGAGGTCGGAGTCGATCCCCATCGTGACAACGTACTCGTTCTCCGTCCCCGACGTGTTCCTCCCGATGATCCTCCCTGTCAGGAGCCCATGCGAGATCTCCAGCTTCTCCGCGGACGTGAGGTTCGGCACCGTCCTCAACACCGCCAGGCTCTCGTCCCTCGCCGCGGTCGGCAGCCCCAGCAGCAGCGACAGGTACCGCTCGAAGTAGTTGATGTGGAACCACACGACCACGGGACTAGGCCTCTTCGTCGGATCCGACTCCGGGTCGGTGTGCTGCAGCGCCGCGAACCTGCCCTGCCTCCCCGGCCCCATCAGCTCCCCCAGGCTGAGCGCCCTTCGCGCCGAGATCCACGCCTTGCGCAGGTTTCCCACGCTGATCTGACACATCAGGTGCAGCACCATGACCTCGAGGCCCTCGGGGGAGCCGACGAGCTCGTCGTCGAGGCACACGAGGTTCGACACCGTCGCCATGTACTCGACCACGAGCTCCGCCGGCGTGCGCCGCGTCTCGAACTGATGGAGATCGAACGAGGGCGGTATGTGGTGCAGGCAGAGCGCGAAATACAGGAGCCGCTTTCCGAGGATGGCGGGGGGCGTCGAGGTGGTCGGCCGCCGCATCATGTCTTCCCTCGTCTCGTAGTGTCCCTTCAGGACTTCATCGTGGGTGTACATGACCCCCATGGCTATCTTATTCCCTGTGATGTCCCCGAGGATCAACTCGACATCGTGTCGCGAGGGGTAGATCTCAAGAAGGGACTTGTTGACCGCGGACGCCTTGCTCGACAGCCGGGGGGTGGTGCCCGCCGGGCCGTTGGTGCCTGGGCAACTCAAGGCGCCCGTGTCTGCGCCGTTGCAGACCCGGCGGCGGGGGTGGTGCCCTCCCACTCGGACGGCGGCTCTGAGGCTGACCAGCGCGTCCTACACGACCCGCCATCGAACACGGAGGAGTCCGACGCCTCGTACGGCGTGGCGGATCCGGAGGACCCGGAGTGGTGACCGGCGCCGACGCCGACGCCACCCCGCCGCCCTTGGGCTGGACCTGGTCCACGAGCCTCTCCATGAGGTTCTCCAGCCGGCTGAGCCTCTGGGCGATGCGGCGGTCGTGCGGCACCTGCACGCGCTCGTCGTCATACTCCTGGCTGTTACATGCCGTGCCGCGGGTCTTGCACCCCGCGCAGACGGTGTCGTTCTGCGAGTCGAAGTGGCAGCGCGTCTTCCGCCGGCGGCCTACGGGATGGGTCGGGAGACATGTCAGGACGGGATACATGGAAATGCGACAAGAGGGTCTACGCGGTTTCATGGAGGTAATGTATGAGAGGCAGGGCGATTGACTTACACTCCCAGCAGCTATGCGTTCCCTTGCGCACCTTTCTCTTCTTCACCCCGGCGGCATCTACGGGCTTTGCCCCGGGAGGCGGACCGGGCCGCTGCATGGCGGAGGGATGAGTGGAATCTGATATTACTAGGCTGGCTCAGAGCGATGCTACGAGCGGGTGAATCTTGAACAAAAGTACGAATAAGCAAAGAGGTGCAGTACTCGCATGGGTGGGGGGGTATGTGTATGGAGGAGCTCCGGCCTTCCGATCCGGTCGAAGATCTGTGTATATAATCTGCTTAAAGGGTGGCGGTAGCAGGGGCTTATGCAAGCTCAATGGAAGTCTGGGTAGGTGGACCCCGCACTATTCATAATGCGGGCCAGACCTTCACACGGGGTTGGTGGGTTCGTAAGTGACTTGCCCCACCGCTGACAAATACAGCCACCAGGCACTATTTGAACCGAATTATACAAGTACCCATCTATCTCGCCCTCTCGATCTTAGCTCACAACTATAATGCACTGACTGCGAGGATGAAACGTAGAGCGTAAAGGGGAACGACCTCCTGGCGCCGTCGCGGCAAAGTTCGACGTACGAGCGAGTGCATCACACGCAAGTCTCAACTGAGACAGGAATGCACCATCGTACGAAGAAGCGGATAGCCATGGTTGAAGGATGACGTTTGTCCCTCACTCATCGGACGCTGGCTGCTAACTGGACGGGACAGTCCAAAATCAAAAGTCTTTAGATATCAGATACTGCTCGAGGTCAGAGCTTTGATGCCAAGACTGGCTGGTGGGTGGGATGATTGGCGCAATTCTCGCTGTGCCATCAGGAACAATCCACCCTGAACCACCATATGTATTGGGGGGGGGGGCTAGTCGGGAGCTCCTGCCATCATTGGTGTATCGCCATGAAACCCCCGCCAAAGCGGCAGGCATGGTGCAAATGGGACCCCGGGACCAATCACCTCGCACCCGAATATAATCATGCGAAGTTCATGAGCAGAAAGGTTCCCCCGTTCCTTCCCTGGCCCACCATCCACCCCACCCACCCCTTAGAAGCTGCCGTCATCGAATGTCCGTCGAGGTCCGGATTGGCTGCCCGTGACGTTAAGGGCGAGCTATGGCAACACTAACGTCGAGTCTTGGATCCCTACGCTGGTGCTATTCCGTTTCCGACCCGAATGATGGCCTTACAGGGTAACCGTTGCAGACTTGACATTCGTGCCAATGGCATGATCCTCCTATGCCCCCATCTCGATCAATGCCGTTTCCCGGTTGGGTTTAAAACAACCCCATCCCATACGTAGTTACGTCCCACCCGTGCGTAGCTTGCGTCACTCGCGCCATAGTCGGACAAACGCATACCCCGCCCCCCTCGAGCTTCGCCCCGCGTTTCTTCTCGGCGCCCGGGTTTTTCGACCACGCATATGAGCCCAAGAGGAACATGCACCGCGTGGTCCCCAGACAACTCTTCTTAACTGAGCATCCCAAAGCTACCACTTCCCTTCTTCTCTTCCTCAGATCTAAACCGGCCCCGAAAGCCACTTCTTTCCTCGTCTATAGAACAAGTGTATTCGCCAACTCCCGACCCAATTCCACTTTCACCGCCACTATGTCCCAGGAGTACAAGCTCAAGGGCCTCACCTCGGTCTCGCTGCAACCAGGCGAGATGCAGGAGGTCGAGGTCGAGGGCGTCGAGGGGGGAAAGGTCCTGCTGGTCAACTCGGCCGGCTCGACGCAGGCCCTCGGCACGAAGTGCACACACTACGGCGCGCCCATGGTCAAGGGAGTATTGACCAAGTCGGGTCGGCTGACCTGTCCATGGCACGGAGGTATGTTAGCTGGCCACTTGAGTTCATGGGGATAGACCTGCTCTGCTCTCTCGACCGGAACCCCCATCATGTCACACTCCCGGCCTGCTAACTCTTCGCCTAGCCTGCTTTAGCGCGAAGACCGGCGACGTCGAGGACGCACCCGCCCTCGATGCCCTCCCAGTGTTCAAGGTATCGGAGCGCGACGGTGCCGTCTACATAACCGGCGACGAAGCCACTATCAAGTCCGGCAAGAGCAAGCCCAGCTTCCGATGCCGCGTCGCCTCGCGTTCCAAGCCGCAGGAGCACAAGGTGGTGGTGGTCGGCGGCGGGTCTGGAGCGCTCGGTGTCGTCGAGGGCCTACGGGAGAACGGATACGATGGTGCCTTGGCCGTCATCTCGTCCGAGGGCTATCTCCCCGTCGACAGGCCGAAGCTCTCCAAGGCGCTGACGACGGACCCGGACAAGATCGCGTGGAGGGACGAGGGGTGGTATGAGAGCGCGGCGGTAGACATGATCGCTGACGAGGTGACGGGCGTGGACTTTGCCGGCCGCGTCGTGCACACGAAGGCTGGCCAGGACGTTTCCTATACGCGACTCGTCCTCGCCACGGGTGGTACGCCGCGCCGGCTCCCGCTCGAGGGGTTCAAGGACCTGGAAAATATCTTTACGCTACGAACGGTGCACGACACCAGGGAGATTGTTGAAGCCATCGGGGACAAGGGCAAGAAGATCGTCGTCGTGGGCTCTTCCTTCATCGGAATGGAGGTCGCCAAGGCCACCAGCAGCGGCAACACTGTCTCCGTTGTGGGGATGGAGAAGGTCGCCATGGAGAGGGTGCTAGGCGAGCAGGTCGGCACGGTACTACAGAAGGGTATCGAGGCCCTGGGCGTCAAGTTCTACATGTCCGCCTCGGTCTCCAAGGCTGAGCCGTCGGCCTCGGACCCCTCCAAGGTCGGAGCTGTGCTCCTCAAGGACGGCACGCGACTGGAGGCCGACCTCGTCATCCTCGGCGTGGGCGTCGCACCCGCCACGGCGTACCTCCGGGACAACAAGGCCATGACGCTCGAGAAGGACGGGTCCGTGGCCGTGGACGAGAAGTTCGCCGTGCGGGGGCTGGAGAATGTATACGCCGTCGGCGATATCGCCACGTACCCCTACCACGGGCCGGGTGGCGGTGGGCGCCCCACTCGGATAGAGCACTGGAACGTGGCGCAGAACGCCGGGCGGACTGTCTCGCGCGCCATCACGCACCCGGCGGAGCCGCACACGCCGTTCATCCCTGTCTTCTGGTCGGCGCTTTCGGCCCAGGTGCGGTACTGTGGGAACGGCTCGGTGGGGTGGGACGACGTGGTTGTGCAGGGGGACACTGGGGCGGGGAAGTTCGTGGCGTACTACTGCAGCGGCGAGACGGTGGTGGCCATGGTATCTATGGGGAGGGATCCAGCGATGGTGAAGTCCAGCGCGCTGATGCTGGAGGGTAAGATGCCGTCTAAGACGGAGCTGGCGGGGGGCCTGGACGTGTTGACAGTGGGCCTGAACTAAACGGGCCCGGGCTATAATAGGGGCTGTCCGTTGGGAATGTTGTCGGGTCCCGGGGGTGGGGGGAGGGACGGGTCTCAGTGTTAATTAAGACAATGATGACAAGGGAGCTTTTGTCTCTCTCGTATTACTAGGACTTGGTGATCCTCCCCTTCTCTCTCTTACGACTCACTTGGAGGAGCTTGTTCCAGGGTGGCACCTATCCCGATGTCCCACCGAGACACAGCGTATTCCCTCGCTCAGGGTGGTAATGGCTAGTGGCTTGTAAACAAAGTCGGGTGCCTTTTGTTCGCGGAGTCAATTTCTGAGGTCTGGGCTTGATAGAGTACATAGTGAAGCAGGGAAGTAAGGGACCATTCGGCTGTGGCCGAGGACTGATAGCCTCGAGGGCGGGGAAGAGAGGATCTGAATTCACGTTGATCCGAGTTCATGCCCTGTCCCAGTCGAGACTCACTGGAGGCTACTCGTATGCGAACTTGGGGGGAACTTCATAGTCGACTGGTTGATTCACGATGGTGAGAAGCCCAAGAGCAAGGCATTGTCCGCATCCCCTATTATCCGACCCCTTAACACACTAGTACGTACTCGAGTCCAACGTCCGGACAAAAGAAGACACCTGCATACGCATGCAAACAAAAGAAAAGCAAGCACCACCAGGTGTTTACTGCTGCGAAGGTAGCGGGGGGGAGACGGCATAAGCTACTTGTAGAAGTACCAGTTGCCACGCGATTCAGTGGGAGCAGACGCTAACAAGTCTGGGGTACTTGTACCTTGGTGACGGCCCTCCGGCATCAGGACTTCTCTCTTCAGTTTTTGTTGTGGTGTGTGCCCGAAACAGCCATGGTTGGCTGAAACTGCCTGTTTGTGGCATGATGCCACTTACAATTTTTTTTTCCTCGGGGCTTTTTTTTCTCTTTCTTCTTTCTTCCTCCCCTTCCTGTTTTTAGGTTTTGCTTTCGGCTTTCTTCTTTAGCCCCCGTCTTTTTGTTGGGATATCCGCATTTTTCTCGGGGGATCCTCATGCTAATAAAAGATTATTCGTAGCGTACCTTTGCCATGTTCTGCCTGGCGGCTCGCGGCTCGCGGTGGGTTCGCGCTATTACGTCACCAACAGAACACGCCAACAGCATGAATGGTCACCGTAAACGCGACCTGCGAACTGTTTTCTTAATGAGTGCCTATCAAAATGCGCCCCGCTTTTCAACCTCCTCGTCCTCCCCAACCTCCACGCTTCGCTCCACATGATAGCATCTAGACTCCTATTCTTTTCACACCGCCTCAAGGCGAAAGCCTAACATGAACCTTTTCTCTCTCTCTTTCTCCACCTCTCCGATGAGATATTCCGTGACCCCTTAGATCCGCATAGTCCATCATCCCTAATCCCGGAGACCGACGACGCCACCTCCTCCTCGACTCGACGATCTCCCCCCTCCTCGATCTTACTAGAACTCGACATGTCACGATAACACCCCGCCCCCCCTCAAATCTGGAACAGCCTCACACGCAATATCTCAACTCCAGACTCGAAAAACAACAAAGAACAAGTCCAACATGGACTCGGTGGTCCACTTGCCGCCGGGCATCGTCCCCTCGTGCGACTCTCCGCCCCTCCGGTGCTGCTGCGGGAGTCCCGGTTGCGTCGTGCTGAGACACAACTGTGCGGTGCTCGAGGGGGTCGAGAAGGATGTCCACATGGCGGCGAAGCTGGGACAGGTATGTCTCTGCTTGTGTCTTTTGTTCCTGATTCCCGCTTCCGCCCCCTTCCCCCCCGTCCCGTCCCCTTTTTGCCTCGCTGCCAGGTTACTTTTCTCTGTTTCGGATTCGAGGCGTTTGTTACTGCCCCCCCTCTTGGCCGTTGTATTCTCCTTGTCTTTCTTCGATTCAAGTCCTTTCCCCGGGGGTGCTCCTAGGATGGGGTCTAAATAGGCGCTTGCCGCCGGGTCCTCTCTTTGTCCTGGCTTCGGTCTCTGCCCCCGTTACTGTGTTTACTCGCTCGCTTTGGCATTCTTGCGTTGGCCTTCTCAACCCCGTCTGTCGTTTATCATGGCACTCAGGACCTCCCCCACCATGGCACACATAATGCCGCCCACCATGAAATATGCGAAGTCGCCTACTCTAGAGCATAAACCCTTTCCCACCATGGATCTCCCACTCTCGCCTAGCATGGAACACTCATTCGAACCCGCTATGGAACACACGACGACCTCTCGCGTGCCTCCCCCACTAACCTTCGCCCTCCAGGCCCTGCTCGTACGCCACGAGACTTACATGGCCGACGCCACCCGCGACCGCGAGACCCTCACCGCCCGCATCGCCCACCTCGAGGCTGAGAACCTCCGGCTCGAGAACCTAAATGCCCAGACCATATCCGAGAACCGGTCCCTCCTAGAGCAGCTGGAGACCCTCAACACAAGCACCGCGGAGTCTGACGCCCGCACCCGCGTCCTCGAGGCCAACCTCCAGGCCTCTCAGCAGGCCGTGCGGCGCCTGGAGATCGCCGCCTCCCGCGCCGCCGACATGGAGAGGCACATCTCCGGGCTAGAGGCGGAGCTCGAGGAGGCCCATGAGTCAATGTTCGCCACGGAGGAAGAAGCAAGGGGCGCCCTGAGGAGGTGGAGGGCTGCAGAGAGGACCGTCAGTGACCTGCAGGATCAGGTAGAAAAGATGGAGAAGGGGGCTCGAGAAGAGCGCGAGAGGCAGGCGGAGGTAATCGCGAGGATGGAGAGGCAGCGGGACCTCGAGAGGGAGCTCGGGGCTGCGGCAGGACGGCTCAAGGGTGCGGCGGCTGCGAGGACCCTCGGCGCTGGTGGCGCGGGGGGCGACTCGGGCGCCGCTGTATCGGCCTTCCTGCGGGACCTACTCCAGGACAACGCGAGCCTACAGCTCGGCATTGCAGAGCTGCGTGAGCTCCTCTCCAGTTCGAGGGAGGAGATCCACACGCTAAGGGAATGCCTTCGAGACCACCAGCCCGCCCACGACACTCCCCATGCGGACAGCTCCCCCTCCACACTTCGCGCCGAGCTACGCATCCCGCCGTCGCCCCCCGCCCGAGAAACACCTTCGCGCGAGGTCCACATCCACCACCACTACCACGCAGCCGCCAAACCCGAGGTCAAGAAGGCGAAGAAGAAGCGGCAGGGCGTGAACGCGGCGCTCTTCGCGCCCCTCCCCTCGACGCCTTCGGTGCTGAGCGACAAGGGACGACCCACGCTCCCACTCTCACCGTCTACCAGTCACACGACGGATTTTTACTCGGCCAAGGCGACGGAGTCCGAGGCGGGCCTCTCGTGCTGGTCGCCCATCCACGCAGGCTTCGAGTCGTCGCCTAGCTCGCCGAGGAGTAACCCTCGCGCTTCGGTGTTCGACCGGGGGCTCGAGTCCATGGAGCCGCTGTCGCCGTCCACGAGCGTAGATGTGCTGTCGCCTAGGTGGAGAGGGAAGAGGTCCGCGCCGGGGTTGGTGCCGGCGTCGCCGTCGCCATCAGTCTGCGCGGCGCTGGTGGACTCGTCCTCGGCAAAGGTAGGACTTCCAGACGAGCACGAACACTCGGACGCCGACGTCCGCCCGAGCCTCCGCCGGACCGTCTCCCACGAGTCGATCATCTCCCTCGGGGGCTTAGACATCCATACGCTCCACTCCCGGCCCAGCCAGCTCACCCTCCACCGGCTGGGCGGCGCGCAGGCCGTGCTGACGGACATCACGGCGCAGCCGACCATCTCGCGCTCGGGGCCCCGGGGCTCCTCGGTGCTGAGGGAGAGCCTCGCGTCGCTGCCCGGCTCCCCTTCCCCCGTGACGTCCCCGAGCCTCAGGTCGTCCTCGGCGCGCTGGTCGGGCTGGCGGCCGTGGCGGCTCTCGGACGGGCCGGGCCCTCGAGAGGACGACGCCTCGCAGGTGGCGGAGTCCGTCGTGGGTACCGATGCGTCCGGCGATGGGGCCTCGGTCCGCACGGGCGTGGTCACCAGCGAGGCTGGTGATGCGAAAGATAGGGACAAGGAGGCCGCGGCGCTCGCGCTCGCGCGCGACAGCCTCCGCGCGCCGGGGATAAATCAGCCCGGCGCGATCCCGGGGTTCAGCGAGTTCCTCGCGCAGGCGAAGAGGAGGGTGTCGAGCAGGGTGGTGCCGGAGGAGGTCGACCAGGAGGCGCTGGGGGATGCGTTTGAGTGAGGGGGGGTCTGCATCTCCCCCTTTCTCCTTCTCCCTCGCCCTCTCTTCGATACATGTAGTTTCCTTTCATCTTTTTTTGGGAAGGGGTGGTTCGTTTCATTCGTTTTCAACACTCGGGGTGTGGCTTGTTTTCCTTTGGATACCCAGTCGTTTATAACTCTCCTTGTCTCGTTTGGGTTTTGGGATATACGAATATGTATGGCGCTCTTGTTTCGTCCTTGTTTCTCTTGCCCCTTTTCTTCTTCGTAGCGTTTATCTCCCCAAGTTGTTCACTGCTTCTGTTCGTATCGTTGGTCTCAGGGGAGGGGTTTTTTCCCTTTGTGACAGTCACAGTCATTTATACATTCGCATTTGCATCAGCCCCCGGATGGGGATGGGACGGGACAGGATGGGATGGAGCATATACCACTGCGGTTGGGGGAAGGAACTACATGCGCATTTTAATCTCCTTAGTTGATAATACTATCATACAAAGCATATCTATTTACGGATATTTCTCTTCTTCTGTGTGTGTCTCTTCCTCTCTCTCTCTCTCTCACCCGTCTGCTCGTCTGCTCGTCCACTCACTACCACGGCGACAACCACATCTACCCCCACCCAACCCCCCTTTCCCCCCACGACAACGGCGCAAACCTTCTACAACCACCTCAACCTACCAAACAGAGAACACGGATCAAGGGACAAAGACTCAAAAAAATAAAAGAAAAAATAAACGGCCCTAGCCGGGATTTGAACCCGGGACCTGTCACAATCACGTGATCGTGAAAGGGAGTAACCCGAAGCGACAATCATACCACTAGACCACCAGGGCGTCCTGTGTTGATGTGGAGGGGATAAGGTGCGCTTGTGTATGGGGAGTCCAGGCGCACACTGTGCTATGGCCTGGGAAACCGGAACTGAAGATTAAGGGAGGTCCGGTCCAGGGCGGAGGAGCGCCGGGCCCGGCGGCTCGGAGTGGCCGGAGCTCCGACCGATGACTCGGGTGGCGCACGCACCCTTGGGGTTTCCTATACGTAAGGTCCCAAAGATAATCTCTTTGAGACCTCGGGTACATGACTCTCAGTTGATGCTTTTAGATATGCTTCTATACAAAGCTTTAAGACAGAACTTCCTCGAATACGATTTGGTTCTTTGACTTATGATACCGACCCTTTCATATGGTGTTTATATGAGTCCCGAGGTCGATAACCCCGGTCGCTACTAAGCTTATAATTTAATACGTCCCTTGGGACGACGGTGGTATATGCATGTCGCCACAATCCTGGGACAGGATATCTCAACAGCCTATTTAATCGCCTTCAAGCCGCTCAATGAACTTGCTAGCTCTCCCAAGCGGGGGGGGCTCCTTCTGTTTCTTCTTCTTCTTGTGGCGCTTGCAGCAAGGTGTCTGACGGTATACTTTGAAAGAGGGAAAAGGGAATATTAGGCAGCAGGGTAGAATGGTACATATTTATATGCTGTTGGTGTTTGCTAACTGGTTGCGGTACATGTATTCTACGAACTCCTATCGACGGGAGATGCTCCTTCCAGTTCCACCTCATCCTTATTTCTCAGCATATGCTAACATGGTGATGCTGGGATCGCTCCTTCCATGATTATAGAGAAATCCCCTCTCCCCTTCCCCCAGCTTCTTCTTCAATCGTTGTCAAACCTTTCATCGGCCTCGCTCCATCAAGCTCGCTGCTCTGATTTGGCCCTCGTCAAATCACTTCGGAACAAGTCCAAGAAGGACAACACCAGCGCTCGTCGTTTACTTACATCCGTCAAGCCCTGCTACGGCAGCGAGTACCTGGGTCTGGGTAAACAGGTTCAAGAATTTCTTGGGAACACCGATCGGTGAGAGGTTCGTGGTTGCCCTTCTGCAAACATTCTTCTGCAAATAAACGACATCACCCCCGCTGGCCTTTTTCAACGCCAGGACAGGCACCTACGCCCGACCAGATAATCGAATTCATGGTAGACATGCCGAGCCACATCAGCGCAAGGTCCGCAAGAAAAGGCATCGCATCAATGCGCACTAGCTACAACGCAATTGCCTGTGTCACACGACGGTGTCAGTTTGAATTTGAAGGTTCAAATGGGAACGTCGACACTCGGACAGAGCGAGTCGAAGGGTAAGAACGAGGTCCAGAAGGACGAAATCCCACCCTTCCCCTCGCGAGGGAGCCGTTGCAGCAGCCACGCAAGTCGACCAATGCTGTCACTGAGATGCGTGTTTATGAGGGCATCAACCACCGCAACCAGCGCAAGCGCCGAAAGCTTGCGAAGAAGCATCGTGCAGATGAACGTACACAATGGATAGCCGATAAGACTGCAGCGCAGGACGTGCCTATCTACAAGGACGACACCTCCAGCAACAGTGACGCCTCCAGCAACTACAACAACGACGACACTGACGCGGACGGCGTTAAGGACGAAGACCCGTTTACGCTAGAGAATCCAGAGTTTGCCAACATGCTCACTACCGCCCCCGTTAGCCCCGGCAACATGCCAACGGACAGAGGCACATTCTGCACATAGCTATCAAAGGTCAACACACTCGCTCATCACTCCACCGGCACAGTTAGATGCAAGCAGGCCGAGGATGTGGTCGGAAGTACGGGCCTCCCCCAGCTAAGGAAGTCTGTCTGCCCAAACCAGACAAACGGTGCAAGATTGTCTTTTGTGTAAGGGGGGGTGGAGGGGGAAAGAAAAAAAGAGAGAGGGAGGGGGGATACAGTGGAGGTTCATCTGCATGGGCGTGCCAACTATGTGGTGTGTTTCTGTTTGTATGCATACCAAGTACGCGAGGGGTGCCCCCATGCTAGCTGAAGCATAGGCAGAAGACGAAGTCAATTCCCTAGAGGCAGCGATCGAATCTTTCTTTATTCTAGGGCATGTCAAGTCGGATGGGATGTTCTTTTCTCTCATTTTCCTGAGTTAGGCGTGGATGGGACAGATAGACATTCCATCTCAGTTACAAAAAGAGACGAATGTTCTTTTCTTCCACTCTCCTGTTTTTACACTATGTTAGGTCCCCTTCTGCTGAGCATGAGCTTCATTTCCTTCAGATATAGCTCACTACATGTAGCAACCAAAGATCCCACGTCCCAACAACAATAAACAAGAATCAGAATGCAGGAAGCAGGAAGCAGGAAACAAGAAACCGAGAGGATATAATCATATTCATAGCCGCTCCCCTAATACAATGCCGTATTCTTTTTTCGCTATTCCCACAAGAAAACACAAGACCCAATCTTCTCAGAGCAAACAACCCGTTTCACCCCTTTCCACCCTATCCCCCAGTCTCCCGTAATCGTACACCAATACTTCCATTACACCCACCCAGAACACTACGCATCCCCATTCTCACCCCCATTCTTACCCCCCTCCTTCGCCGAGGCGGCGCCCCCTCCGAGGAACATAGCCTTAAAGTCCGCGTTCGACTTCTTCCCCCCCTCTCCGCCCCCGCCAGACGACGGATGCGGCCCCGCCCGGACGACCGGTCCCCCGAGCCCCCTCTTAGCAGCGCCCCTGCCCCCCTTCCCCCCCAGCACAGGCCTCCGGACGTTAACCGGCGCCAACCCCCCGAGGCCATTCCCATTTCCATTCCCCTTCCCCTTCACCTTCACCTCCAACCTCTCTTTCCCCTTGCCCCCCTTGTCGTGGCCCTTCCCCTCGGCCTGCGTCCTCCCCATATACTTCGCTAGGTCCTCCATCCCCCCCGTCGTCAGCTCCACACCCTCCCACACCCGCCCGTTCAGCCCTAGCATTGCCCTCCCTGCCGTCGCCTCGTCCACAAAGGTCACCACCGCGGAGCCCTTCCTCGGCTGCAGGACGAGCTTCTCCACCCCGCCGATCGTCTTCGCTAGCTCCATAACGCGCGAGTCATTGACCGTGTCGGGAAGGTTCATGATGGCTACCTTCTTCCTGATCTCCGCAGAGTGGTCGTAGGTCGTCGGGGGTGACAGCGCAGGCATTGGCCCCACTTCCTGTTGCGCCATGACGGCCGCCGGCCCTGGCTCCACGTCCGGCATCGGCTCCTCCTCCGGCTGCGCGAGGACGGCGTCGATCGGCGGGAGGTGCACGCCCGCGGCGGGTGGTATCGGCGAGACGTACACGTCCCCGGGAGGCGGTGACGGCGCACCCCCTGCCTTTGGTGGCGGCACCCCCTCTCCTTCACCCGCCGCCGCTGACGGCGGCTGCTTCCCACCAGACGGCGC
Organism: Cephalotrichum gorgonifer; assembly: GCA_900312665.1. Taxonomy (NCBI): domain Eukaryota; kingdom Fungi; phylum Ascomycota; class Sordariomycetes; order Microascales; family Microascaceae; genus Cephalotrichum; species Cephalotrichum gorgonifer. Next base: position 502,963 of record ONZQ02000018.1, read on the forward strand.
GTCCGGATTCACCACCTTCGCCACAACCTTGGCCCTCGGCAGAGCGAGTCCGACCGACAGTACCCGGCTCCTCAGCTTCGTGTTGTTCAGCTCCGCAACCGCCTCCGCCGCGTGCACTGGTTTCTCAAACTCCACAAACGCGTTGCTGAAGCCTCCTCCCTTCTCCTTATCCCTGCTATCCACCATGCTCACCCGCACCACGGGCCCGTACTTACCAAACACGTCCCGTAGGTCCCCCTCCCTCAGCGTGCCGTCCAGGTTGGACACGTAGACCTCCCTCCTCTCGGACAGCGCGCCCTCGCGCTTCTTACGCCTCGATGGGTCCGAGTACTTCACTTCGAGCCTGAACTTCCCCTCCAGCGTCTTCCCGGCCATCCTCGTCGCCTTGGCGGCCGCCTCCCGGTCCCTGAACGAGATGTAGCAGAACCGCCGCCGCGTGTTGTACTTGAGGCTCGGCCACCGAATGCTCAGGATGTCGCCGCAGTCCTTGAACAGGTTGCGCATGTACTCCTCGTTCGCCGTCGGTGGGTAGTTCGTGACGAAGAGGGTGAGCCCGGCCCCGGACTCGACCCGGATCTGCGACTCCCCAAAGTACTTGTTGTCCCTAAACTTGACGCAGTCCTCGGCGTCCCCAATGTCTTCGAACTCGATGAGCGCCGTCGAGGACTCGGGGCCCTTAACGAGTGTCATGTTCTGGATGTGGCCAAAGTCCTTGAGGTACTTCTTGATCGCCGTCTGCGTCACGTCCGCGGGGAGATTCGTTATCAGCACGCTCGTGTGCTCCCTGTCCCTCTTCGGACCCCCCTCGTCCGTCTCGCCATTCTTGGGTTTCGGAGCATCGGGCACTTCGGAGGTGTCTTCTGAGGCTCTGGGCCTCTTACTCGCCGTCTCATCCTCGCCCTGCGTATCTGCCCGCTTTCGCTTGGTGCCCGACGGTGACTCGGGCGCCGCATGAGTTTCCGCTGCCGCTGCCGCCGCCGCTTCCGCTTTCGCAGTAGAAGCTTCCGCCTCTGCTTGTGCCTGTGCCTGGTACGCGTAGGCCTCCGCTGCCTCTGCCGCCTCTCTCTCCCTCCGCTTCGCAACGACGATGCGGATCTTGTGGATGTTATCCCTCGCACGCCGGATCATGTGGGGGGGGTCGTAGTCGTTGCAGTGTTGTAGATACACGCCGATCGCCCGCTCCGGCCAGTCGAGCGTCTTTCGGTAGACGGCATTCGCGAGCACGGCGGTAGCTTTGTCCGGCGATGCCGCCGTCCCAGACTTGCCCGAGGCCGACGGTTGGCCGGTCATGTAGAATATTTGCATCTCCCAGAGGTAGTACGCGCGCCAGAAGTCGTACTTGTCCGCGTACAACGGCTTCCGGGCGAGGAGCTCCCACCGGGCTCTCGCGCCTTCAATATCGCCCTTCTTCTCGGTGAGGTATTGGATGTAGATCCTCTCGAGGCGGAAGTCGGGGTCGCCTTGAAACTCGGAGCCGTACAGCCGGCTGCCGAGGACCTCGACGGACTCGAGGGCCGCGGGCAGCCCGACATCGGCGACGTCGACGGCCTCTTCGGAGGCATTCGGGTTCATGGCGAAGCGCTTGAGGTAGCCGCACCAGGCGACGTACATGTCGAGCAGGCTCGCTAAGCCGTCCCTATAAAGTTGGGAGTTGTTCGTCGCAGCGTGCTTAACCTGCTCGATGTCGTCGAAGGACAGCGCGGCCTCCTCGGCGGCCAAGATGTAACGGGACCACAGCGGGCCGGACCACGGGCAGTGGGCGACGGCCTTTTGCAGGGGGGAGAGCAGATTGGAGACGGGCTGGGTCGGAGAGAGGTTGGACGATAGGTAGGCGATGAAGTCGAGCCACACAGAGTCGTCCTGAGCGAAGATACCGGCGAGAGCCCTGGAGAACAAGCTGCGGCATCGGGGTACGGCCGATGAGGACTCTTCCTTCTTACTCCGTGCGATCTCGAAGGTGAGGTACTCCCGCATTATCCTGCGCTCTTCCTCCACGTTCCCCTCTCGCGCGGCCTTTTGCAGGGGGAACTCGAAGCGCTGGCGGGCATCAACTACAGCCTTGGCCTCCTGGGCGTTCTGGGTGACCTCCTTCATGACGGTCTCCCAGTTGTCCTTGTTGTACTCGGAGAGGAAGCTCGAGAAGCGCTGGGACGTCTCGTCCCAGGTGATGTGTGGGGTACGTAGCCTGTCGCGGTAGAGGAGGGTGATGCGCTCGATGCCCTCGCGGGTCTGGGTCCTGCGGAGCTGCTCCATCTCGACCTCGACCCAGCGGTCCCACAGGATGTGGCTGTCGCCGATGCGCAGCCTGATGTCCTCGTATGCGGACTGCCACAGGTCCAGGTCCTGGTGGAGGGAGAAGATCTCGCGGCCCATGAGGACCTCGTCGGCGGTCCATGACGGGGGCGGCTCGGGGGCCTGGCAGGCAACGTAGAGGGAGTGGAAGTACTCGCAGTAGGCCAGCCATATCTTCAGGGAGCCGGGCTCGGCGTTGATGGCTTGCTTGTAGAGCTCGATGACGCCGACGCGCTTCTCGAGATCGTCGGCGGTGCGTCGGGCTTCGTCGATGTAGGCGAGCCAATTGTCCTCGCCGACGGGCGGCGAGGGGTCGTTACCGTCTACAGGCATTCTGTCGAGTGCGCAAAGGTAAAAAACCGGGGAGTGCGGCGGTAGCGATGTTTGCTTTTGTAGGCATAGGCATGAACTGATGGGAGTGTCGCGATAGGTTTGTTCGTTGTCTGAGGATGTGGAGAGAATGGGTCGTGTGACTGGCGCCGAAAATGGGCAACGTCAAAACTTGGAGGAAGTCGGGGAAGGAGTGAGTGGCAGGTTGGGCCAAGTACGAGTAGTTGCGACGCGAGGCTGAAGTTCGCGGGAAGGCGGTACCTATCAACCGACTCTGCCTGGGTCAGCACCGGGATGTGGAATGTGCAAGAATGAAGCTCCAGTCGCGCACGTGGAAAGTGGAGCAAATGGAGCAAGAGTGCTTCGAGCTGCGAGCAAGAGTAAGAGAGAGCCTTACAGTCCGAGACCATGCGATTTTTGGAGAGAATTTTTTTAGTCACGCCCTTTGCTGCTGTTTAGTTTCCCTCCCCACGTTATCGCTGTCACCTCGAGGTCTAGATGTTTCTAACGATGCGATGCGGGCGCCGACGTGTCGACATGTTCCGGTCTTTCTGGTCTCCAGACTCTTTGTGGTGCACTGTCAGGAAAAGTTGTTAACAGAGCCAGGCGCACAGCGGGGACAAGTGGCAATGGCAGCTGGCAGCTGGTGGTTGGTACTAGTTCGGTAGTTGTCAGTTGGCAGGTCTGGCTCATGCTGCTAGAACGGCAGGCACAAGTGATGCAAGTACAAGTCACCATCTGATGAGGTGAAGGCAAAATCAGCTGATTCTCATGCTCACCCATCTCGTATCTCCGACTTGTGATCGCGAAACCTCACTCGGATTTATTTCTTTCTTTCTTTATCCTCCCCAGCATGCAAGTACATTTCAGCCACGTTCATGCATACTGCAAGTACTACTTGTCTTGGTACTAGTATGAAATTACGAGTATTATATTGTAGACTGCAGATTCTCAAACAACGGGCCCAGTCCAGCGCAGCCCAGGTGTGGCCTAAAATAGCGCCACCTACAACAGTGTCCCCACAACGGTCATGCCATTCCTTCACTGATGGACCCGTCGTGTGGAGTAGCGACGAGTACGAGTACTTTCGGTTGTTATCATCACTCGGGTCGAGGCGGAGTCGTAAAGAGACAAGGGATATCCACCAGCTCTACCCGTCCCAACCCAACGAGCCGTGGAATCGGGAATCGGGAAATGGGATGAGATGATGGCGGGAATGCGATCGTTTATGGGCGGGGTTAACCCATGGTTGCGAGTCGGTACCACAATGTCCTAAGATCCACGCCCAGATCCACGAGCGATATCCAATCATTCATGCCAGAAGGGGATGGTGTTCAGTTTGCGGGACGGACTCGGAATGGTTGATATCAGTGGAACATTGTTACCCGTATTCATGACGAACCTCTCGAACGGTCTCCCCCCTCCAATTCCCCCCTTCTTCCCCTTCCGCTCCTGCTTACACAAGTATTGTTACGAGCACGTATCCCATCCTACACAGTCCCTCCTCAAGCTCCATCCCAACCAACCGCGCAAGTGGCCTCTTCCTCTGCCCGCTTCTGGCTCTCTCTACTAGATAAACCACCTTACACCTCACCTCCACCAGGTCCCCTCGTCTTACGGAGACACCACCGCTCTACTCCTCCCTCCACCACCCCCCCTACACGGCCTACACAGAGGGGCAGCCCCCTCCGGCAAGTCGTCTTCCTCCGCGCTGAGGGTTCGACCGCAGCTGCTGCACGTCTTATACCCGAAACGTAAAGACGCGCCTCCAACCATGACGCTGTTGCTGTTTCCTGGCGGTTGAACTACCACGAGGTTTTGTGATGGCTTTGTTAGACGTGGCGGCGGCGACCCGACCGGGCGTATTTGGACCCTCACTTCCTTCCCCTCGCTTCCGTGCCTGTCGAAGCCGGGGCCTTGGTCTGGGGCGGGAGTCTCTGGCCGTTGGCCGTAAAAGAAGTCGCTGTCGCCTCCCATTGTTCCTCGCGCGAGTTGTTTAATGAAAAAAAAAAGTGGGTGGATGTAGTCCGAGGACGCGGTGTAAGTCGAGATGTGAGTTGCGCGGCGTGCTCCGACTCCGACTCCGACTCCAACGTTAGGAACTCGTGTAAGTGAAATGCTCTGCGTCGCCGGGGGTTTGCGATTAAATAAGTGATTGCTGGGAAACTTGTGATGATAATGGACACACTGGAGGGAGGAGGGAATGTCACTGATATATAGCACTTGAGGGTAGAGACGGCGAGTGTGGCTGTCTGGCCAGTCTGCCTGACAACAAAATGAGGCAGTGTAATACTGGCTCATGGCCAATCAGTCGTGATGATAGTTGCACTTTCTAACCTGCATGACGCCTCACTTCGGAGTTCGCGATGGCCACTTATAGGCCCGGGCTACCCTCCCTCACAGCCCCCCTACTTCCACTTTTTGCAGATGACCCTCGATATCGGTCACTATTCAGACACTGCGATTAACATATCAGTCGTCCCTACCTCGAGCTCCTAGCCCCTGCTCCCGTCCCTCAGCTTTGAATGCACGAGGTTGAGCACAAAAGTGTGGTAGATTACCCCAGGTGAAGAAAATCCCACCAACCAACCATGGAGAACCGCCCCGAGAGCGGCCCGTCTGATTCGTCGACGATTCCGCCCGCTGCTATCCCGGAATACTGGAGAGACGAGGGCTACCCGGGCTTCTCGAGATGGATGGCATCGAGCGACGACTTCCTCGTCCTGCGGCGGTTCGGTCAGCTGAATGTCCGCGTGCTCCTCCTCTTGCAGGATCGCATCGTGAGGAAGGAGGAAGAGCTGCTGAAGATTGACGATTACGCGCGGAGTTGTGCCGACGAGAAGGCGGATTCTAGCTCGCTAAGACACGAGCCGCTACCGCAGCGCGAGGAGATTTTGGATGAGCTGAAGACGATGCTAAAGGAGTATAGTCAGTCCTTCCCAAACCGCCCCCCCCCCCCTTTTTCGGTTGTTTTCTTTTGAGGAGCGGCTTCCAAACTCACATATGTTCTTTTTTTTTTCTTCTCCTCTCTTCTCCCTTTCTTGAGAATCTGCCCCTCCAATCACGAGGCTAACACTCTTATACTCACGTCGCCAGACGAATACCTCCTCACCTCCACCCAGATCAAGGCCTGGCGCTCCGCCCAGCCCCACCACATCGAAAACGTCGAGAACTGGCTCTACAACCACCCCTTCGCCATCGACGCCGCCGAGCAGGAGTTCGTCCGCACGGGCCGCGACGTCGTCGCCCCGACGAGCAAGGTCAAGGCCCCCGTGCGCCTCCTCCTCGAGCGGTGCCGGCCCCTCCTGACCAGCCGGCTGTTCCGGACCGAAGCCAGGGCCGACCAGGCGCGCTCGGAAACGACGGTGTACTTCAGCAACGCGCGGTTCGAGGCCTTCGTGACGGCCCTGGTCATATCGGCGGGGCTCGGCCTGCTGCTGGGGCCGATGTGGTGGCTCCAGTTCGTCCGGAACCCGGTGTACAGGCTCGGGGTCATCACCGGGTTCGTGCTATTGTTCACGGGGTTGCTGGCGAGCGCGACTGTTGCGAGGCCGTTTGAGGTCTTGGCGGCCACTGCTGCGTGGGTTTCTCCCCCCCGAGGCGTTTCACCCCTTTTCTTCCGGTCTGGCGAACTAACCTCTGTCAAAGGTACTCGGCCGTTCTCATGGTCTTTCTTCAGATTGGTGCCGGGGATAAATAGTTTGGGACGACGAGGGGGGAGAACCGCTCGGGGACATGCTAGTCTCGAGCGCTTCCTCCTCGGAACGAGATCCGTCGATGGTGTCTCGCTTTTCACATAAAGCCGAGCCGGAGCTTTGGATATCCATACCTCCGGGGGGTAGGACACCCGGAATTTACAAGGTCCGGGCTTATATCTAGCGGTTTTGCCTGCTCGCCTCCCAGGTTCACAGGCCTGATACTTCGCGTAAAAGAGGCCGTGATGTGCCCGGCACCACGTCTCGTCCTCTCATCCTAGCTCCAGCCCGGAGGAAAGGCAAATAAGCCCGGAAGAAGCATCACAACAGCTCTCTAAACCAGGACACATATCAAAGAAGAGGGGCCGAGAGAAGAGGGGACAGGACAGGCAGGACAAAGGTCCTGGCTATTAATTTATATAAGTGGCGGATTGAAAGCACGGATGGCAAGAGCTTCACAATATATTGTCGACCTGGAACCCAGGCGTTCAAGTTAGGGATTGGCTCCCAACTCCTGGTGTCCTGGCCCTCCCCGTTCCTGTGCAAATATGCACGTAATATTACCTTATTACGTATTACCAGTTCTCTTGTAAGGCTCGTATTAGACTTCTGACCGACCACCTGCTCCGTCGTCGTATATATTTATCCAACTCAGCTGGCCAGATCCTTCCAGGGGCTCGGTGGTACACGGACACTACTACACGTGTTAATGCGAGCAAGGATGTAAGTTGTAGGGGCAAGCAAGGACAAGGGTGCAAGGATTTTGTGGCGGAGTGGTTTGGAAAATGATCGCTGCAGGGATGCCTTGGCCAACGGGAGCCCGAACGTGCCGTGGTGGCGCCGCCTCATGTTTCCACCCGACTCCACGAGATCTTCCGCTGGTGTTCTAGGGCGGTGAGGTCGAGTTCTTGCTTTTACATGGCTCGTAACGAGCTGAAGTGTGGAGGAGGGGCTTCGTCAAGGGGGGCACCAAGTCTGGCCGGTCCGCACTGGTATCTGGAGAACCCCAGAAGACCCAAAATACTCCGCCGAAGATTGGCGGATTAATCTTGATGTGCTCTCCCGTCCCGTGCCGAGATGTAATTACTCATATTAGCTTCTCAGATCCTGCGAGGAAGAAGGATGGAGTATTCGCACTTGTAGCTGGGACCACCTAGCGAACCCGAGACTGGAGAAGCTGCAGAGTGAGAGTTGAGGCCTGTACGAGTAGTTGCTTGCCAAGCTGAACCTGCGAGGAGACGATCGAAACGCACGCACACACACACACAAATACACACAGACGAGAGCCAGTCTTTGATGGGGCATCCGCCTCTTCCTAATACCTGCGACGTCGCCGACTCCTCAAATGGTTGCGAGTGAGTGAGTAAGCAAACACGGGTATGAGTACGAGCAGAGAGGTTTTACTGTTTGAGCGGGACGCGTGCTTATAAGTCGAGTCGGTACTTGCATGTTCAGCGCGATGCAGGACGCAGGAGGGCTGAGTCAGGAGAGGAGAGACAGAGCTTAATGGCGAGACAGAGCTGTAGCTTGACAGACTCGTACAAGTAATACGTCTCCCGAGTCGTGATGGGAAAATGTCTCGCTTTCTGTGGGTATGAGACTCACCCAACCTGCAGCAGTCTTCCAACCTTTTTTTTATCCCCCAATGATAATGACGACGAAGAATCGAAAGAAGCAATCCTGAGGCACAACGTTCGAGCATTAGCGTGTACGAGTGCTCCTTGTTCCTGGGAATAATACGATGTGTGGGACAATTCGTATTGTTGGGTCTGGAGCCTTCGACCGGGACTGGGCGCCCAGACGAAGTCCCCACTCTTTTTGATTGCAGGGCAGGTTGGCAAGCCTTGACCTCTAGCACTTGTACTCAGTACTGTTGGTATCAGGAACTTGGATGCCGCTAACTATTGCTACCGACCGAGGATTCATGACACCACCCGTAACTACAAGTACAAATAAATACTGGTACTTGTATGCACCCGACTATTCTTAGCCCTTTCCATACGAGTATTAATTGACGCAACGCACCCGTCCCGACGTCTGAGTACGGGCACTAATCCCCGGTAAACCTGATGGGACAAGGCGGGACAACAGATGGATCGACAAAACCTGGTAGGCGATGCTGGTTTTGGGACCGAGAAAGTTTTGGTGGTCTCAGTAAGAGACCTGTCACTAATGTGACCTGCTCACACATCCACACATCACCCCGAGCTGTCAGTGAACGAATCCGAGTACTTGTCCAGCCTGGCATCCGCTCGTGTTTAGGACAGCTACAGTGACAGATGTCTGGGCCGTCGTCTTGTCCTGTTGGTTGATACATACGTACGCCATGTCGTAAACAAATTTGGTACCTGTATTTTTTTTAGCGCGTCATGGCTAGTCCTGGGACTATTCTAGCCCAAGGCACGGTACTTGTACTACTCGCAAAGCGCTAACGTCCACGACCTCGGGGCATTCATTCCTCGCAACGTAGCCTCCGAGTACTCGGAGGTGTCCAGTCCGCGCATCCTCGGCATTATTATGCACGTCTTGTGAGATGCTCGCGTTTTCAGTAATAAAGATGCTACCTTCTCTGAGCCAGAATCTTTGGGGAGACGGAAAATAAACCAGCGCTTTGACCCGAGGGAGACCTCCCCAAGGGGCACGGGGTATGGGGGATTACTACCCACACGTACTTGTGTAAAGAATTATACTCGTACCCGGCTCGCCTGGAATACCAGATTGTGAGAGAACGGTCTGGAGGGGTTACCTTCGGGCCCGCAGCCCGGACCGCGGAATGGAACCCCCTTGCAATCACCTCCGCCCCACTACTCTGCGTACTGGTACATCCTATCTACAAGACCAGCCGCCAGGCACAACTCATTATCCGCAGATGGGGCTTGGAGACAAAAGGTAGCACTCCTGTAGCGACTCCGTACCTGCAGGACAACGTCAAACCACACCCTTAGCTCGCAGCTTAACCAAGCCAGGGGGAGCGCACAATGCATGGAGCCCTCTCGAAGGCGACAGGGGGTCGGTACTCATACACCTAACTTGTGTGAGAGTAGTATTATTATTACGGGACCGAGAATGCGGATTCGGGAGAGGAGGGGCTTGGCTAAGCCATTGGGTGAGGCGGAAGGAGGGAGGGAGGAGGAGGAGGGAAGGAAGGACCCGACAGGGGTAAAGACTACCTAACCATGTATGTATACGTAGTACACGTACCCGTACTTGTGTGTGAGATCTTGGTCTCTCTTCCCCGTACTCAGGCTCCTATGCAAGTGGGGAAAAGTCATCTCAGGCACTCGTTACATTCATTGTCCATGTCGGGTGTCTTGTCTTATAAGCCCTCGACCACCACCCCACGAACCGGGACCCGCCCCCGTCCCCCTCCTGTCGCCCAGATTGATTCTGCTCCTCTGTCTCTCCAGCTGAGCACGTCTCTCTGCTTCAAGGTATCATATTCGATATTGTCCTTTCATTTTTTATTCTTTCTTTTATCATTCTTCTTCTTGGCTGATCGGACGCGGTTCACTCCTTTTCGCGGTTCTCCCATATAGCACCTCTCTTCTTTTCCTTCTTACTCTCTCTCACCCACCACATACTTTCTTGCTATCTTCTTCTCCGGCGTTATTCAACTACTGTCATATCCACCGACCAGGCCAGTCTATCTATCCTCTGGACTCAAGATCGACAGAGTAGAGACCCCGCGGGATATCAGCAACACGGCGGCAGTAGGCACACACGGCCCTTTTATCCGACAAAACCACCCGCCCGTTCCTCGCCACGATCTCTTCGAGATATAGATATATATATATCCCAGCCAATCCTTAGTCGAGATCCCCTCCTCCACCGACCGCGGATCAAATCCACGACAGACCACATCGTCGATCGACAGCGCTACCCGATATCCCCACACAACTTTCCGGGTCCATTAGCACAAGCGCCGGTAGAATCTAGTCCTGCCCCGCCTCCGTCATCCGCCCGGGCTCGCGACCACGTCCGTGTAAGCGGCCCTCCAGGACTAGCAGTCGGTTTATACCAAGTACCGGAGCCGAAATTCGCTTGTTCCTCTCACCACAATGGCCAAATTTACACTGGCCAAGGCGCTCGCCCTAGCGTCCATGATGGGTGTGGTGCTTGCCCAGGACATCGCCCCTTGCGCTGTAAGTGAACCCGTGTTCACGCCCCTTCTCCCCTCCAGAGGAACATACTTCTGGACTTCGTCCCTTCTCACCTCCCTTGCCCGAGATGCGTTGGCTAACACGGAATTTTGAAATCTTGTAGGCGGTTTGCGTTACCGACGCCCTTAGGGGCCCCGAGGTGGGCTGTGCCGCAGGAGCCATGGACTGCATCTGCCCCAGCCCGGCCTTGGCCAACGTCCTCGCCGAGTGCGTGCGCAGGAGCTGCGCGGGAGCAGTCGAGAATGTAGAGGACGCCGTTGGCGCTGCCTCAGGTTCGGCCCAAGCCGTTTGTGCGAGTAAGTTCGAGCCCCCGGCGTTGAAATTGTAACCCTTTGCGACTGCTGGTATCGCCTGTCTTCCCCTACTCAGATGACGGGCTGACCGTGTCTCTTTTCCTTAACTAGCCGCCACGCTGCCGGCTCCCACGCCCGCCGCCACCACGCCCCCTCCTGCCGCTGAGAGTACCCCCGCCCCCGAGGAGAACCAGACTACGACTCCCGCTGCGAGCACGACAGAGAGGCCCACCCCCGAGCAGGCCCCGCAGTCCTCGGCCACAGACTCCTCGTCCTCGTCCTCCACTGACGTAGCCGTACGTATCCCCCTAGTGCATATATATATATATATAGTCCCCGAGCCCACCGGCAACCTACTAACAAGACCTTCCAGGCCGCCTCCACCTCCTCAACCCAATCATCCTCCTCCACCGCCCTCCCGACCCCCGCCAGTGACTCATCCTCGTCCCAAGATGGAGAAGACGACTCCGACTCCTCCGCCCCCGCCGGCGGCCTCTCCACGGGCGCCAAGGCCGGCATCGGCATCAGCGTAGGTGCCGTGGCCCTCGCCCTCATCGGCACCGCGGTCTGGCTCTTCCTCCGCCGCCGCGCCGCAAAGTCCCCCGCCTCGTCGCCCTACAACATCTCCGGCCCCATGCCGGGCGGCGGCCGCGACTTCGGCGACTCGGGCTCCGACTTCCATAGGGACGGGCGCGCCCCGATGGCCGAGAGCGACTTTAGCGCGAGGAGGTACGAGGATATGTTGCCTAGGGTGCAGCCTACATCTATGATATGAGCCAGCCAGACGGGGTGATGCCCGTTCCGCTCGTTGTATAGGGCTTAGCTAGGCCGTTTGTGGACTAGTTCCTGGTAGCCACGGAATTCTGTTCCTGTTGGAGCAGACTCCGGGATTAAGGGCGGAGAGGCCTGTAGGAGATATATACATATATACATACGTTTATGGACTCGAGGCTTGAGAGGAGGTTGGCTAAAAAGGAGTTTTTCGGGGGGCATATCATGGCCTGTTGACTATACTCGGAATCATTTCTGTCCATTCTCTTCCTTTATCTTCTTTCTCTTAGATACTTGTTTTGGCTATATAATGACCGTTATTGAAATCTCTTTTACGTAGCATCATTTTTACAAATGGCTGTATTGGCAGTTGGGTGATTATATATGTTTAGATTCACGGTAGCTTGCTCACTGTCTGTTCCTACAGAAATGACACACACACACTCTCTCTCTCCCTGTCAGATAGTGGGCAAAAAAACGAATATTTCTTCTAGAGAGCAAAAATGTACTCGTACATGTATACTACACAACTCCCAAGGAAGCCTCTCCCGCTTCCCCTCTCACCCCTAGGCTCTCCCCCTAGATTCCTACAATTCCCAAGCCGCTCAGAGAATCACACCATCACCATTTCGTACTTTACATCCAGCCGACTCTTCTTCGCGCTCAGCAGCACCCCCGCAGACCATTTACCAGGTGTAGTACTGTCGCTGGGCGGAGATGGGCCTGTTGGGGAGGTGTACCCAAGGCCCGTGCCTCGCCTCCTTGGCGCGCAGCTCGTCGTATATCCGGATGCGGGTGCGCTCCTCCTTGAGGACGAAGGAGATACCTTTGACTAGTTAGTACGACTGGGGAAGGGGTAGAAAGGGGAGGAAATACTAAGAAGAAAAAGGGAGGAAAGGGAGAAGGGGGGAAAAAAGGAGGAAACATACTGGTACTGGGCTTCTTGTGCGTGCTCTTCCGGCCCCTACCCATGTGCACGAGCCTGCTCCCCCTCGACGGCCCCTTGCCCACCCACGCCTGGGCGATGTATATCCTCGAGGGGTCGTCGATGGTGAGCCACTTGCCCTCCGAGTCCTTGATCTTCCTCGGCTTCTCCAGGGGCGCCTCCCCGTTCACCTTGCCCAGCCCCATTCCGTTCTCGACGACGGCCCTGTCCCTCGCGATCTCGAGGAAGTGCCTGACCTCCCTCGCCATCTTCTTCTTGGAGTACTGCATCTGGACGAGGGCGTCCTCGACCGTCTTGCCCGCGATCTGGTGGGCGAGGTGGACGAGCTTCTTCATGGACGTGGGGAGGTAGGGCGTCTTGTACCTCATCTCGCGCTCGGTGCGGCGGATGATGTCCTGGCGCGACTCGGCGCCGTTGCGCCGGACCATCCGCACCACCATCTTGCGCTCCCACCGCAGCCTGCTCCTCGGGTCGGGGTCCTGCGTCGCGGAGAGGTTGGCAGGGCTGAGGGACGGGGCGCCGGCGCCGGGGGGGCCCTGGACGGCCGCGCCCTCCTCCGTCGGCTGCTCGGCGGCCGCGACCTCGTCGGCGAAGATGGAGGTCGAGAGCTTGGGCGTCGCGGCCTCGCCCATCATGCGCTTGCGGAGGGTCGGGTCGTCGAGGGCGGCGGACGTGGGGTCCTGCTGCTGGGAGTTGCGGAAGGGGTTGAGGCGGCTCATGGACCACTTGGAGCGGGTGGTGGACGGGAGGGAGGCCCTAGGGAGCGAGGCGGCGCGGGAGAGGTGGGCGTGGGCGTTTCGGGAGACATTTGTCGTGGCTGTAGGGGGTGAGGTCCTGGTTAGCTATCGCGCTGCGAGCGACGGATATCGGAAGGAACGTCTCGTGGGCGGGTAGGGAAAGATGGCGCGTGAGCCGAGAGAGAGAGAGAGCTCAGGGGAGACGAAAAAACGTACCGAGGGCAATTAGCCGCCTCGAGGGCTGGTGGAGGCTCATAATGGCGAGTGGATACGCGTCCTCGTGGGACAGGCTGCTTCCACTTTCAATTGGCAGCCCCGAGGTTCGATTCGGGCGTATCTCGAAATCTGGATGGAGTTGGTACCCTCGCTCCGAGGCTGGTCGTCGAAGCTTTTCAAAACTTGCCGTAGCAAAAATTAGCTGGCTTAGTCAGGCAGGGACAAGTAGACGTACCATAGTACCGTACCACTCCAGCTTCGAGGCCCATTACCGGTCCAACCCGTGCACGGTGAGTATCACGTGACTAAATTCGAGCAAGCTCCAATCCAATCGCAGCCTCGGGAATTGGGCGAGGGAGAAATCAGACCACAATATCGCTCCTCTCCCTCAAAGACCAAAGCTCCCGGCCAAGCGAAAGCAACCGACACCACCACCAATTCACCCTCTACCACCGAGTCGAAGCGACGATAAAAATCTGCGAAAATGGCCATCAAGCCCATCACCGGCGTACGTCCTCTGAAGTTTCCGGGGTGCCTCAATGGCTAGGGCGGAGAAGTGTGTGGGGGAATGGGGAGGGAAGGGAAGCTTGACTGACCAATGCTGTTTGCGTGTGTGAATAGATGCTCCGACGCACCTTCGTCGTGGACCTCACTATTGCCGGCGGTACGTTGATACCCAAGCTCCGCGGACCGCGGGTCTTGCCAATTGGACGTGGCGAGGCTCCGGCTGCGCGACTACAGCTATGAGGGAAATGGATCGTGCCTTACTGACGGGTTTGGTGTCTAGTCATTGGATTCGCCATGGGTAACGCGTTCTGGTATGGATCCCCACCGTCACACGATGCATCATACACGAACAACCCCCCGCGGACCCCCGGTCGTCCCGATATTGGAAGTGTCTTGTAAGATTCTAACCTGCCGATAGGTACGGCTACCACATGCCCAGGACCAACGCCCGCGACAACTTCTACCGCAAGCTCGAGCAGGAGAGGGCGGCGGAGAAGGCGTAAGCCGCTCGCGACGTTTGGAAATATGAAAGAGAAGAGGAGGAGCTTCTTGTGAAGGTTGGGGGGGACGGGGGATGGGATTGTGAACGGACAGGGCGGTGGACATGAGACGCCGCCGCCGGGCTGGGCTAGGCATGCGCCGCTTTTCGTTTGTGTATCATAGATATAGACCCAACGTTGCTGGGAGGTCGCAGAGCAATGCCAAGTACATGGACGCCTCTTTTGCGGAACAGGGCGAGTTTGAGGTGTAGGTGTGACGTGCGGTATGGGATAGCATGGATCCCGAAAGTGTAGATCTTGGACTGGATGTCCAATTGAAGTGTATTGAACCGAACCCTTGGTATCGCAAAACTCCGCGGTGTAATTTCTATCGTACATTATATTGAACCAACTATCACGTCATGGTCCCTTACGCCTATGCGACCCAGGATGAGCTCTTGGACTGTTGCTGCTTCTCCCGCTGCTGCTTCTCCCAGTTGGTCGTCTCGACCATGAAGTGGCCCTTTTTGTCGGCGCACCTATCGAGCAGGAGTTAGTAAGATGTAAACTAGATACATGGAGCTATGAACCAGAGATACGGTTTCCGTGGGCGGGTTGCGGGCCAGGTCGGGTCAAGTCAGATCAGCCTCTCGCTGCTCATCCAAAGCCACCAGTGGTATGACCTCTCCACCCAACACTCATCCCACTCGACTACAACTTCAAACTCCCATATAATCACAACCAACACCTCGCCCAATCCGGAGCCCGCCCTCACTCAGCTGCAAGGGATATAAAAAAGGGTAGAGCACCCGCTGGGGAAAACATTCCCAAGAACTCACCTCCGGAAAAACCTCACGACCTCGTAACAGTGAACCCTGCCCTCGCTCGTCTCGGGCGACTGCACGGAGCACTCGTACTGCGGCATCGACAACAGCTCGCACTCCGACAGCTCGATCCTGGCCTTCGTGGCCCCGGGCGCGGGCTTCCTCCTCCGGCCCGTCTCGTCGCGCTGGATCTCCTGGGGGAGGGCGCAGGCGGGGAAGATCTTGGCCGGGGGTGACATTGCTTTCCTCCTCGTCTTATCCTTCTCGTTGATCTGACAGGGCTCGATTTTTTATTTTACTTCTTACGGTGAAGAATAAAGGACGGTGATATTTTAGAAGGAAGGTTTCAGAGGGAAAGAGAGAGGGGAAGAGAGATGGATTTGGGGCTTGGAGAGGTAGTGGGGGGGAAGATGTTGGGGGAGGTGGAAGAGGCGAGTCTTGATGAGGTGAGTTTTGGGAGGTGAATTTCATGCAGCGCTTGCCACACATCCACAGGTCTTGGTCCGTCTCCGGACATGACAAAATCACGACCGACCACAAGGAGCGACCAGCTTTCCCAGCAGTTTCAATCCCATGACGTCAATTTTTTTTGTTCCCACGATATCTCCAATTCCCGCCCCCATCCCTCTATTGATATGTAAAAACACCAAATTCTGAAAAGATCAAAACACACTAATTCAACCCGCCCTAGATCCTCACATCCCTCCGCCAAACCCTCACAGCTCAAACGATGATATCAACAACCACAACCACAACCACAGCTACAGCCGTGACTTCCCACCCCCCCAGACGCGCTCCCCCAAAGCCCACCACCATCCCCCCCCTCGACGCCCTCCTATCCTCCCACTTCCGCGCCACCCGCTCCCCCCACCTCGCCATAACCAGCCGCCCCCTCCCTCTCCTCTACGCCCTCGCTTCCCGCCTCCTCTCGACCGACAAGACCCTGCTCATCATCGACCTCGAGTCCCGCTTCGACCCCACGCGCCTCGAGTGCTCCGCCCGCGACCTCGCGCACGCGCACGTCCTCCGCCCGCCGAGGTGTCTCTCCGGGAGCGAGGAGGTGAGGGGCATGGTCGAGCGCGCGAGGGAGTGGATGGTGTACGGGGCGGGCACGGGGAGCAGGGGGGCGGGAGTGGTGGGGGCACCGTAGTGGTGGGTGGGCCGGGGGGCGATGTCAGCGCCGGGTGGAAGGGGTGGGTGAGGGTTGATCTAGATGAGGGCGGGAGGGGGTTCGGTGCCGTGGTCTCGGCGGAGGAGGCGCTAAGGGAGAGAGGGAGGGGAGGGCCGGCGGTGGGTGGGGGCGAGGAGGCGGAGTGGGTTGTCAGTTCTGAGTATGGGGGGTTTAGGTTCCGGGAGGGAGAGCTCGCGAAGGGGGGGCTGCAGGGGGGGGAGGAGGAGGAGGAGGGGGAGGCTGGGGATGGAGGAGAGCTCAAGGCACAGAAGGAGGAGCAAGTGTGATACCCCAGGTCTACAGGTCCCTCAGGCCTGTCCTACGAACCATTCATGTGTGTCTCTTTTAGTCTCATAGCAAGCCTCCCTATAGTAGAGGCGAAAGAGGCGACAGAGGTAAATAAACTGATGCGTATATCATTGAGGATCGTTTCTCATCATCGACCCAACTACTAAACCAAGGAGGCACCTCGGCACCCAGAACTTAGTCTCAAATCCAAGGGAGGACACACAATCCCCCTCAGATCAGCTCTCATGTCAAATCATCTACCAGATTCCCATATACAACCCCAATCTCATATATGCACCCCTCAAACCCCCAAAAGACCAAAACCAAACACCCCTCCTTTCTCACTGCAGATTCACGTACAGACCCCCGTCGACCAACAGCTGCGCCCCCGTAACATACCCGCTCAGCTCGTCGCACGCCAAAAACACCGCGGGGCCCGCCATGTCCTTCGGCACGCCCGTCCTCCCCAGCGGTATCCTCCCCTCCATGTACGCCCTCTTCTTCTCGTCCTTCAGGTCCTCGTCGTTCAGCTGCGTGCGGATCGTTCCGGGAAGCAGCGCGTTACACCTGATCCCGTACCCGCCCAGCGCGCACGCCGTGCTCTGCATGAGCGACGTTATGCCCGCCTTGGTGGGCGTGTAGTGCGTCTGCCTCGCGCCGCCCACGAGCGCCGAGATGGAGGACATGCCGATGATGCTGCCGCCGGGGGGCGACTGGCCGCGGGCCATCTGCCGCGCGGCGGCCTGCACGAAGTAGAAGGCGCCGTCGAGGTTCGTGCGCACCGTGTTGGCGAACAGGTC
This sequence comes from Cephalotrichum gorgonifer, assembly GCA_900312665.1. Classification (NCBI taxonomy): domain Eukaryota; kingdom Fungi; phylum Ascomycota; class Sordariomycetes; order Microascales; family Microascaceae; genus Cephalotrichum; species Cephalotrichum gorgonifer. Next base: position 520,472 of record ONZQ02000018.1, read on the forward strand.
GCCGTCCATGTCGAGGAACTCGGCGAAGGTGCAGATGCCCGCGTTGGACACGCACACGTCCAGCCGGCCCGTGCCGCCCTGCGCCACGGCGAAGGACACGAGCTCCGTCGACGTCTTGGGGTCGCGCACGTCGCCGGGGAGGTGGGAGAGCACGCCCGCCTGGGGGTCGGAGGCGCGGAGGGCCTCGGCTTCGGAGAGGAGAGACGCGAGGTGAGGGGCGTCGCTGGGGAGGTCGAGGTGGTTGACCGTCACGTTCGCGCCGTGCGAGATGAAGGAGAGGGCGATGGCCCGGCCGATTCCGGTCGTGCCGCCGGTGATGACGGCCGTCTTTCCCGCGAGGAGATGGGCCATTGTGTCTCGGGGGGCGTGTGTCGGTTTTGTCTGGATTCTTGCGTTGCTGGTGTCTGTCGGGGGAGTGTAGCTCAAGGAAGGGATATACGGCTCTAGTTAGACGTGTCGGCCTTGTGACAAGTTAGGAGTGAGGGGGGGCGAGTGGTGAGTGAGGAAGTGACTGTGTGTATACCGGGGGAAGAGTAGGATGGGACTGGTATGTGGATGTCTCTTGTGCGAGTCGACGAAAAAGAAGGTGGGGGGAGTCGTCGCTAATACTCTGACCGAGGCGGATACGTAGCGAGTTCGAGCTCAAGCTCCTGGAAAGCTTTCCCCTCTTTTCTCGCTTCTGATCCGCTTTCCTGCGCGAGCAATAATTATTATCCCAAGTACGAGTACGAGTGTGGATGTCCACGCGTGGTCGTCGCTTCCTTCGGTTTACCCCTCCACCCCTCCATGCCATGTGCCATCTGTTCACCCCACCACCCCACCCCACCCCCCTCCTTCCAGGGATATCTCTCCGTACTAGTGAGCCGTACCTTCCCAGGAACCCGGCGGTACTTGTAGAGTACTTTCACTCGGAGGAAGGAAGCAAGCTCCCGGGGGTTTTATGCTTCCTCTCCCGAGTATACGAGTACAGGGGCGGAAAAGCAATAGCTACGATAACCCGAAACCGCGAGCTTCTCCATATCCGGCTTTCTCCCCTCAGCGAACAACGGCAGAGCTCAAAGGTTCAGGCCCGTTTTCCTTTACTCCCGGGGTGAATATTGCCAGCCCCGACGCTCTGGACAGGGGGGAGTGCGAATTGGTGTCAGGTCCAGTACGGGCAAGGCCCTGCGGCCTTTGCCACTCCCTCCAACTCCCGACTCAGACTATCTAGATACGTGGGCGTGGGATGGTTCATCCATGCATACGAACTTGGAGAAACCGGCCCGCCCCTCCCTCCACACCAACACATCGCCATTATCCAAAAGTAGAACAATCCAATATCCACAGGGCTCGTGCCATCCGCCTAGAACTATAGAAGTGTCGAAAACTGGCGATAAAAAGCAAAGCGGAGGGAGGGGAATAAAAAAATCCCCGCCGACAGATCACTCATACATACGGAATACTCCCCTAACAATAATCGCCGAAATCCGTCTGTGTGGGAAAAAAATATGGTACTTACATACATTCCCCGCAGGCCCGGGGGGATGGGGATATCCTTTTTCCGCCCACTCGGTCTTTTGTTCAAGCGAGAAGACCGAGGCGGGCCCCTTGTGGGACCCCTCTTTTCTCAAACTTCCGACGCTTTTACCCCACATCCATCTAACCCCACCAAACGCGCCAGCTTTCACCTTGGCGGCACACTCTCTCCCCCCGTGACCTGGGCGGGTTTCGGTCTACTGGTTAGCTTGCGTTGCGTTGCGTTGCGTTGCCCGCCCTTCTATTTTATTAAGCCTCGGCTGCTACAAGTCCGCGTACGGCAGATAGGGTGTAGATAGTGCGAGAGTGCGCAAGTCACGCGCAAAGAACCATGGCCAAGGCTGCAGGAATGGAGGGAAGGGAGGAAGGGTCAAGAGGTCTAGTCGGCAGAAAGAGAGGGATAGGCGCCAACTAAACAGGTCTGTATGTGGTGTACTCGTATGTGAGGTGCGCCTAGCAGGTAATAAATGCGCCATCGCATGCTATGTTGTCCGTATTGCCCCGTACCTACACAGAGCTTCGATGTGACACCTGCCAGGCATGAAGAAGAAAAAGTAGACCGAAGAAAATGTGTTTATTTGCAGAAGTGCCCGAAGATCAGGGACAGGGAAAAGAAATGCAAACATAGGAATAGTTAACAAAAGTTGATTAGCACCTTGAGTCTCTCGAGGGCTAATTAATCAATCTTCCCGACCTATATGTATATCATCTATCAAAATGTACAAAGCACCTGCCCCTGTCTTTGCCGCATCCCCCCTCTACGCCCCATTCGTCGTCAGCTCCTCGACCTTGGCCGCCAGCTCCTTAACCTCCTCGGTGCCATTCTGCGCAACCGCCGCCTCGCCGTTCTCTAGAACTGCAACATCCTCCGCCTTCGGCTCCTCGGGAGTCGGGGGCGCCGGGGGGGTAAGCGCCTTCACGGGTGGCGGCGTCAGCAGGTAGTCCGACGGGATGAGCTTACTCCTGGCCGCCGGGTTGATCGTCAGTCCGAAGCCCGGCTTGTCCAGGTCCGCTGTCGTGAGGAACCCCTTCACAGGGATCGGCTCGTCTAGGAACAGGTCGCCGAACACCGGCAGCACGCTCTTCCCGTCGGGCGAGTTGGCGAGGTACTCCTGGAATGGTGTGTTGGGCTGGGACATGACGAAGTGGTAGCTGTACGACCCGCTGGCGTGCGGAACGACGGGGATATCGTACGCGGCCGCCATGGCCGACACCTTGAGCAGCTCCGTGAGGCCGCCGAGCCACATAACATCGGGCTGGATGATGTCGAGGTTGCGACCCTCGATGAGCTTGCGGAATCCGTAACGAGAGTACTCGTGCTCGCCCGTCGTGAATTTAAGTGTCGGGTGTGCGCGCTTGATGGTCTCGAAGCCGTCCGTGTCGTCGGGCGAAAGGCACTCCTCCCACCAGTTGATGTTCAGGTCCTCGCAGGCCTTGGCCAGCTCGATGATGTACGGCACGTTGAGGCTCATGTAGCAGTCCACCATGAGCGGGAAGTCCGGCCCCACGGCCTCGCGGTGCTTGCGGAGGAACTCGACGTTCTTGAGGAGCCCCGCATGGCCCTCGTCCGGGCAGTAGGGGAGCGGGACTTTGGCACCCCAGAAGCCCATCTCGCGCGCGGCGACGGGATCCGGCCCCGTGCAGTAGAAGTCGATCCTCTCGCGCGCGGCGCCACCGATTAGGCGGTACACGGGCTCGTTGCGGATCTTGCCCAGGAGATCCCACAGGGCGAGGTCGATGACGGAGATGATGGCGATGGGAAGGCCCTTGCGCCCGTAGAACATAGACGAGCGGTACATCTGCTCAAAGAGAAGGTTCGTGTTTCGCGGGTCGGCGCCGATGAGGAATCGTTCGAAGTGCTGGTGTACGAGCCAGCATGCGGGGGGGCCGCCGAAGCCGGTAGCGAAACCGACAGTGCCGTCCGTCGCCTCGATCTCCACGAGGAAGGACCCGAGGACGTTAATGCCCCACGTGGTGCGCGAGGAGCGGTATTCCTCCCATCTTGAGGAGGGAGTCGAGATCGGGGAGTCTATGAGCCTGTTGTACGCGGTGAGCAGTCAGTAAAACGGCAGTATGAGAACGGGAGGGAGGGCCGGTGTAACCACGGGTTTCCTTGGACAGATAGGAGACCCTTCTGAAAAGGTTTCCTTATTCGGCCTCGGGGTAGGGGGCGGGGGAATAGCATGCTTACCAGTGGCCGCCCTTGACGTTGTGATAGTCGCCGCCTGTGTAATGCGAAGGGTTCGCGGGTTGTTAGCTAACGATCTCCCGTACGGTGTGGTTTCGCCAAACGACGTCACCCGAGAAAGCCAATTTCAAATTAATGACAAGAGAGAAAGCGTACCTGAGCCTACGCCGCCGATCACGAATGACCGGATGGCCTTGATCTTGGGGAAGTCGCGAACCGACATGATGGGAGATGCTCTCGGGGAGAGAGCTAGCAAGCTTCTTATTCTTGGGTTTGTACGTGTGCGAGTGGGAAGGTGAAGAAGGTGTCCCTCCGGTCAGAACGACGAGAATAGAAGGGAGAAGGAGACTGGAGGTGTGGAGAGAGAGGAGAGAATGGAAGGGGGGGTTCGGAATGAGAAGTGATATGTAGGAGAATCTGAGAGACCAGAGGAATAGGAATCGGCGGGGCGGAGATGATATATATTCGTCGCGTGCGGAGGAAAGAGCGCGAGAAGAAGACCTCGGAGCCACTAACACCAACACAGAAAAGGATCAATCGTCGACAAGGAACCGATAGGCGGAACCGGGCTATTCGTATGTCTTGCAGCTTGGAAGTGCTGCTTGCGGAAGGCGGGGAGGGGGGTATACCCAACGAGAACACATGGTTGGATCTGCACAGTATCCGTATGGGATGCTAGGTAATGTCATAGTGGAGAATTATGTGGATCTCCGTGGATCTCATTGCTGCGTGAATCTCTGTTGGACGTGGGGAATGGGAAGGAGCTAGGGGTAAAGATGAACCGGGAGGGAAGGTACAGCCCAAGTAGCCCAGCACTGAGAGAATGTAGATGTAGATCTGATGTACTCGTAGATATAGGCGCCCCTTGGTGTAGGCCCACCAGCCCTTTTGTCTTTTTTATTCTTTTTTTCCTTCTCTTTCTTTTCCCTTTTCGCGCTTCAAAAAAGTAAGGGCCAAGATCGGTGGTCGCCGAGCGGATTGCCGATGGGCACGGCGGGGAATCCACTGCGGGCGAGAGATCTGCGGGAGGCTACTCTTATCCAATCAGCCGGTTACTCGAGTAAGTGTATAGGTTCCCGTCAATCATAGAGACCTGTTCATACGCGCCAATGGTTGGCCGAGGCTCGCAGTCCACTGCTTCGAGCACACGTATCCCCACCATTGCCCCAGCTTGGTAGGAAGGGGGGGTACACCGTTCGCGGAACGAGTACGAGTACGATGAGTACGAGTATGGGTGGGAAATGCGATGCACCGTCGGGTCGCTGCTGAACGTGTGGCCCCGGCTTCCGGCTCGGCTGGCCGCGGGGCGGCGGTAGACTGGACAAGTGGCCAGGTGCGAACAGCGGGCCCGTCCGAGGGCGCGTTATGTCTACGGTTACATACGATAGTTACACACGAATAAGACCGGAGGTTTTGACCTCAGAATACTAATACTACTCGAGTAGTGCATGGGCACGGGACACAAAAAAGGAAACAAGGGTGTGGGTAATAAGGGAGGGGCAAACTTGCGCGCTGCAGCGGCGGGATACGCAAGTACGAGAATAGGTCACGCCACTGGATATTCTCGTTTGAGACCAAGACGATGCATGGGTGGGAGAGGAGCCATTGGTCGGGTAGACGGAGAAAAAGAAAGAGGAGAAGATGGGGCCGATGTGGGGATTCTCACATTTTGGCCCCAATTGCGCTTCGGCGAGAGATGCCCCGAGCTGGGCGAGCAGAGAAGCTCTTGTGGGGGCTGTGGACCGAGCCAGTCGTCGAGACTCCATCCTTGACGAAGATGCTCGAAGAATGACAGCGAGGTGCGAGATGCGGTCCCGCTATCGAACGACTAGGCTGGTTTGGGCCAAGTCTAGGGTGTGGGGCTATGATTGGGCGTGGCCTTTAAGTCCCTAATCAGTGGGAAGTCGGGTCTAGATTCTCTCGGCTGGGCGCAACGGATGGAGGGAGCTTTTGCCTATCTCGCCTTCTACATACTGTCATAGTTCCTGCGGATCGGGTAATATAGTTACTTGTTTCGATTATCACGTTCACCAATGGCCCCCCTCCCCCGCCTTTTCCCGGTAAAGGCAATGGGGGTCCTTTTCGTATAGAAAGCGAGAGTCCTCGGATTCGTGAGTCTTGAGTCTTGCAAAACCAGAGACGCAGACACCAACTCTCCCTCTCACCCTTTTCTGTCCACTTGGCTGCTGAAAGCAAATGAGAGTGAACCTCCACCACACATGACCCCATCATTGGCTGGGAATGCCGAAAGTGAGGCGGCCATGAGGCGGATGGGAACATGTCAGGGTTCTTCTTACCCCCGGAGAACGAGCGAGATACGACATCCGGGTTGCTCGAGTACGGGTACTCACGTACGGATGCCCAACAGCAAACCGGGCCGGCCCAGCTTGGGTGCCAACCTCCGGCCGGCCACAGTGTCCGCTGAGGAAACGGGCTAAAGGGGAGCGGCATATGGGGATATATGGGTGCTGATTCCGATTCCTTGCGTGACCGGCCGGGGGAGCCGACCCCGACCCCGTCCCCCGTCCCCCGTCACTCAGCTCCCAGCCTCTATCCCCCATCTCATGTCTCACAAGCATGCAAGCTGAGCTAAGTTAATACGCGAGAAACCTGCTGTTGGCGAGCAATAGGCGAGAGGAGCGGGCTAAAAACAGGTGGGGGGCGCCATGATAGTTTCGAATCCACCTATTCCATATTCCATGTCACAGGCACGCTGCATTTTCTTCTTCTGCTTATTCCGGGGAAAAGAAGGGTAGTAGAAGAAAGTTGGAGTGGGGGAGAAGTGTGATAGTAGGACAAGATTTTCCCGTTTTGAGAATCGTGCATGAAGATGTCAGACCTCTTCTGGATAGAATCCGGCTGGAGGGGTCTCTCTTGATCTCGTCCGGGTCTTGGCACGAGAAATCAGCCACAAGGTCGGAGTATTAAATTACGGGGTGCCCTTTGTGTGCGGGCGCACCTGGCAACGGCTGGTCCCGGTCGCGTGGTTCCCCAGAAATTTACCCCAGGATCCAAATCAACTGACTCTGAACGGGTACTTGTATTGGTCAGGGAAGAAGGGGAAGAAGGGAAAGGGAAAAAGGGATCCATCACTTTCTCCGCTTCCGCTTTACTTGGAGTCGACCTGGTTCGGTTTTCTTATTCTTAGCCCCCAAAACCCATGTCAATCGTTATTGCTTCTCCAGGGCCCAACCCATACAAGCACAGGAAAATATTGCTCTTCCGTCCCGTCTTAAGCTACGGGAAATAAACTCGGAAGCTAAGGATTGGCATTTCTCATACGCGCACGCAAACACCACTTCCATCGGTCGACAGTCATCTTCGTCTGCATCTCCCATCTTCATCCGGATCATCATCCGCGCGTCCACACTCACACTCACACTCACACTGACATTCTTCATCAACACCCGACATTGACGTCGTTACCGACGCTACCATCACGTCTGCCCAACGCGCACACACTTTTCCAACTCCCTCTCCCTGTCCGCATTCACCCACATTTGCATCTGCATTCGCATCCATCTACGTCCGCGTCTGCATCCGTCTGCACGTCGAAGTCCCCTATCCACTCCACCAGGACTGACTCTCCCACCGAAAATTATCGACGCCTTGACCCTCTCTCGGTCCTAGCGCCGTATCCACTCTTCCCCTTATTGTTTGCTTCTGGCAGGTCAAGTCAAATTTCCACTTCCCCACGAGATCATCTATCCATTCATCGTCAGGTCTGCTTCCTTTCTGCAGAATCGTTCTTGGCCCGCGTCATTGACCACATCTCCGGCTTTCTGGTTCTGCCGCCTGCGTTCCCGCGTTCCCCAGACTCGACAGCCAGCGGTGGTGGCATTTGCTTCGGTGTCCGGAACGAGCTGGTCGCTGGTCGCTGGCCTGTGCTGCTAATGTGGAGCGAGCTATAATACTACGGCTGCTCTGCAGGTAGTCCGCCGCCCCGCACTTTCGTCCGATTCCCCCGCGCCGAAAGACGAGCGATTGCCACAGTCCAGAACCTGCCATTCGAGAACAGCGCTTTAGTCGAGGCCGACTTCTTCCTCGAAGTTCCACACAGAGCGGAATTTTCGCAGCCTCGTTCTTGACCTGTCCCACCTACTACCGCTTCGTCCGATCTGTCGAGTTTGCCGCACCGAGGCCCTGATTCTGCGCCTCTCCACAAGTACCGACGACGAAACCGCCCGAATACTGCTCGATCTCTTTTGGCCTGCCTGCCTACGGCCTACCTACCTGCCTAGCCCGTCCTACCACACGAACCGCCCCGATTGGCGACCAGGCGCATGCCCTCCCGCCCAATGCCATCGTACCTCCACGTAGGCCTGGGCGTCTATTCGTCGTAGAAGATGCAGCACCTGAACGGACCCAAGCATGAGGCGAGGTCACCCCCCGGCGCTGGGACTGGTCCTCACCTCCCTCCGCTCGTCAGTATCGGCGCCATGAGTGGTGGAGGAGGCGGTGGATACCATCCGCCGATCCATCCGCCGCCTTCTACATCTAATTCCACCTACCATGCCATGAATGGCACGGATCCAGACAGCGACAATCAGGACCTGCAGAGTGGGGATGAGGATGAGGAAGAAGTGAGGCTAGGGAAGAGGAAGAGGCCTCTTTCTGTTTCGTAAGTGTCCCTGTCTGCTCGCTCGTAGTTGCACATCACGTCGCGCTGGCATTATGCCCTCTTTTTCGTCTTTAGCTGTTGTTCTACCTCGAACTAGACTCTCCTATTTTCAAGTTCTCACCCTTGCATGGAGGTCGCATTGCTCTGCCTAGCCTAACTTCGAGATACCAAATTACCAAACCTGCGGCTAATGAATTTTCTTTATGCTCTCCCTAGATGCGAGCTATGTAAGCAACGAAAGGTATGCTAAATCACCTACGCCTCTCGCCTCCTACTTGGGACCACCACAACGACACTCGGCTCTCGCACCTCACCCAGCTTTGCCGTACTAACTATCTGTGCAGGTGAAATGTGACCGCGGACAGCCGTCCTGCGGCTGGTGCACCCGCAATGGCGCCCTGTGCGAATATAAGGAGCGAAAGAAGCCCGGCCTGCGCGCCGGCTACGGCAAGGAGCTCGAGCAGCGCCTCGACAGGCTCGAGGAGGTCCAGCGCGCCCACGCCCACATCATCGAGACCTACTTGGCCGCTGCGGGAGGCGGGGTTCACATGCAGGCCAACAACAACAGCGTGTCAACGCCGAGCGTGCGCATGAGCAACGCGAGCGGCCCAAGCGACCAAGGCACCCCGCGAGACGCCGCGACGACGCTCTTCAGGCACTCGGATCCTATCCGGACCCCGCACACGAGCGACTCAGCAATGTTCCTCTCGCAGAAGGGCCACGACTACCAGCCCTCCGCCCAGTCGGTCGATTTTAATAGTCTAGGCCACGATGGGTATCGCCAGAGTCACGCGCAACAACAGCAACAAGGCGCCGCCGTGGCTGCGGCTGCGGCTGCTCAGCAACAGCCGGCAAGTCTCTTGCCGAACTCGGCTACACCCCAGGACTACTACTCCCGCGACAGTGTGAAGCTTCAGTCCCCAGGCTCCGCTATGTCACTGCAGACTGGCCACACCGGCCCCTCTCCCACCAACGGCACCCTGGAGCAGGATCTGCCTCCCTACGACCTGCTATACAGCCTCGTCGACCTCTACTTCAAACACATACACACCTGGTGCCCCATATTACATCGCGTGACGACCTTCGATACGCTCTTCGGCTCGTCACCGCTCGAGGAGGCAGACCGCGTCCTCTTACACGCCATCGTCGCCACCACCCTCCGTTTCTCCACGGACCGGAGGCTCACGGATGATAGCCGGCACCACTACTACACCATCTCGAAGCGGAAGGTGCTGCTATACGGCCTAGACAACCTCTCGGTGAAGTCGCTCCAGGCGCTCGTCATCCTGGCGCTTGACTTCTGCGGCAGCAGCCACGGTCCCCAGAGCTGGAACATTATGGCGCTCATTACAAGGGCCGTCGTCCAGCTGGGTCTCGCCGTAGAGACGTCCTCGTTCAGCGTCTCGCCGAACTACCAGTCCATCTATACCCTCCGCGCCATGATCCTCCCGGAGCCTAGGGACTTCATCGAGGAGGAGTCCCGCCGCCGGCTCTTTTGGATCGTGTATCTCCTCGACCGGTACGCCACCATAGTCACGGCCTTCGACTTCTCCCTGGGCGACCGGGACATCGACAGGAAGCTGCCCTGCCGCGACGAGCTGTGGGCCAAGAACCAGAGGGTTGAGACGAGGTGGTACCGCAGCGGTCAGGGGGGCGCGGACGCGGGCGTAGGGGAGGGCGGACAGACGAATCAGCACAGCGTAGGGCGACTGGAGAACCTGGGCGCGTTCGCGTACTACATCGACATACTGTCGATCCTGTCGGAGATACACGGGTTCCTCAAGGAGCCTGTGGACATCAGCGCGGTATCCGATGTGGAGAGGTGGCAGGTGCGATATAAACAGCTCGACCAGCTCCTATCGCAGTGGCAGGTAGGCCTCCCGGCGGAGTTTAGCAGCATGGCCAAGCTATCGCAGCCGTCGTCCTCCACGTCCTCCGCACTCGGCGGTGGCCCCTCGGCGGCGGCGGCGGGCGGCCCGGGGAACAAGGCCGCGGCGTGCTCGTGGGTCATGCTCCAGGCGACGTTCCATACGACCGTGATCCGGCTGCACTCCTCCGCCGCGTACCCCACCACGCGCTCCGCCATCTTCTCCCCGTCGTACAGCGCGATACAGCGGTGCCAGGTGGCGGCGGAGAACGTGGCACTGCTGGGCGAGTACGTCATCTCGCAGGACCTCCTGAGCAAGCTCGGCCCCCCCTTCGCCTTCACGCTGTGGGTCGCGGCGCGGCTGCTCCTCGTGCACGGGTCGACGGTCGAGCACACGCTCTCGCCGCGGCTGCACTTCTTCGTCAGCGCGCTGAGGGAGATGGGCACATACTGGGGGGTGGCGAGCAGGTACTCGGAGCTGCTGCAGAGGGTGCTGGACGAGCACAGGGACAGCGAGAGGACGGGCGAGGGCGTGACGCCCAGCTCGGTAAAGATACTCGCCGACATGAGGAGGACGGCCTTCGACCTCGACTGGCTCATCTCGCACCAGCCGAGGCACGTGACGCCCGGGATGATGGTCAACGGGTTCGGTGGTGCGAGGGAGCCGGCGGCCCTCGCGGCGGCGGGCGGCGGCGGCGTACACGGCTCTTCTCTGGGCGGGAACGGCGGGGCTGGGAACGGGAACGGGGCCGGAGGGGGCGGCATCACGCCCGCGCGGACTCCCGCGCCCAACGAGCTGGAGTACTTTGACGTCTTCAACTTCTTCAACTACCCGCGCCTGGCGATGGGCCCGGAGACCATGTTCCCGATGGTGGACGGCGCGGGGGCCGCGCTGAACGGGGGTCCCGGGGCCGCGAACGGGGACGGGAGCGGCGGGGTCGGGGTCGGGGTCGGGGCGGAGTATATCAACTTTGGGACGTTTACGGTCGATGCGACGAGGGATTGGCTTTGAGGATCCGGGGAGGAGCGGAAGAGAAAAGGGGACGAGCGAAAACAATGGGGGGAAACCTGGAGGAGGGGATGTATGTATGATGTATGATATATGATACCTCGGTGGACTTTTTCAAAACATGCGCTGCTTTTACTTATATATAAATTTATGGGTTCCTTTGGACAGGTGGGAGGCGATGTCTGCTTCTAGGAGCCTGGAGACGGTTTGCCGAGCAGAGGCAAGGGGGTAAGGGGGTAAGGGGGTAAGGGGGACTTGCGTTATTCCCTGATGAAGCATCGAACTCCATGCCGCACACGGCATCTACTGTCTACGAGAAGAAAGGTGAGAAAGAAACTAGAACTAACACGCAGATTTTCATTTCATATTTCGCCCTTTTTACATGCCCACTCACTCACTCACCCACTCCCTCACACCATAGCAACAAAGCTCTACTCTACTCAAACTCCCCAACATCCACCCTCCCAACACTCCAAATCTCCTTCTCGTCCTCCTGCCCCTCGAGCCCCAGGCTCCCCCCTCCGTCCGCCTCCCTCCTCTCCCTCGCCTGCGCGCCCAGCCTCAGCGCCACCCTCTTGAAGTAATCCGTCATGCTCCTCCTCGTGGTGGGAGGCAGGTCCTCCGACCCGGGTCCCGCCATGTACTTCTCGAACAGCCTACCCTCCTCGTCCATGACGTCGAAGAGAGCTACGAACGACGCCTCGGCCGCCAGCTTGACGGGGATGACGGGGTCGCGGACCGACGCGAACACGGGCGGCGCCAGGAGCGCCACGTGGGGGCGGAGAAGGTCCGTCGAGCGCGAGAGCGTGCGCAGGAGCACGAGCAGCAGTCGACGCACGTCAGAGGGGTTTCCGGGCGCGACCGACTCGGCTACTACCTGGAGGATCTTCTTGGTCGTCTCGAAGGGGTGCGGCGTGTCGGAGAGGAGGTACTTGCCCGTTGCGAGGACGGCGTTCTCGGCGATGAAGACCTAAAAGTGGAAAATCATTTCATTAGCAACTTTCTCACTCCAACCAACCCGGCACAGAATTGGGGACTTTTTCTCTCTTGCACATACCGTCTTGTTCTTTATGCCGCGGCACAGCAGCTCAGGTAGGTCGTCCGCCATGGGGCCCTCGAGCAGCACCTTCGGTGACTCCACCAGCACGGCGTTGAGGGCCAGCACCGACGAGCTCGTGAAGTTCGGCGTCATGACGCGGTTCTTGACCAGCCCGTTAGCCACATCCTCGGGCACGTTCTTGATCAGCGCCCCCAGCAGCTTCGCGTTCGACACCGTCATCTCGCTGTCGGTCTCGTCCGCCTCCATGTCGATGAGCGACAGCACGCCCGACCGCGACGCCTCGCCCATGTTCCCGCCCGCCTTGCTGACCACCTCGAACAACGCCTTCAGCATCGCCGTCTTCACACCGGGGTCAGACGTCCTGCACCCCGTCACCAGCTCGGCCACCAGCGGGTCGATTCGAGGAGTGTACTTAATGAGCGTGCCCAGCGCCTTGGCCGCCCGGTTCCGGAGGGCCTCGCTCGACTGGTCTGCGAGCGACTTGGCAAACGTGCGCTGCAGCTGCGGCAGGAACGGCTTCAGGGCCAGTGGCATCTTCTCGAGGAGGTTGTTCAGGGCGAGTAGGATGGCCTCCTTGACTTCAGTGGACCGCTCCGACACCACGCGGATGAGCGGACCAGTGATCTGCGTGACGAACGGCTTCAGCGAGGCCTCGCTCGTCCGGTCCATGATGTCCGACATGCCCAGCGCCGACTGCGTCCTCTGCTCGGGCGTACCGTACATGAGGCCCTGCAGGAAGATGGGCAGAATGGCGTTGATACCCTTGGGCAGCTCGAACCCGCGGAGGTTCACCCCCGGTACACCGACGAGCTGCAGCGTGGCGCGCGTAGACGGCGCGAGCGCCTCCATCTCCTCCTTCTTCAGCTTCTTGGTAAACTGGGTCAGCGCCCCCCATGCGCCCTTCACCACGGCGGGGTCGCTGTCGTCAAACGCCGTCAGGAGCGCCCGGATGATATCCTGGTTATACCTCGAGTAGTCGACGTCAGAAAGCTCGAAGAACTTGCCCAGGTGGTGGCCCGCTGCCGCACGGCGGCGGTGGTCCTCGTGCTTGACGAGCGAGAGCATGACGTTCATGACCGTGTGGAGGCCGTCCATCTCGTCGATCGACAGAATAACCGTGTCGAAGGAGTCTCCTAGGCCCTGTCTCAGGTCCTCGTCGTCGGTGCTGATTATGTTGTCCAGGAGGGAGTTGATGATGTTCGGGAGACGGCGGTTCATGGCCGGACCGGCGACCCGGGAGAGCGAGGCGAGCGCCTTGGCGTTGAATGCCGAGATCGGGGGCGTGATCAGCGTCGGGATGAGGTTCGGCAGGATGACGTTGGAGCGGGTCGTCTCCGTCAACAGCGTCAGAAGAGCCGACAGAGCGTTATCCGCATTGTCGTCTGACCGCAAGAGGTTGAGTAGGTACGGGAGGACCTGATCGACCGCGCGCTTCCCGAAGATCTGCTGCAGAGAGTCAAAGGCTTCGGCCGCAGCCTCGCGGACGTCCACATTGGAGTCGGTGAGAGCGGTGCGTACGACGGAGATGAGAGTCTTTTCGTGCTCCTCGAGGGCCTCCTCGGTAGCAGATGAGATGAGCTCCTTGAGGGCGAGGCAGATACCCTGCTTGGCGTTGATATCTGTTGAGGTCTGAAGGCCGTCCTCGAGAGTGGGCAGGACGGTCGCCAGCACGCCATCGCCGGCACGGCGGATGAGCTCGCCAAAGGTGTTGCTGGCGATGACCTTTTGCTCCATGTTGGTGCTGCCAAGGCGGCGGATAAGGAGGTGCGTGAGGGTCGGGACGAGCTCCTTGAGTGTGCGCGGCGTGGAAACGAGTGCCTTCCACACGGCGATGGCCGCCGCGCGCACGGCGCTCGAAGTGTCGCATCGGCAGACGTACAGCGCCGAGAGGATCTTGTTGCGCTTTTCTTCTCCGAGCACCTCCCGGAGTGACGAGCCGGCTTCGCGGGCCTTCTCCATCTCCTCCTCGGGATCTTCTTCCGCGTCCCCGTCCTTCTTGGCCGTGATGCCCGTGAGGTTGAACAGGAGGTCTCCCACGAGCTCCACGGAGCTGAGTCGGATGCGGTAGCTGTCGTCGGCCAGGCCGCGCTCGAGCTCGGGAAGCAGCAGATCGACCGCCTTCATGGCGAAGTTCTTGACTAGCAGGCGGCCGGCACGCAGGGCCGTCTCGCGGATGGGCTCGACCTCGTCGGCCAGACCGGCAAGGATGGGCGGGATGATCCTCCCGAGGTAGCCGGCGAAGCTGTTGCCGAAGCAGACGGGGAGGAAGATGAATAGAGACATGAAGCCCTCGCGAACGGCCGGCTTTGAGGACTCGACGTTCTGGAGGATCGTCGGCAGCGTCTCCTCCAGACGCGAAGTACCAAGGCCAGCAAGGACCTCGCTGAGCGCCTGGGCGGAGCCGAGGCGGTCGCCCGCGCCGGTGTCCGACTTGAGGGTCTGCATGAGACCGGGGATGAGATCGGGAAGGGCGTCCTCGCCGAGCTTCTCCACGAGAGACCCGAGAGCCCTGGAGGCGGTGGCACGGGTCGTGGGAACGGGGTCTACGGCGGCTATCTTTAGGCCAGCAACCAATACGGGCAGGTGGCTAATCAGGTCCCTCCTTTCCGTCAGGTGGGCAAGACTGCCAATAACCTGTGCTGCCTTCCGCTTGGTGGCCGAACGGCTATCAAGACCACGCTGGAGGATGCGCGTGACGAGCGCCAGCGAGGGAGCGTCCAGGTAATGGACGAAGTGGATCTTAATGAGGACATCCAGCGCCTCGTCCGTGTACTTGGTCGGATCGCTGAGGGCCTTGAGGAGGATGCTGACGACGTTCTTAACCTCGGGGTTGGTGATGACCTCGCCGAAGCGCTTCAACGCCTTGTTCGCCGCGCCACGCACCTCCTTGTGACTGTCGTTAAGGACGGCAGTGAGCGGCGGGATGATTTCGGGCAAGCTCTGGGCGAGTTGTTGGGGGTCGAGGTAGGCCATGGCGCCGAGCAAGTCGCACGCACCCCTCTTGCTGCGCCACTGCTGCTCGTCTAACCCCTCTAGCAACGTGGGCAGGATCTTCTTCACTCCGTACGAGCTCAGCTTCGCGAAGCAGGCCTTCGCCGCCTCTAGGGCGGCGTCACGAACGTTGGAGTTGGAGTCGCCGAAGCCGGTGAGCAGCTGAGGGACGATTCCGATGACGTAGGGTTCGAAAATCCTGCCGAGAATCATGGAGAGGAGCTCGTACGAAAGGAGTGCCGACTCTCTCTGGCTGGAATCCTTCTTGTTCTCCATCGCCCCCTTGAGTGTGCTCATGATTCGGTACTCCCGAAGCGCGCCGATGCCCTTGCCCTTAACGAGGCCCGCAAGACCATACGCTGCGCCGCGCTGGGAGGCGAACGACTTGGATGTCATCAGGGTCTCCATTACCTGCTCAAAGTAGGTTGAAGACTTGGGTCCGTAAGCTACCACTAGAGGCGGCAAGCACTCTGCGATGGCGTACTGGACGGCCTCGGAGGGGGTGCTGAGCGTAGCAATAAGCCTGTCGATGACCACTGGCAGCTTGGAGTCTCCCGGGCTCAAGTGTCGGGCCAGGGCGCCGTACATGATGACAACGGCCTCGTTCACGCGGTCAGCCGCCTCGGTGCCCTTATCCGGGGCTTCGAGCGTGCTCTCAAACGCCGTCATCAACTTTTCCAGTATCCCCTTTCCGTGGAGGTCGATAATTCGGTTGGCTGCCTCGAGCATTTCGGACCGAACGGCGCCGTTCTGGTCGCCGAGGGGGCCATTCTCGATGAGGAACTGGAAGAGGGGATCGAGCTGAGACTTGGACAAGTACGGTGCCAGTTCCCTGAAGGCTCCCGCGAGGCCGTGGCGACTCTCCCAGGGATCCGACAGGTCCATCTTGATCGGCATGCCGTATTCGTCCAGCTTTTGGACGCGCGGCTTGGCGAGCTCGGTATACGCGTGCTTGAGCTTCTCTAGGACCTTGTCTAGCGTAGATACGTGACTGCTGACGGCCTCCGCTAGTGACCTAGCTGCCGACCTCCGTAGCTGGGCATCCTTGCTCTCTAGGTACGGTAGCATCTTGAAGGGAACGTCCGCGGACACCGAGAAGTTGCTCTCCTCCCAGATTTCCAGCCCAAGTGCCCGGTTTTCGTCCTCATCGTCGTGGGCAGCAAGCCAGATCTCGTCAGAGAAGTCCAACTCACTCATGTCAACCTCGGAGCTGATCGATTGCAGTACAGCGGTCCGCACGGACGTCTGGGGAACGATGGCACCCTTGGCGAGAACAGAAATCTCATCGACGCTCATCGTCGGCGCCGCGCAGCGACAGATATCGGCGAAGCAGTCCTTAATGAGCTTGTAATGTAGCGAGTACCGCTGCATGGCATCGATGAGCACCTCTATGATCTCGGACCTAGGCACGGCCTCATCGCTGCACACGCCGGAGTGGAATGCCAACACCTCGATGGCCAGGACAATGTTGGCATCTTTGTCGTCGTCTGTCGCACCCACGCCACCGGTGCGGAGAGTGTGGAGAAGCAACGGGACCATATACACGAAAGATACCGTATCGAATGGACGCTGCTCCCCCGCGAACCGCAGCCTGTAGAGGATTCTCGTCACCAGGTCTTCGACGGGTTCCTGCGTGAGCTCTGCTGGGATTGACGAGACACCCATCGCGCGCAGCGTAGCCACTCCAACGAACGGTCTGGTAGGGCCTAGGCGGTTGGTGATCCTCTCGGAGCAGGATATGAAGGCCTTGGGGGCGGAATCACCCGTAATTAGGCAGGCACCCGCGTTAATGGCTCCAAGCAACGAGCTTATCGCAGGCCAGAGCCACATGAGGTCCTCAGTTGGCGGGCCCGTTGCCAGGCTGCGGGTTATGCCAATGCCCCGTTCCAGCTTGGCAACCTTTCCACGAACAGACTCCCTAATAGCTGCTTCCTTCTTCAGTTGGGCTTTGACTTTGGCGGCGTCATCGGCAGATAGCTTCTTCTCCTGGCCCTTCTTCGATGCCAACTGGGCTCTCAACTCCTCTTCCCACATCAAGATATCGTAGTCCTTGGCGTTCTTATTGGGGACCACGTTCTGGGACTTCTTGGCAAGGATGTCCACGAAGGCGGTTCCCTCTGGGGTCTTGTAGATAGCAGCTTCGACGGGCCCGACATTGTCCAACTGGGCAGAGTCCAGATCATCCTTTATCAAAGCCACAATCCGCGGGGTCATCGTGGGAGGTGCGACAAAAGCAAGCTCGGCAGCAGCCTTGAAGGCAGCCTCCTTGGCCTTGGTTGACTAGAGGCATGTTAGCGTTAGACACTCATGGGCACATGTAGTATCCGTGAATAGTGTGTGTGTGTGGTTGGGGGGGGGGGGGGGGGTTAGGTATAACGCAGGC
>ONZQ02000018.1:538125-616951 GCA_900312665.1 Cephalotrichum gorgonifer
GGGGGGGGTAGAGTAACGCAGGCAGTACCTCTTGTGTAACGGACGTGGCTTGTACGATATGATCAAGCAGGGAGTCCTCATGCTGCCTGGCAAGATCGCCGGGATCCCTATCGGCCTTGAGGCAAAGGTCAATCCATCCAGCGCCACCAACTAGGTCAGGACGTCCTAGCACCACTAGAGAACACAGTTGATTGTCTAAATGCTCTGTGTCAGGCTCCTGTCCTAGGGCCGTGACAGCTTCGGGGCTCAGGCATATGCTCTTCAGCACGGGATGAAGAGCATCTTCCTCGGACTTGGATATAACAGCGGCGCTCTCCTTGTCAGCGAGCTCAACGGCTTTTAGCCAGTGCCATATCCCGTCGATAATAAGACTGGAAACTGTGGCCGGGTCGGAGGCGTAGATGGCAGATAGTTTTTCCCTCGTTTCCTTCGCAGCTTTAGAGTTGACGCTGGATGAGCAGGCAAGGAAAATGACTCCCTCAGCCCAGGCGAGTGCAGAGCTCCGAGGCATTCCCTTTAAAATGGCATTCGGAAGGAGGAGTAGAGCGCGGCCCAGCCAGCGGAATTCGTCCTCGGCCGTGATCTTACTGTAAATTCGGGGGTTGAGAAGGAACGACGGCTTGGGCTCAACGGCAAGACACTGCTTGGGGATGGATACCTTCGAGAGGGCCGACTTGACGGCGGAGCTTTCCACGCGGCCTTCGAGCCAGGGCGCAACGGCGACGATAATGTAGCCCGACACGACAATCCCGCCTTGCGCCGCAGAGAGGGGGTTAGCTATCACCTCGTTGTAAGACTCTAGTAGCTTCGGCAGTGTCGCCTCGGCGAATGGACCAACAGCCTTCGCCAGGTTGTCGTCCTCCATGGCGGCACTGAACACCTGCCCAGTTCGCAGGATCCACGTCCTCCGCAACGGTAGCTTCTTATCTGCTAGGCCCTTGACGAACGCGTCTAGGACAGCTTTGGGGACATCTAGGGAGAGGCGTATGCAGCAGCTTGCAAGGGTTGCCGTCTCGGCCTGCAGACATAGCTCGTTGCCCTCCTTGGCAACAACGGTCGCCAGTGCGGAGGCAACCTGCTCAACCTTGGCATGGGAGTAAGGCGCCTGTTCTAGCATCTGAGCATGCAATAGCCTCTGATCGACAGATGGAATCTTGCCGGACTTGAGGGGTACTAGGACCTCGTCGAGAGCCTGGTCCAGGGAAGGGCTGGGCTGGGCCTTGGAACATAGCGCGGCGAAGGAGGAGGCGACACCAGCTCGAACGGCGGGGCTGGAGGATTTCGCTCCGGAGAGTATGGGCTTCAGGAGGTTCTTGGCGAGGATCTCGGAGAGGTCAAAGGACTTGGGGAGCGACTGGACGAGAGGTACCAGGACGTCGCAGAGAACCACCTCGGGCGCACGTAGTAAGCTCTTCTCGAGCGACGGCACGATCTCCTGGCGTATGTCGTCAAGGGACGCGAAGTCCATGAAGAAGTCGGTAAAGGCGGCGGCGATGTGTTTCGGGACGGATGTCCGGGAGCTGATGACCTCTCTCGAGAAGAAGGAGAGGTACTGGCTCTTCTGGGTTACCAGGACCGCCTGGGCCTGGGGAATACGCGACGACACGCCGGCGATGATACCGAGGTAAGGGGCGTTCCTCGAGGTAGGTTGGCCCCCCTTGGCTGTCAGCAGCGAGACGGCGTCCTTCAGCGACTGCTCGGCGCGAGAGCCCTCCTGGCCAAGGAGCTTCCTGAGGCCGCGGCGGGTGATGATAATGGCGGAGTGGGAGACTCCGGGCTTCGAGGTGGGGCCGAGACATATCTCCAGAACGAGGGCGTGAGCCTGGACGATCTGCGGGCCGAACCGTTCCCACTGGGGGGTCTCGGCGAGGTGCTGGGTGAGGATACTGCACCACTCAACGAGAACGAAGGCGACGGTCGCAGCGATGCCCGGCCTGGCGCACTCTCGGGCCAGGGCGGCGACGAAGGGGGCAAATATGTCGGGGTCAAGGCCGTTGGATATTATGGACACGAGACACTCCTGCACGGCGCGGCGGGAGGGGCGGTCCTGGTAGGAGCTGTGAGTCCAGAAGAGGACTTGGAGGAGGGACTTCACCGCCGCAGGATCGAGATCTAGATTACCGGCCAGCACTTGGTTAGTTCAATACACCTTTGACTTGTCGTTGCGGGAAGATATATTGCACAGCTGGGCGCCAGGGCGTGGGGAGCTCGGGGAGGACGATAGGCGTTGGGAAGTGGAGCGGGCAACGATAGGGGCGATTCTTGTGCACCTTTGGAGGCGATTCTCTCGTCAATTGATCGCAGCTGGGCCAAGCGAAGAGAGGTCGAGGACGACATCAAGGCGGTCCGCGCCGCAGCCATGTCAATGGCGGCGGGGCCGTTCGCTGTGGACTCGGCCATGGTGAACGACCCGGAGCGGGGAGTAGGTAATGGGGAGGAGGTACGGGGGATCGGGTGTCGAAGTTCAGATGGTGTCTGATTGGGGCATCGGGGGCGAGCGTCGTCGTCGTGGTTGACACGTTGGTCTTGAGACACGACGGAAGGAGTCAAGACGGGAGGTTTTGGTGGGTTTGGCGTAGGATGACTTCGTCAGAGTAGAGAGGACCGCGGAAATTCGACGCCAAAGCAAAGTCGAGGTTGATGTCCCACCCAAGTTTGGCAGGAAGGAGCCTGCCCCACCAAGTCTGAGCGTTAGACTAGAAGGGTACTTGTACTTGGGCTATTAGTGTGATGTTCTTGGTGTTTCTTTGAGGTCGAGGTTCGAAGTGGCAGCGATTAAGTATAGCATATGGCAGGATGGGACTTTGACGATATCACTTGCTTATCCATGCGACGGAAGTATATTCAAAAAGAAAAGGGAAAATGAAAGCCGGATGAAGTCACTACTGGGAACGCACGAACTACACACGACTTTTTAGCCACGTTACTTAGAATTCTGGAGCTAACAAGGGGACGAAGGAGCTTTCCAGATCTCCAGGATTACGAGTAATACGGGCAATAGAGGGCAAGGGGTTAGAATCTCCAGACTCTGGTGGCAGGCCGGATGAGTCAGTGTGAGTCGGAATCGGTTGCGAAGTCGTGAAGCTCTTTTGTGGGCCGCACGAGACCACACGACAGGCAGAGCGCCAGAACTGGGAAAAAGGTTTTGGCCTGCCACCCAACCCATGCTCATGTTGTGCGCAGGCAATGGAGCCACAAATTTTCAGGGCCTGGGACGGGAGGGGCCCTGGACAGCAGCCACGACCATGCATGGCGGGGTTCTCGACTTGGCGAATCAGAGACGGCGTGCCCCTCCTTGGGCTGGTGTTGGGGAGAGAAGCTGTGTCGAGTAGGTGCGGCCCACCCAGTACCTCCCTGGGTACCTCGGTACTTGGGTACTTGAGTACTTCTAGGTAGAACTGCTCGTCCATGCCTGTTATCCATTGTATGGATTGATGAATCTAATACCTGACTCTGCACGTCTAGGGTGGTGGCGTTTGGCCCTCTCTGCCTACATGCACACTGACAAGACCGGAACCGTAGTACGCATACTTCCTTTCTTTGGCAAGTACCATACTTCGTATGGTGGGGCAGATATGGGAGAAACTTCCAGTGAAAGAACCGTCTGATCCACTTCTCCAGCCCAGCCATTGGCCAATCCTTACTTCCATGGTACTTCCATGTACGGAGTGACTCTCACTGCTCCAGGTCACTGACTCTACATCTACGAGTAGTGCTACGAGTAGTATCATCTCCGTCTCTGACACCATCACTACGAGCAGATATCACCACGCCTACTATCTTTCCCGGCTAGCGACCAAGGGAACCTCTGCCTTGCAAGCTCCTCTCCAGCGTGAGCCGTTCGTTGGATACCCGGGAGTAGGCAAGCAGCGACAACCTATAACCCGTGGGAAAATTGGATACTCTTGACACCATAACCTACCATATATCCAAAGATCGAAAAATTGCAAGGGCATATTCCCGCGAACGCCGACCCAGATTTGCCAGAGCACACATGGTGAACGAGCCTGGGTTCCTGATTCTGGTCATCTACAAGTACGGATACGAGTACTTGTAGTGCGTGGGGTTGGTTCGACTTCACAGAGCGGAGCTCGAGATCGTCGCCCCACGACCTTGCTCTAGCCCAACGTCATCGGCACTCACTCACCATCCCTACAACTGAAACTGAAATTAAAGATATATCACTTAATATTATCCTTACATCTTCTCATACCTCGTCCCGTCACCCCTCACACTTCAAACAGCCATGGCCGGGAACAAGAAGAAAAAGAAGCCCGCCTCCAATCCTGCCCGCGGCTTCGCCACCACCTCCATTGCCTCGACCAAGCCCCGTGTTGAGGAAGAATCGGATGTTCCAAAGTCTGACACTACGGGGCCTACTCCCACCCCGGGCCCGGGAGGAGCCTCCGCGGCCGCCACGCCCAACCCGAAAGGCGGTCCCTCCGCAGGTCCAGCTCAGCCGGCTCTATCACCCGAGGAGTTCGAGAAGCAGCTGGAAGAGTCCGAGCTCCAGCTTCTCGTAGAGAAGCACGCTCCCAAGGTGAAGCGCGATGCCCAACGCCAGAAGACCCGCCTGGTGACCGACCGTCGCATCCAGAGATCCGGCGCCGACGCCATCAACTGCCCCAAGTGGCTACCCCCGGACATCATGGACGAGATCCTGGACCTTATTCAGGCCGAGAGTCGCTATGCTTCTGCTAGTATGGCTTCGGAAGTGTCGTCTAACAACTCCTCCGGGAAGATGCTCCCCGAGGAGGACCTGACCATGAGGCTGTGGAGCCTCCAGCATGCCCTGGTTGGAGCTGGTATCCCGGAAAGCCGCGTGCGGGAGGCCGTCGCCCATGTCCTAAATATCTCTCCCAACATTCCGTCCGCGTCGAAGGATACGCTGTGGGGGCTAGAGGAGGCCCTGGACTGGCTTGCTAAGGAGTGCCCGCCGGAGGAGCTCCCTCCGTACGATGGAAGAGGACGACAGGGTCCTAAGCCCATAGGTACGCCGATGAAGTCTCGGCTTATGTATCCAGCCATCCTGGGCAATTGACGGCGGTGACTAACAACGGACGTAGAGGAACCCGAGGAACTGGAAGAAGAGCCCGAGAAGAAGGGTTCGAAATCTAACGGCACGTCAACGCCTTCCCGAAAGGGCGGCGGTCCCAGGCCCAAAAAGAAGCCCGTGGTGGTCTGTGACAGTGACATTGAGCCCGATGATCTCATGCCGGAATACCTGAAGGCTAAGACGAGACTCTTTGAGCTTGAGCGGCCGTTCCAGGACGCCAAGAAGGGCGGGAAGAAACAGGCAAAGCCCTCCCCCGCGCCGACCGCCACCGAGGACGAGGAGATGGAAATGGCCAAACTACGAGCCCGGATCGAGAGGATTGAGAAAGACGTGCTCTTCTACAGAGAACTCGGGGAGCACGAGTGGAAGACCAGGCGGATTGCGTTAGAGAAGGACTTCATCGCCTCACGGAAGGAGGAGTCCAAGCCACCGCCACCGGAGCCGAGCACCTCCTCACCTGCGGTGGAACCCGACCTGCCCGATACTGCCGGGGATGCCGGCGCCGGGTCCGATGGCGACATCAACCTAGAGGCCGAAAGGATGGCGGCCGAGATCCTCGCGCAGAACGATTCTGACGATTCCGATGGGGGACTGGGCGAGATGTTTGCAAGTCTCCCCGTGACGGAAGTCGACGCGGTGACCGGAAAGTCCAATACCGTGGTTAATAATGCCGATGGATCCAAACTTTTCATTAGAGATTTCGCCAAGTGGGCTGGCGTTAGTCCTCTGCGTGTTCTGGAAGAAGCATGCCGTTCACGGTATGTTACTTGTTCCCTTACGAGCTGACGTTGGCAGTGAGACCTCTATTATCTGTACTAACACAAAGTCACCAATCACAGAGATTCTTCCGTAAAGCTGACCTATAAACTGGTTTCTGATGTCCCCTTTGCCAACCGCCACATGGTCACTATCGACTGGAAGAAGCCCCAGGAAATATTTGCGGACCAAATGGTACCTGAGATCAGCGTCTCAGTGTCCCCATCCCGGACCAAGCTCACCATGGTTGGCGTTGCCACGCCGGACAAGACAAAGTCCGAGGCCTACATCGCTACCTACGCCCTATTCCACATCTTTGGTGGCTCGACCAAGGAAGACAAGGTGTTCCTCCGGCTTCCACCGGTGTGGAGGGACCTGTACACCGAGTATTCAGAGATCCGAAAGGACCAGCTCGATGCCGCCGACAGGGCTGAGGTCCGCGACCTGCGAGCCCTCGTGAGACAGAGGCGGGACCAGGAGCTGGAGGACGGCGTCATTCTACAGGGGTTCAGGGGCCGGGTCGCTGCCCGGCAGCCCGATAGTAGTAAGGACGACTCGAGCCAGGAGAGGGGGATGTCGATCCGCATGTCGGAAGACCATCTGCGGGGGATATGGGCTGCAAAGAGCAGCACCAAGAAGTTCCAAACCATGCTTGTACGGCTCGGTCCCTCCTTCAGGTGGCCTTGAAATTTACTAACCGCTGGGTAGCAATCTCGGAGTCAACTCCCTATGTGGGCCTTCAAATCCAAGGTGATCGAGACCATCGATAATAACCAGGTTGTTATTCTCTGTGGAGAGACCGGATGGTGGGTTCCGATACACGATACTAGCCCTCGCATGCATGGATACTAACTAACGTGTCAACCACAGCGGCAAGAGTACTCAGCTCCCGTCGTTCATACTCGAACACCAGCTCTCCCTCGGAAAGCACTGCAAGATCTACTGTGCCGAGCCCCGCCGTATCTCAGCCGTGTCCCTGGCACGCCGCGTCAGCGAGGAGCTTGGCGAGAACCGAGGCGACATCGGCACGAACCGGTCCCTCGTGGGTTACTCAATCCGGCTGGAGTCCAACACGTCCCGGGAGACCCGGCTGGTGTACGCAACAACGGGTATTGTGATGCGTATGCTCGAAGGGTCCAACGACCTCAGCGAGATAACCCATTTGGTGCTCGATGAGGTGCACGAGCGGACGATCGACAGCGACTTCTTGCTCATCGTCCTCAAGAAGCTCATGAAGCGCCGGCCGGACCTCAAGGTGGTCCTCATGTCTGCCACCGTGGACGCGGACCGGTTCTCAAATTACCTCGACGGCGCTCCCATCCTCGAGGTTCCGGGACGGACCTTCCCAGTTCAGACACAGTACCTGGAGGACGCAGTCGAGCTCACGGGGTACCAGGTGGGCGACGGGGCCAAGAACGTCCGGATGGTCGACCTGGATGACGACGTGGTGGAGCCCGAGGTCGACACCAGCTCCAAGGCGGCTCTCATGGCGGAGTTGACGAAGTACTCCCCGAGGACGCGGGCGGTAATGGCGCAGATGGACGAGTACCGCATCGACTTCGACCTCATCGTACAGCTCATCTCCAAGGTGTCCTCCGATGAGTCCTACGCGCATTTCAGCAAGGCCGTGCTGGTCTTCATGCCCGGCATGGCCGAGATCCGGACCCTCAACGACATGCTCCTCGGGCACCCCATATTCGGGTCCGCCGCCTGGAGGGTGTACCCTCTCCACTCCAGCATCGCCACCGAGGAGCAGGAGGAGGCCTTCGTCGTTCCCCCGCCCGGCGTCCGCAAGATCGTCATCGCCACGAACATCGCCGAGACGGGTATCACGATCCCGGACGTCACCTGCGTCATCGACGCCGGGAAGCACAAGGAGATGCGCTTCGACGAGCGGAGGCAGCTCTCCCGGCTCATCGACACCTTCATCTCGCGCGCCAACGCGAAGCAGCGCCGCGGGCGCGCGGGCCGTGTCCAGGAGGGGCTCTGCTTCCACCTGTTTACCAAGTACCGGCACGACCGGCTCATGAGCGACGCGCAGACGCCCGAGATGCTCCGGCTCTCCCTCCAGGACCTCGCCATCCGTGTCAAGATCTGCAAGATCGGCGGGATAGAGGAGACGCTGAGCGAGGCGCTAGACGCGCCGTCGTCGAAGAACATCCGGCGCGCCATCGACGCGCTGGTCGATGTCCGTGCCCTCACGGCGGCCGAGGAGCTGACGCCGCTGGGCCACCAGCTCGCCCGCCTCCCCCTCGACGTGTTCCTCGGCAAGCTGATCCTCCTGGGCACGGTGTTCAAGTGCCTGGACATGGCTCTCACCGTGGCGGCGATCCTGTCGTCCAAGTCGCCGTTCTCGGCGCCGTTCGGCCAGCGCACGCAGGCCGACGCGGCGAGGATGGCGTTCCGGAGGGGCGACTCGGACCTTCTGACCATCTACAATGCGTACATCTCGTGGAGGCGCGTGTGCAAGTCCACGGGCAAGGACTTCCAGTTCTGCCGGAAGAACTACCTCAGCCAGCAGACGCTGGCCAACATCGAGGACCTGAAGGGCCAGCTGCTCGTCGCCGTGGCGGACTCGGGGTTCCTCAGCCTCACGGACGACGAGAGGAAGGCGCTCGGGAGGCTGAGGTTCGCCCGCGGCCGGAGGCAGCAGTTCTTCGAGGCCCCCGAGAGGGTGAGCCTGTTCAGCGAGAACGACGCCGTGACGGCGAGCGTCATCGCGTGGAGCTTCTACCCGAAGCTGCTAGTGAGGGACCCGCCGGGCTCGAGGTCGCTGAGGAACATTGGGAACAATCAGGGGATCAGTCTGCATCCTACGAGTGTGAACAAGGGGGCGCTGGATGTGAGGTGGTTGGCGTATTATCACATCATGCGGGCGAAGCAGTGAGTCTTTGTTTTTTCCCCCTTTTTAAGTTGGTGAGTGAGAGCAGTGTAAGAGGAGTTGCTGACTTGGGTAGGGTGTATCACGCGCATGAGACGACGGGGGTGGATCCCTTTGCGATTGCGCTGCTCTGCGGGGATGTACGATGCGACGTAAGTCTTCCTCCTTTCGTCCTTTCCTCCTTAAAGGTCAATCAAGTATTAACCAACCCAGGTCTTCTCCGGCGTAATAACCCTCGACGGCAACCGCGCCCGCTTCTCGGTCCCAGACTGGAAGACCATGCTCGTGATCAAGGTCCTCCGCGCCAGGCTGAGGGAGGTGCTCGGCCGCGCCTTCAAGCACCCCGGGAAGCCCGTCACCGCGCAGCAGGAGAAGTGGCTGGAGGTCTGGGGGAGGATATTCGCCGAGGGGAAGGAGACTCGGAAGGCATAGGGTAGGGAGGGGGGGTTGGTGGTTGGTTATTAAGAGGACTTCTTGTCCTGCTGGGTGGGTTAGAAAAATAGAGTTGGGGGGTGTTGAAAGATGGGCGTGGATATACGGAGGAAGGGGGGCGTGCCTCCCTTTACCAGAAAAAAAGAAGAAAGAAAAACTACACCTCTCCATATTCCCTCCCAAAATTGATATCCCAAGACAGCGTGACGAGGAAGTGACGATAGGACAGCGTGGAGTGAACATAGCTATCGACTCTATCAAATGCACAGGCAGGCATAGTATATCAACAGATGCCGGGTGCGGCGGAGGAGAAAGTAACAATATCTGATCGACCATTGGAAATCTTATATCGAGCTGGTATCCAAAGGCCTCTAACCAGCATGCAACCATATGTGCCCACCAAACCATACCCTGCCGTAGAAGCGATCATAGGATAATCGCTGAAAGGCTGGCCGGCCGGTTGGTTGGCGTCAATGGCATGGTGTAATTGACACACCCCTGAACACAAACTGTTTCCACCGTCGCCAGGGTACGAAGGCACGAAAGATTGTTGAAGGCGTGAAAGTATATATACTAGCCAAAAGGGAACATGGAAACCATATATATATGTACAAAAGAATTCCTTCCCCCCTTTCTTCCCAGTCAGCCCTACTTCACGAAACAGCGGCCGTCAGAACGTTCCAAAGGCGAGGGCGAGGGCGAGATTCCCAGCGCCCAAAGCCGGCTTTCCTCCACCTCGTCCCCATCGCGCCTTGAATTTTCCTCTTTCCCTCCCCGTTTGCGTCGCTGATGCTGATGCCGAACGTGATCCGCTTAGAAGGCGGGCTTGGCGTTGTTGAGAAGCATCTCGAAGTAGGCCTGGTTCCAGGTGCCGGCCTCGGGAGAGGGCTGGTAGGCATCGGGCTTTCCGCAGTAGGAGTCGTAGCGGGTGGCGGACGAGTCGCTGGTGCCGTCGGACTCGCCACCGGGCTTGACCCAGACGAAGGCGTCGGCGATCGTGGAGCCGGTCTCGCTGGAGGGGCGGAGACCGAATCCGGCACCGTCGACGTTGCACCAGTCTGGAGGTGGGCGGTTAGCTCTCTATCCTTTATTTCCTGCCCATGGTGTGTGTGTGTGTGTGTGTGTGTGTGTGTGTGTGCCGGTAAAGGGGAAGGCTTTCTCGGGCTTCACTTACTACCCCACTCCTCACGGAGACCCTGGACACCGTTGCGGGAGGTGTCGATGATGGCGTGGTTGGGCATGCCGGCGGCGGCAAGGGCCTCGCCGAAGGTCTCGACGTAGATCTTCTCGTTCTGGCACTTGTTCCACTCGGCGTCGGTGGCGTCGGCGAACTCGCCGGGGGAGAGGTCCCAGGCGTTCCAGCCGGCGACGTTGGTGGCGATACCACGGAGCTGCGACGGGCTGCCGGCGGCCTTGTAGACGGCCGCGAGCTCCTCCGCACCGGGCTCAAGGTTGTCGTTCCAGCCGAGCCAGCCTGTTGCTCCCCGCGTTAGTTACCTTCGTCCGTTTGACGAGGGAGGGGAGGAAAAGGGGGTGAAGGGAAGGACGCACCACCGTGGCCAGCATCGAGGTACATCACAACGTTGGGGAGGTTGAGTTCACTGATCGCGTACGCGACACCCTCGCGGTACCCTTCGGCGCTGTCCTGGCACGTCTGGAGGTCGATGTTGGTGACCAGGTTGGGGAGCGAGTCGGGCTCGATCACGAGGGCGAAGGCGGTGTTGGGGTTCGCCTTGAGGATCTTCACAATGGCTGTTTTACGTCAGTTAGCCCTCTGTGATTCGCCGCACCATGTATGGAAGGTGTGCAACTTACGGTCAATGTACTCCGTCTTGTAGACGCTGAGCTCGCCAACCTTCAACTCTCCGTTGGAGGCTTTGGCGGCGCAATCACGACCGGGAAGATCGTAGATGACGACTCCGAGGATGTCGTCGCAGGGAACGCCAACGATGGCGTCCTCGAGACGGGAAATAGCCGAACGGGTATCACTGTCCCAGAAGTTATCAGCCAAGGAGTTACAGACAACCATGAACCCCGGATCCGGGAAGATGGACTTACACCCAGACGAAGGAGCCGATGTCGGCAACCTTGAGGGCCTTCTCGGCGGCGGTGCCGGTCATGGTCTCGGCGGCCGCCTCAACCTCGCTGCGGTAGAAGCTGTTGGCGTGGAGCTTGTACTTGGTCCAGACGTTGGTGCTGGCATCGAGGGTGACGGCCGAGGCGCAGCCAGTCTCCTGGCGGCGCTCATTGGGGGTGGCAGAGGCCGTCACCGCGAGGGCGGCGAGAGCAGCGGCGTTGAGCTTCATCTTGAGGCTGGTGTGTGGGTGATGTCCTTGGGATAGGATATTCTAACTTCTGTGAGATGGGAGGTTTCAAAGAATGACTGCAGAAGCGGACTGGTGTGAGCTAATGAAGATGACGAGAGAAGAGGAGCAAAAGAGTGTCTTCGGGAAAGGGACCAGGCCATCTTTATAATCCAGACTGTTGGGGTGATATTGGCCGGGGCAGGGCGGGCCGGCTCTCTCTCTTTCCTCTCTCTCTCCCTCTCTCCGTCTCTTGCTCTCCCTCGCCTTACTCCGCTACCCGAATCCGGCCCGTCATCCAACGTCCACTTTCATTTAATCAATATGGGAGCGACGGACGGAAAATTACTTCCAGAATGGCAGACGAGATCGAACTATCCCGGGGAGGGGAAGTACCGATGCAACAGGGGGGGTGGTCGAAGCATGGTAGGGGGTTGGGGGGGATGGATACATCGAAGCGAGACCCAACTAGGTCCCGAGTGGAGAGTGGGATATGAAAAACAAGCACGGACGGGCTCATGGGGGCAGCCTGACATGTTCTCTGCGCACTACGCTTGCATGACGAGGTATACAGTTTAGATGATGGGGGGCGGTACCTTTGGCTGCAAGGCACAGGCGAAGCGAGTATGACAAGCGGCGAGCGGACGCGCCAGCAAAGGTGTGTGGGGGGCGGACTGGGCTCGAATAATCAATCAGGAAGCGAGGCCCGTATATTGCGAAAAGAAAGCTCGGGCACAAGCTTCCGGTGAACGGGTGCTACGTACGGGGAGGGGGCCTCCGTCTAAGACCGGGCCCTGCTCGTATGTCGTTCGATGCCGTGTTAGTCCCTGGTTGGGTATGACCGAAAGGGTGGGCAGACCCCTTCCCCACATCTTGTCGAAATGAAGACATCTCTCTATATGAGGACCGTATAAGCGCCTTCGATATTATGTTCTTCTTCCTCAAAGCTGGCGAATACCGACGGCCGGCCCGAAGTTGATAGATGGTCTCTCTCCCTGGACCTAGTTAGACCTGACTTGAACACTGTGCAGATGGCTGCGCTTGGTGAGAATTGGTCCCCACGGCCTCCTCCATCGTACTACGTAGAACCACGGAAAGGTGTTTTGTTTTACAGGTGGAGAATCCCCGGAAGGGTATCGAGGAGATGCACCGCCGATCGCCAGGCAATCTACCCATCGGGCTGAGATCGTCGGGGTGTAGTCGTAGAAGGTGACATCGGGGCTCATTCCCCCCTCCCCAGATGACGTTTTTAGGGGCCACGGTGTGTCTCCATACCTCCCTACCTAGTCGTAATACCGTTCTTCGTGAATGATGTTCTTCATGCGTCCTGGGTGGGCTTGCCGAGGTACTGGAGGGACATGCTCGGATAGCTGTATGCGATTCGATTAATTGGAAGACGGGGGCACGAGAAGCCCTTCTAAGAGCAGGTGGATTCTGCCCCTGGGCTTTTTGTCCAGCCTCGATTGGATCGCTCTATTCACAAGACGTGAAGATGGACGCGGATATTACCCCCCCTTCCCGTTTGATGCACCTCGCCAAGACGAATCTCGAGTGCAATATGGAATACTCATATGAAGCCCAAGCCACTAGTGATGGCAAAGAAAAGCAGACTTGGCGGCCGGTACGGCGGTATGCCGTGGCAGGGAACGCCTCACCCAGGCGAGCTCTATATCAGACTCTAGGGGTTAAGGGGGGTTGTTAACAAGGCATCAAAGCTGATAGGCTGGAGGTAGAGGTATTCTCCGTTTGTATCCTCCGCTTTTACACTGGGGGTGGGTCTTGGTACGCACATTTGCCGAGTACCCCGGATTGGCGTGCCGGGGAGGGTGGAGCCCCGGGTTTACTTTATGCGGTGCTCCCTGCGGAGTCTCGAGGGTTCGGCATTCGGTAGGGGGGCCGTCTTGCCGTTAGGGAGACGAGAAGAGGCACCCGTCGGGGTTGTGGACTTGTTCCTGCTGCTGCTGCTACTGCTCCCCACCATTGATACGGGGAAAGGGATGAGACGAACTATGGATGCGTGGATGTTCCCCAAGATCTCACCTAGAGGCCCCCCGCTACTGTGCACCCCCGATCTTGAAGATACCCCCTAGATCCTAGTTTAGAGCGTGGATTTGGTTCACCAGCACGATCACGGGTTCCCCCCTTCAGCTTCCTGCAACTGAGGCTCCGCGAAGCTGAACAACAAGCACCGCTTGACGTCCCGGGATCAAATGAAAGAAGGTCATGCCCCGTCTGGAACCGTGGGCGAGAGAAACCGCCATATTACCCAAGACTCTACCCCGAGACAGGGTTTGTGGTACCATCCGATATTACGGAACCGGGTGATGAAGAGATCGGCAAAGCGATCCCATGAGCGGGTTTTCTGGCGAATAGCATGCTTCCATCGTCGGCCGTTGCCACTTACGAGTAGCCTTTTCTTCCTACCTAATTTCATTTACTTTAATAGATTCGGGGTACGTTCAGGGCGATGCGGGGTTTTTTCTCTTTTGTAGGTGGCCCTGGCGGGATCGGCATTCGTTTCCCCCGCGGCCGCTTTAATTCTGAAACGGGAGGATATTACTTAACGTTAACCGGTGATCCCGGGGGGTAGCCTCGAGTATATCCTCGCTCTGTATGGGAGGGGAATTAGCCGGCGGCTTGGGAGATTCCCTCCCTCGCATGAGGGAAAGGGGTTCGTTTCTAAGGAGGTAAAAACAAGAATAGTCTTCCTTGGGAGAAGGGGAAGGACAGATGAGGTTAACTCAGGAGCGTTGAAAAGAGGGTGCAGATCGGTGGAAAGAATGAGGAAGCTGTAAGTCTTAATCGTGTTTAAGGGGTGCCTCCCGTGTGTAAGTCGTGCGACGGGCATTTCTCCCTGTTCCACCAGAGACGAGCACGGGGGCCGGAGCTGGCAAGTCCGGGACAAAAGAACGCTTCCGGGATTATTAATGGGACGGCCGAAACGATTGGAGCGCTCTGAATTATATCCTTATATCCTAATTGGACTTCCACCGGATCGATTGGCCATTTTATCAGAAGCTCCAGGAGAAGAAAAGGGAGTGACTTGGGAGTGCGGTTGCTCGCCGCTTACAGCTCTCTCGGCATCTTCATGCTGCCCCTTGATGACCGCTTCCCCAGCCAACCAAGCCGCATCGTGCGGCTCGTCCATATGCAGTTCGCTTCGGTAGTCTCCTCGCTGTGGGTTGACGAGACTGGTTGAGGATTACTGTGCGCGGTCTTGGGACGGAGCTCACTCCTTCTATATAAAAGGCGTAGTCGATGGCCGCATAGGATGGAGATATTAGGTAACCGTTCTTCCCTGGGGCAATCAAGGTATCTAGATCAATCTTTCCTACCAGGAGTGAGCGGCTGTCCAAATCCCACCACCGGAGCACTTTCATGTTTGAAGAACCCCACGGGCTCAGGCTTGAGATGGGACAGGTTGATCATGGGTGAGGTAACGTCGATGAAGGTTGGGCGATGAACTTTAGATGCTGACCGATGCAGCCAAGCCGAGAGGCGGGTAGTAGTCAGTTACCGGGCTCTGCACCCTACATTCGGCGTCTGGTGGTGGTCCGATGGCGTTAGAGATGAATTCGAAGGCTTTCCTGCTGGCTCGAGCGCCGGCCGGCTCCAATATGTAGGTAGCCCTTGGCGCGTTGTGGTGTATTAACATCCACCTAGGCGAAAGGTTGCTCATTCCGAGGGCGAGGGGGATGTGGCGAGTCCAGCCGTTGCGGCGGTGGCTTGCGAGTTCAGATTGGAAGACCGGGGATAGATGAGAGAGGATGGGAGGCTTACCTTGGGGTGTACCTGGATCCCCCCAATGCCCGCTCTTTCTGATTTCGCAAAGGGCCTGCCTATGAGAGGGGGCAGTATTAAACCTGCCTCATCAGGAGCGAATAGAAATGGGAATAGAGGAATCTGTGTCAAGCATGGCCTGTGGCATACCTCGTATGTGTGTCTTCGTCGGGGAGGCCATCCACTCTTAAAAGAACCAATATTTTTTTGTCCCACGGTCGCCAACGTCGTTGTCCTCAATTTCCCTATAATCACCTTTGCCTTGTCGTTCCACAGAAGTTGTCAAGGTCGTGAGTGGTTGACTCTGTGATTCCGAAATTATTAGAAGCTCAGAGGCTCGGACGGCAGGATAGGTCTCTTATAAGAACAATACTAGACCATGCGAGGGAAGGCGGAGGAAGTAACTATAAGGCTTGTACGGAGCGAGGGCTACTCCAGACCAGAGCGTAACTGCGCCAAGACGACTCTTGCAAAAGAGATTGCACTGCCAAGCTCACAAGAGACTTCTAGCTGGGACACGACCAGACGTCGGCCTGGGCGGCCTGCGGCGGCTGTAGCTCGACCATAGAGGCCTTGGCCATCGTATGCGCTGGCGTCATTGGGGGTGGAGAAGAGAGTGAGAGGCGTTCTGATGGTGAGTCCCTTGGGAAGAGGAAACATACAACCAAGTCGAGAAGATGACGTCGGAGCCCAGGATGAAGCTCAAGATGGGAACTTCTTCGTGAAGCTAGAATAAAAATGGAACGAAATAAATCCCACCTCCTACTCGCTACTCACGAATATCTATATACTTGAATAAGAAAATAACCTAATATGAGGAGAAAGGGAGGAGAAGAAACTTGATCAGATAGGAACCTGTATGGACGGCAAGTCGAGTGTCTTGGGATCTCATCCAGTAAGTGAAAACTAGGTACCTAGTATTGGGCACTCCTTCCTCGGAGAAGCTTCTGGCTTATCCGGACGTTGATATGTCGAGGCAGGTGCTGTCGACCTCCCGTCCTAACTAGGTATTACGGAAAGCACGGAGGGCGGGCACGTAAGGCTCCTTCCTTCCCTGAGAGAAAGCCCGGGCTCCTACGAGTACATCGCGCGGAACCATCGTTCCACTGTCCCGAGGTAGGCGCCTTCCACGCTCGGCTGTGTAGGAAGTGATACTACAAATACTAGATGTCGGCTCGGTGAGGTGGCTGGAGAGGTATTGGAGCTCCAAGGGAGAGAGGCGTATTCCTGACTATGTATCGTACGGGAGGAGAGCAGGGAGAAGAAATGCAATGAAGGAGAAGGACGGCAAACCTCCAGTCTTGGGGCCGAGAAGTGGAGGTATCTATTCAACTTCTAACACAAAGGACTGGGCTTGAACATTTTAGCTCATGACCTCTACTTAGACCGAGACCTCTCATTACAACCGAGAAACATGGAGAAGATAGAGAACATAGACAAGACAGGACAAGAAAGTGGGGATGTTATGGCAGGGAATGACCAGGGGGCACTGAGTCCTCACTGACATTCCCACCTACATGCCCCCCCCCACATCTTTCACTTCCGCAGTGCAGACAGAAGCTAAAGAGATATTTGACCACGAGTTTTTTGAGACAAAAAGCCTGTTGACGCCCGGTACCATGAGTTCTACCATTTGAACCTTTGGTCTTCGAAAAACTAACAACATAAACGAAGAGTTTTTTGAAACCACGCCCCCCCACCTAGTCCCTTCCCCCTCCGTTTCGTTATCATTCCGCAGCCCCCCCTCGTCCGCGCATCGTTCGTCCCCCGAATTTTGATCGGGCCCAGATTACGCCCTCGACATGACGCCCCACGCGCGGATAATGTTGTCCGTGTAACCAGCGAACAGGGTCTGGCCGTCGGCGCTCCACGCAAGGGAGACGCACTCGGGCTCGCGGCTCTTCTTGCCCACCGCGGCGAACTCGGGCTTGAGCTCGTCGACCTTGCTCTTCTTCTCGAGGTCGAAGATGATGATGCTGCTGGCGGTGGCGGCGCAGAGCCAGTAGCGGTTGGGGGAGAAGACGAGAGCGTGGATCTCGTCGTTGGCGTTGAGGGAGTAGAGGTGCTTCGACTCGTTAAGGTCCCAAAGCATGGTGGTGCCGTCCTTGCCACCCGAGGCGCAGAGGGAGCCATCGGGGGAGATGGTGACGGTGTTGATGTAACCGGTGTGACCGATGTGGTCGGTCTGGAGCTTGCAGGTGGAAAGCTCCCAAACCTAGAGAGAGGAAACAAGCGACGTTAGAAAACGAGATGTCCAATTTTTCCTGGAGGAAATTTTCGCCTCCCCAAAAGCGGCCCCATGCCACAAAATCGAGTTACAATTGTAACTTCAGAATTAGGTGTTTTTGGTCTCATGGCCACAAAGGGCTCTGAAGTAGCAAATACTTGTAGAACATCATGTACAGAGTAACTCGTTGTGGCAGTGGGAGAGGGACCGCTTGTGGTGAGGACGAGCAAGGGGAAGGGAGGGAATCGGCATCGTGATAAGAACGTACCTTGACGAGCTTGTCCCAGCCGGACGAGACGATCACGGGGTTCTGGGGGTTGGGGCTGAAGCGGACGCAAGAGACCCAGTCGGAGTGACCCTTCTCAGTGATGGTGTACT
The DNA here is from genome assembly GCA_900312665.1 of Cephalotrichum gorgonifer. Taxonomy (NCBI): domain Eukaryota; kingdom Fungi; phylum Ascomycota; class Sordariomycetes; order Microascales; family Microascaceae; genus Cephalotrichum; species Cephalotrichum gorgonifer. Next base: position 555,939 of record ONZQ02000018.1, read on the forward strand.
TGCAGTCACCGAGGGTGTTCCAGAGCTTGATGCTGCGGTCCCGCGCACCAGAGACGATCTGGCGGTTGTCGGCGGAGAAGGAGACGGAGAGGACGTCGTTGGTGTGGCCGACGAAGGTGCGGGTGGTGGTGCCGGTGGCAAGCTCCCAGAGACGGAGAGTCTTGTCCCACGAGGCGGAGAGGGCGTAGGCACCGTCGGAGGAGATCACCTGGGGGGAGAGAAAATTGGGTTAGCAAAAGTTCAGCCGGCGTGCCGAAAGCCCATGGGCGGGTGGGCAGGTTAAGGGATTTTTGCTGAGGGGGGCTAGCCCTCCGCGCTGAAGGTGAAGACATACACAGTCGGAGACGATGTGGGAGTGACCCTTGAGGGCCCTCTTGGGGTAGCCGTACGAGGTCTCGTCGCGGGTGAGGTTCCAGATGATCAGGGACTTGTCGCGGCTGCCGGAGAGGAGCATGTTGGGGCTAGAGTCGGAGGGAGACTACATGTCAGCAAATCCAATTCCTCCCTAACGTTCAAAGTAGAGCAGGCCCAGCCATCTCGACATGGACAGCCGGCCATTGGCCATGCAAAAAAAGTCTGCTCAGAGCAGAGCTCTGTCGAACAGCCGCCGCCCAGGGCAAACGGAAAGCGAGACGGGGTCGAAGAGGGAGGAGGGATCGCGAATTGATCGAAACGTACTTCTCCATGGAGGTGGCCAGCGAGGTGACCCAGCCATTCTGCAAGAATCAGTCAGCGCGTGTTCCTGCCAGTCAACAAATCTCGGAGCGCAGAGTTCTACCCCTCCAGACGAGAGGGGCCTCCGAACGAGGACGAGCAAGAGATGTATGTATATACATATATCTATATATATGGGGAGGGGGGTGGCACGTACGTGGCCCTCAAGGGTGCCCTTGAGAATGAGTTGCTCAGCCATGTTGGTGGATATAGGTGGGCGAGATGTTGGGAGTCAAGTCGGCCGAGGGGATCGTTGACCTGAGGAACACGGTGGTTAGGAGGAAAAGGTAGGGGAAAGGGGGACAAATGCCAAAATTGAAGGGGGGGAGGGCAAGGAAATTTTTGGAGGGATGGGCCAGCATACCTTTAGGGGCGTTTATCTCGTTCGTGGCACAAGGCACAGGTTTCCGGAGCAAAGTTTCGCTTGGTCTCGGTCGCTCGCCTTAGCCCAGGGTGACGTTTGGAAGGAAAATTTGTGATTTCTGTGTGCATCAAGATTAGGGCCCGCCACTGCCAAAAAAGTCGGGCAGAGCTAAGGAAATGTCGATGGTGGGGGGGCAGGCAGCTGGCAAGGTGGGCTGGGGAAGCGACGAGCTTGGGGAAGGCGTCCAGGTGGCGGCAGGTGTGGGCGGGAATTCGCCATGATATCCACTCTGGGAGCTACGGGTGGGCCTTCTTGAGGAAGCGAGGCAAGAACGATGGGGGTGGTACAAGGAGGATCTTGCGTACAAGTACGAGTATATCATGGCGTCATTCGAATGTATAGGTTTGCATTGTATTCTCATGTCTCTAAAAGAACAATGGAGTTCAATATTACGGTAGCTTCATATCTCGTGGATTAATCCTTATTATGTCCTAAACATGGTCGTCCCTGGGTATCTTGGTTCCTTCCTAACATACAATCGGAGGCACTATTCATCCACCGTGCCTCCTGATATTCTACCTCATTCCGTTCCGTCATCCCCCCTTACATACCTCCCCTCAATCCTCTCGATCAGCCTCTTATTGAGTCCTGGATTCAGTCCCGACTGGGCCTCTCGGCGCGTGGCCGGCACCCCTCACCGCGCGTGCACTCTCGCGGCGCATGAACTGGGTCGACGAGTTCACGATCATGCTCGCATCGGCGATCTTATCCGCCATTGCCATGTCCGCTTCCGGCGCCCCGCCGTCCTGCCCCTGCGCCTTCATCATCTTCTCCATGGCCAGCTCCCACAGACGGTATCTCTCCCTGCTGGCGTCGTGACTCTGCACCTGTGACCGCACCTCCTTCTGCTGGCGTATCTTGGACGCTCGCAGCAGCCCTCTCAAGGCGTCCTCGCCTTGCTTGGCGGCCTTGGACACGTCTTCGTTGGCCCTCTTCACATCTCTCCTGGTCTGGTTGTCGTCGCGCGGTGTCGACACGAATGTGTGGCGGCTTGGGAACTCGGGGAACTGCGAGGGGATGTACCCCTTCTCTTCCTTCTCGGACCGTCCGCTTAGATCGTCGGTGAGTGTTGGTAGGGGGCTTAAAAATCCGCCACCGGCGAGTGAAATCTCGTGAGTCTCGGGGACGAGAAGATCTCTGGAGATGGGAGGGCTGAGGTGGGGCTTGAGGGAGTCGACGGTAAGGTTAAATCTGCTGAGGGTAGCTTCGAAGTCGACGGGGTTGGGTTGTTCTCTTCGGGCCGAATAGGACCGTAGCTTCAGGGCCTCGATGAAAGATTGTAGGTCTATGAAAGAGCGGGCACATTAGGAGATGTACGAAGGGGGGACACAGGGACACGTGGTGGGAAGACAGGACATACACTCCTCTACCGCCAACGCGAAGCTCTCGATCGCAACTGGGTCGGCAGCACTGAAGCCAACGTGGTCTAACGCTAGAGCCATCCCCCTTCTTAGGCCGGCATGTGCAATGTCGTTGGGGCGAGGGTCCGGGTGGAGGAAGGAGGCAGTTGAGCTGTGGAGCTGAGCAGAGTTGCGGTCGTGGGCGTCATCGGTCGGTGCCCCCATATCCATCTCCACATCCTCGCTAGAATGCTTCCTTTTCAAGGAGTTGCTGGAGCTTCCGGACATGGTGTTGGTGTTGATAGCGGTGCGCAAGAGCGAGTGCAAGGGTGTAGTGGTAAGCTAGTAGGAAGGATGCGCGCAGGCGTGCGAGGCAGGTATACTCGCGTGGTGTACCAGCGAAATGGCGCAAAAATATGTCGGGCTCCTTATGAAGTTTGGATGGAAGCAAAAGGTCTCTTAGGAAGAAAGGAAATACGACTGTTGGTGGAGAAATGGCCAAGGTCCGGGTTACGGACTGGAAAGCTTGGTGAGGTTTGTTGTGGAAATGCAATTGACGTAGCATGGAGCAAGCGCTGTCAGGCATCCAAAGGCTGAATGCACCTGCCAGGGCAGCCTTGTTGCCGACACCAGCTGGCGCTCGGAGCTGGAAGTGGGTTACTTGTACTCCATACTTCGTCGCACGAGTCGGTATCGAATCCCACCCTTTCTCCTCCAGACACTGAGTTCGGGGTACATTGTATATCCCAATCCCTGCTAGTGCAACCGTTGGCCATGGCCACTTTTTAATGTCGTATTATCCCAGAGAGCAACTTGATCGACAGCTCCGTGTGCTCCCTCTTGGTGCTCCTCCACCCCCTTCTTATCATCAGATAGAGTCCCTTGATTGGCAAGATTCCGAGCGGAATCAGCTGCACCATACCGTACTCCGACGCCCCATACGATATGTCGCTCCCGGGGAGGCAAGCTGTAGAGTCTCGGCGTATTCCTCATCGTACCATTTCAGGGCTTGCTACATAATACAAGTACTTGGCTTGTCACATCTCTGTTTTCCGAGATTTTTCGTTTGCTAATATTACCAGGATGCAACCTGCGTCACCCATCCATCAATCCATCCCTCCCCGCACATATGCTTCGGTTTTATTTTATTTTTTAAGGTAAATAAGCATGGCGTGGCACCCACGGAGATCTATGTGATAGGCGAGAAAAGAAAGAAGGTCGCTATGCCGGCGGCCCCGTGCAACGTCGGATTGGCGACGTGATGGGTCAGGGATGACATGCGATCAAGATCCGAAGCGCCGACTATTACGAGTACATCTGGTCTTCCGCACACCCTAAACCTCCTACCGCCGCTATTGCGATTCCATCTCTACACTCGTAACTTTGTTTGTGGAAGGGAGGCCATTCTCTTGCTGATAACATCTACTCCGTATATATTTGCTTCATCTTGCTTATTTCGACCTATACGTACCGGGAGTACATGTAGGTAGTCTGCGCTCATACTCCGGTGGTTCATGGTCCCTGCAGAGCACAAACCGTTTGTCAAATTTATAAAACCAGGAAAAAAAAAAGTTGAGTGAAAAGGAGCATGGGCCAGAAGCAGACACAGGCGCATTCTGCAGATCCAGACGCAGGGGCAAAAAGTAAGTGGGATGAGAATCCATCACAGAAAGGGTGAGAACCTGCGAGAAACGATCAACGGGTTCGGGGTGTTTTTTTTCTTCTCTCTCTTGCTCCATTTACCTACATGTATGCATATGTTCCCATTCCTACTTCATCCTCTTCCCCTTTCACCATCTCTTATTTTCCCACTTACTAAACCCTCTCTCCCTCTTCTCCATGCCCCTCCTCCGTGCCGCTTGTCAACTGTCACCAAGATTTAAGCCCACCCCCAAATTCTGAGACGCCCGAGCCCCAGACGCGCGAGAAATTGCACCGGCGGCAGCCTCGCTTGAAGAGATAGGAGGAAAAGCAAAGAAAGGGCGACGTTGAAGCTAACCCCGCTGAGGTCGTCAACGTCCCTCACTCCCCGTGTAACTGTTACCCGGAGACTCTGAAATATTCCCCGCTACCCCCGGGCCGCTGTGAGAGGTGGTTCGCCACGTTTGTCCACCCACATAAATTCGCCCTCCCTCCGCAAACCACGTCACCCGATCTCCTCGTCTCATGGCCTCCAAGACTCCCATTTTCTCATAAAGGCCGTGCGATACGCATATATATATATCCTTCCCGGGACTGCGCTAGCCGTTGGTGTTGTTTCTCCGCGCGGTCAGTGTGATCTCTTGGATTATCCATCTCGAAAATCGGAAACCTGGAAGCACCTGCGGCGACATCCATCGCAACATTCCTGGCGCAAAAGGGTTCCCTTATACAGGGAGTGAGTTCATTGCCCGTCCGTGACCAGAGCCGTTCCCTCAACATCGATTAAGAAACTACGCGATATATAGAGGATATCGCTACTTATATATATGTAAGCTGGTGTATAGAAGCCGTTGATCTCCCGCTTTGCCCCTATTCCCTCCCCTTCCCGTCCTCTCCCCCAACTAACACTACTTTCAAGTACACTCATTCCAATCGGAACCTCATAGGAGGTGCATACCCGAGCAGCAAGTGGACTCCAGCTTAGAAGAACACCGCTCCAGCCCCTGAGCCGGGGTACCGTTGCCCACCATGCTACCCATAGACAGCACCATGTTCCCGGCCCTTCCCACGAAGGAGGCCCTCCTGATGATAGACTTCCAAAACGACTTCGTCTCCAAGGACGCCGTCATCCCCGTCTCCTCGGAGAGCGACGAGCTAATCGAGCGCGCGGCAAAGCTCGCCGTCGGCTTCCGCGAAGTCGGCCTCGTCATCTGGGTCCAGAGCCAGTTCCAGGGCCCCCGGCGCCCGCCCGCCCACGTCGTCGCCGCGCGAGATGAAAGCAGCAAGGTGCCCTCCCCCCCGAGCCCCGCGGCCTTCCTCAGCTCCAAGACCCCGACCTGCGTCGTGCGCGGGTCGCCCGGCTGGGAGCTCGCCGCGCCGCTGAAGAAGATCGTGGACCCCAAGAGGGACATCCTCCTCATGAAGTCCCACTACTCCGCCTTCGAGGGCACCCGGCTCCTGCAGATCCTGAGGTCCAACCTCGTCACGAGGCTCTACGTGTGCGGGTCTCTGGTCAACGTCGGTGTGCACGCCACCGCTGTCGACGCCGCCACGCACGGCAACGTCATCGCCCTCGTGAAGGACTGCTGCGGGTGCGCGAGCCCGGGCGGGGTCGACGCCGCCATCAGGGACGTCGTCGACGCGAGCGGGTGCGACGTGATCCGCGCGGGGACCATCATCCCGTCCATGGCGCCCGAGGAGGCCAGGGTCAAGTACAAGAAGATAACGGAGGGGCTGGGCAACGGGAAGGACGCGATACAGGCGGACGACGGGCTCGACTCCGACGCCGTGGACGACGACATCGCCGAGTTCAAGAGCTCGTACGTGAAGGCGAGGCTCCCGAGGATCAGAGGTGGCGGGAGCCCACGGTCCGCCGGGGGGGATTCATCGCCCGCCGCTGCCGCCCCGCGAGGCTATGGGGACGAGAAGGGCGGCAGTGTCAAGGCGCGCAGCAGGGTGTCGGCAGCCGCGGGGCCGTCGAAGAAGAGGGACGGCGCGGACGCGAGGGGTGGTGACAAGCCGGCGGAGAATATAGAGGTAATACAGGACAAAATGGGCAGTCTAGCACTGTCGTCCCCCGAGCGAGAGAAGGAGAGGCCGAGGCCGACACCTCCCGGGAATACATCCATTGCTGACCCGAGCGCGCAGGGTGGTCGGGGCGGTTCGGCACCTGCGATACCCGCCACCGCGGCAGCGCGGTCAGGGGGGTTCCGGGACGAGGAGGCCGGGCGTGGGGAGGCTCCGGGCGACTCGAAGCGACGCCGGGTACCATCCGAGCCAGTCAAGACCCCGGCGGCGTCGTCAAAAGCCCCCGGCCGAAGTGCTCCGGCCGGCACGGCTTCGAAGCCCGAGGCCGGAGACGTAAAACCCCTCCTCGAGGAGAAGGCCCCGGAGCCCACCGCAGCGGCGGCCCCTCCCAAACCGACGGATGCGGCGAGTGCGCCCTTGGAAACCCTCAAATCGCCGCCCAGCGACAGCACAGCGGACAAGAAAACTCCTCCCCGGAGGGAATCCGAGCCCCTCTGCGAGGGCGACACGAAAGCATTCTACGACGTCCTCCCTCCCGCCCTCGAGAAGGACGCCTTCGACAAACTGAAGGATGAGGTGGAGTGGCAGACCATGAGCCACCTGGGCGGCGAGGTCCCGCGCCTCATCGGCGTCCAGGGGACCGTGGCCCCCGACGGCAGCCACCCCGTGTACCGCCACCCGGCCGACGAGTCGCCGCCCCTGAAGCCCTTCTCGCCGACCGTCACGGCGCTGAAGCGGGTGGTGGAGGAGTATCTCGGCCACGAGGTGAACCACGTCCTGATACAGCTGTACCGGGGCGGGAAGGACTATATCTCCGAGCACAGCGACAAGACGCTGGACATTGCGCCAGGGTCGTATATAGCCAATCTGAGCCTGGGTGCCGAGAGGATGATGATCTTCAGGACGAAGAAGCCCCAGACGAAGCCGCGAGCACCCGATGCTGCTTCTCCCGCCACGACCGTCCCGGAGGCGCCTACGGGGAAGTCTCAGAAGGAGCCGCCGTCGGCCGACGACACTGCTTCTTCCACCACAACTGGCACATCCACCCCGGCAACACCCGCGTCACCAGCACCACCCGCGGCGAAAAGGACCAAGAACAACGCCCCCCCGCCGGTCCGAGAGTCCCAGCGCGCCCAGCTCCCGCACAACTCTCTCCTCCGCATGGGCCTCCGGACGAACGCGACGTGGCTCCACGCCATCAGGCAGGACAAGCGCATCGACGCCGAGAAGACGCCCGCGGAGCTGGCCTTCGACGGCGCACGCATCTCCCTCACCTTCAGGCTGGTCGGCACCTTCCTGGACGAGCGGGAGGAGCGCATATGGGGCCAGGGCGCGAAGGGGAAGACGGCGGCGGAGGCGGCGGCCGTGCTGAACGGGGACGAGGCGGAGGGGGAGAGGATGATTAGGGCGTTCGGGGTGGAGAATAGGTCGGGGAGCGAGTTCGAGTGGGACAGGTGGTACGGGGAGGGTTTCGATGTTTTGCATATGAGGAGGAACTAAAGGGGGGAGAGGTTGGTGGGTGAGCGAGCGAGCTTTCTTGGATGACGTTTGATTTTGGATATGTATTCGCTGTCTTCTTCCCCATCATGGCTCTGATTTATTTTTTCATCTTCGCCCAAGTTTAGCGCTATGAGAAGCTCTATACCCGGCGCGCGCAGCGAGGGCAGTGTTTGGGTTTCATCATTTTGGTCTGCTTCATCATATGCGCATTTCAGATCTATGGCTCGCTATCTCCACGATTTTATGTCTACAAGCTTCTTAGGGAAAGAAAGGGAAAGCTGGTCAAAATTGGGGAAATATTGGCGAGTCCAGAAAGTAAAATGGACATGTTACTTATACTCCTTCCTCTGCAATGTCAATTCTCGTGCTCCTCTCCCAAACTTCAGAGTGTATATCATATCTACGAGTAAGATATATCCATCCCCCAGCAGTGGGCTTTCTTGGTTCATGGAGGACTTGCCTCCTTGTTCGGCTCACACATTTCACTCTCTACTCTCGACGAACAGTACACCCCGCAAACATGAAATGTTAAACAAGGGGAAGATGGAAGAAGTAGAATAGCAAGTCATCTCACTGTACATATATCCCTGTGACCATGAACAACCCTGCCCCTCACTATGTGGCGGCACGAGTCCTCTATACCTCAACCCTGACCAATTCCGGCTGCCAGGTCCCCGCTCACTTCCCACTAACTGGAGCCGCCCCACGGGAAAGGATACGTCCCCACCCAGTCCGCAACCTCGGACCTCAGCTGCACAATCTCCGGGACATCCTCCCCGTCCCCCACATACTCCAGGAACCCCCTCAGCCGCCCCAGGTTCGCCTCCCCCTTCTCTTCCGCCGCCTTCCTCGCCGCCTTGTCTAGTCTCGTCGCGATGGTCACCGCCCGGTCGATGATGTCGGCGACGCGCACGAAGTCGTCCTCGGTGAACCCCCGGCTCGTCATGGCCGGCGACCCCATCCTCAGCCCACCCGGCGACAGCGCGGACTTGTCTCCGGGCACGGTGTTCTTGTTGGCCGCTACGCCCACGAGCTCTAGCACGCGCTCTACGCGCGCGCCATCTATGCCCTGGGGCTTGAGGTCCACGAGCACGAGGTGGTTGTCCGTGCCGCCGCTAACGAGCTCGTACCCCAACCCCGTCTTGCCCCTCTCGCCGCCCAGCCGCGCCGCGAGCGCCTTGGCGTTGGCAAGCACCTGCGCCTGGTACGCGCGAAACTCGGGTGTCTGCGCCTGCTGAAGCGCGACGGCGAGCGCAGAGATGGTGTGGTTGTGGGGGCCACCCTGGTGGCCCGGGAACACAGAGTTGTTGATGGGGCCCTCCAGGGCGTACATCTCCTCCTTTTTGGTCTTGGGATTCGTGCGCCGGACACCCTTCCTCGAGAAGATCATGGCACCGCGGGGCCCGCGCAGGCTCTTGTGCGTCGTGGTCGTGACGATGTCGGCGAACGGGAAGGGGCTAGGGATCACATTCGCCGCAATGAGACCCGAGATGTGGGCCATGTCGGCCATGAGGTACGCGTTCACCTTGTCGCATATCTCTCGCATGCGCTTGTAGTCGATCAGCCGGCTGTAGGCGCTGGTGCCTGCTACGATGATCTTGGGCCGGTAGAGCGTGGCCAGTTCCTCGAGCTGGTCGTAGTTGATGTAGCCGGTCTTCTCGTCTAGCTGGTACGGTAGGGTCTCGAAATATTTCGAGACAAAGGAGATCTTCTTCGTCGGGGTCTGGTAGCCGTGGGACAGGTGGCCGCCGTGGGGTAGGTCTAGGCCCATCAGCCTGTCATGGGTGTCCATGAGAGCCGAGTAGACGTAGAGGTTTGCGGGGGCGCCGGAGAGAGCTGCGGAGCACTGGTTAACCTAATCGTCCTGGCAAGCCGGGGGGATATTGGGGCGGAGGTGGGGGGTAACGACGGACGCTGAACGTTGACAGCCCATTGTGCCGAATCGAGGTCAAACGTAGATAACGCCCGCTGCTGGCATAGTTTCTCCGCCTGATCGATAAACTCGTTTCCGCCGTAGTATCTTGCACCAGGGTACCCCTCGGAATATTTATCTGCGAGGGCATATGGTAGTCAGCAACCAGAGGGGCCATCCGAGTAAAATAGATTGCCGGCGGCCAGCCCAGGGTTATGGGAGGTCGTACTTTGCATGACACTGCCTAGGGCATCCAGGACAGCTTGAGACGTGAAGTTCTCCGACGGGATTAGGTTTATAAAGTGTTTCTGCCTGCTCTCCTCCTACGGTACCCGTTTGCCTGCGTTAGTGGACCGATCTCTGACGCTCGTACGCAGGGCAAAGCTCGCTTCGGATCGCACCTTGCGGATGATGTTGTACATTGCGGGGTCGGCTTGCTCGAGATGGGATGCCAGGATCTGTGGGCCAGCCAAACTGGGCGTTAGAAATGGTGTCCCTGGCCATTGATTGGGGTTCCAATCCGTAGCAATACGCGTGGGATCTAACCTGGTTCTGGCTATCAATTGACGCTGACGAGTATGTCCGCCTCGAACAGCTCGCACCAAAGGCAGCTGCCGGCCTTGCGTGGCACCGAGCTGCCGTGGTAGACGCCATGCGCATGGTCCTTAAGGACGCCCTGAGGGCGTGCCTAGCCATGACGGCAAGGGATCTCGGGGGAGAATGAGGGATTGATCGGGTTTCCCTTGGGTAGAGGGAGTGGGTGGAATCGCGGATGGCTGGAGATGTGGTGACGGTCTCGCGGTCCGAGGTACAAGTACAGGTCGGCAGGTATCGGTCGGGGAAGGAAGGCGGCGGGTGACAACGCTCGGGCGGGGTGACCTGAGAACCTGTAACAGGCACAACAAATCGCTACTGGTCGTTATTCTGGTCTGCCGAGTTTTGAGCTTTGAGGTTACATTTCAATCATGCAGTCGTAGGACCATAATAGTTGGAAGTCTGCCCGGAATCTAATATCAAATCAAGATATCAATGTGCCCATCTCTACAATGTATTCGAGGGAGAATGTAGAGCTCAGGTTGTATCACGCCACCAGAGCTGTGCTTACTTGCTCGTCCCTTACAATGACGTCTGGCTGTTCCTTGGCACCAAGGCCCAATGGAGAGAAAAGACACACAGAGCTCTAAATAACTACAGCCAGGTTATCGATCAAACCCATCGAGGGCGGCCCTCCAGCTGAAGACGTGTTTAATTACAGCAGGATCTGGATGCTTCATAGGAGAACTCCGCATGTGACGTATGCACATGGGTCTCTCCGTCGCGGAATGGGCGAAACGGGAACTGAAGCTCTGGTCCCTCGCGCGGGTGACTCGGAGCTCCCTTAGCTTAACACGCCAAGAGCTCTCCGCAGTAGTTAAGAAGGGGTCCAAATCTCGAGATTCCCCAGACTCATATTTCTTCCATTAGTGACAACCACCAGCCTTTCCAGCGACGCACGCCAAAGGTACTGGCACCTTCCAAGAAAGGCATGATGGCCACGGTTCCCCCGATAGCTACAAGTTACCAGGGGACATTAAAGTATGCGCCCGAGCCGTTTATCAGTACAAAACCCTCGTCACATGGAATTACATAATCTCACATCTTAAATATCGCCAAAAACCACCGATCACCACACCGGAATTTCCTCTCTTTTTCTTCTTTCCCTTTCTCCAGCAACTAAACTGGAGATGATGAGCCCGCCACGTACCAATTGTATTCCTCGGGGGGGACATCTCTTAACCGAGGTGGCCTCCCCTTGAAGGGAACATGTCGAGAGCGCCCCGGCGGCAACCTCACCACCTTTTATGGGGCGCATTTGGGATTCTGATCTAGCGATTGATGCTCTCTTCCTTCCTTTCTCTCAGCTGCCTGAATGGTCGCTTGCTGGGGTATATATATGTGTAGCTCCCATCCCCATCCCCAACCCCAACCCCCAACCCGCCTATCCCTTACCCTCCTTCCCTGTCCCGGCCCCGCAGTTCTGCTTAGAGTCTTGTTCCGTCCATTGTTTGTAAACGCCCTCCACCCCCAATCGGAGCTATTATGAATCAAGGCGGGTAGGTAGCTGAAGTTTGATATGCGGGGGGCGGCCCGCTAGCACCCAAGGTGCAAGGTATAAAATAAAGACCGACATACTTTGTCCTAGACACCGCCGGACGCAGCGGAAGCATTGCCGCCGTAGTCAGCTGGAGTGGGGATCGGTATTCGACATCCATCTCGTCAAGGGTAACTAAATGCAATCCGAGTCGAGCGTGTGGCTGGTGTAGCGGGCCGGTCCTTGGGCGGAATGGAATGGCTCGCCGGAGTGGCTCGCCGGAATGCAGCAGGGTCGGTCGGGTAATCCTGTTGTCCGTAGAACTCATCATGACTCATGTGCCGTTACAGAGGATGCCTCATGGATGGACGAACCAGTCCACATGAAACGGGGAGCGGCAGCATGGGCAATCCTAGTCCCAGAACGAGGGATGCCCCCCCTGGGTAAAATCACAATCACATTAGGGGAAGACACCAATATCGACACAAGCAGTCTCTTTCGAGTGCAATGCTACCTTTGTACCATAACCATGCGCGATCCCAGGTGTCCCTCGGCTGGACACCCGAGGAGGCAAATACAACAGCAGCCCGTGTAAACAAACCCTGTGACTCCGAATAGACAGCCCAGCCCGTCCCTCCCCCCTTCTCCTCTTCGTGGGAACGTTCCGGCACCTTTTTCTTGCTCTTGATAAAACGACAGGAATCAGAAGCCCGATTCCCGGAATCCTACTGCTTTCATCTCTTTTGGTAAACTTGGTAGTAGTGATTTGATAGTAACTGTCGTCGTTCTCATCATCATCACAAGCCGTACGCCACCGCGTGCATGTGCTGTTGGGAGATTTAGGCAGCATCCTCGACATCCTCCAAAGCAGCCGCCCTCTTCGCCGCAGCCCGCTCCTGCTTCCGCTCGCGGGCAGCCTTGGTCCTGGCACGCTTGGCGTCCATCTCCTCCTCGAGAAGCCTCTCGCGCTGCTTCTCGGCCTTGGCCTTGTGGATCTGTGGTTGCGGGCGTTAGTTATGGGGGGTTTTCGCGGGTCTCGTATGTGAGTAGTTGGGGGTTCGCTAGCGCCCTGTGCGATCGTGAGAGGGGGTTCAACTTACGTGCTCGACGAGAGCGCGCTTGTGCTTGAAGGTGTTACCCTTGGCGAGGTGGTAGAGCTCGTGGTAGAGGTGCTTGTCGATCTTGCCGCTGGCACGGTACTTCACGAGAAGGCGGCGGAGAACACGCTGGCGGCGCATCCAGAGGACCTCGCTGTAGAATTCATCAGTATGAGTCGTGGGGGGAAAGTTGGAACTCCTAGTGGCACGTTCCCAAGTCGGCCTGGAACTAGAGGTGGACGGTGACCGGAGCGGGCAGACCCCAAGCACGGCATGTCGTGCCAGTGCTCGAAAGATCAATCCTGCCTCCGAGTTCATCCGTCCACTCTAGCCGTAGACGTCTAGGGAGCGCCCACGATCAAGGGAGAGGCGGAAATGTTTCAAGGGTCGGACATACGTAGGCATACGGGCGTTGGCAGTACCCTTGCGCTTACCGAAGCCACGGTGGCGACCCTCCCGGCGGGCAAGGTTCAGCTCACGGGCGCGAGACCTCGAGTGCTGGGTGACGGGCTTGCGGATGATGAGACCATCGGAGACGAGCTTGCGGATGGTCTGGCGGGAGTTGGCGTTGGCGATCTCGCTGACCTCGTTGGGGTCGAGCCAGATCTTGTTCTGGCCACAGCCGATGACCGACGCGGCCAGGCGCTTCTGGGTTAGGAGGTTGACCCTAATAAATGCCTGGGTTAGCATCTGCTTCTATTGCCTCTATACCGTGATCCCCAGCTGGGGGAGAGATTGATCGCTCGAGGTGTCCGTATCCGTTTCGCTCGTCGATCGGTTTTGCTTGTCATGTTTGTCGAGGTGTACATTCGTACAGGTAGAGGGAGCCATAGTTGGTCTTTGTCGATGTGAATTTTCGAAGGCTCGATATTCGATTTTGTTCATGTCCCACCTGACCAGCGTGAAATCCGAGTTTGTCCGCCTCCCTCGTCGCACCCTCATGGCGAATATCTCTCCCCCATCAAAAATATCATCAGCAGGGGTGGGATGAAGGACATGTTCTTACATTTTGTTGGGTGCTCTTCAGCAATGGCCTCTGTTGTCGGTGGGAAAGGGTTAGTAAAATAAGGCGAGGAGAAAAGAGAGGGTGGGATTTCACACACACACACAAAACGTTCGGATATTGGGAGATTCGGTCGGCGGTGGTGGGAGATGTGGTAATACAATGCCTAAAAACTTGCGGGTCCCGCCTGGCTCAAGAGTTTGCAAGTTGTGGGCGATTGACGGCTAATCCTGATTGGGGCAGGTGGGGGAGGGCTCTTGCCAGAAGTATGGAGGGGCCCACTTCCGAAGTGTTAATCACGTGAGTGGACGTCGACCTCTCGATATGCAGGATAACCCGATTGACGCATAATTCAAAGGCGTTGTATTCCATACACTACTAATACATGGCCAAGCCTAGGGTGTAGGTGGAAATTGAGGATGGAAGGGACTCACATTCAGCGTCGTCATGGGAAATTACGCTCAGATCCAAGATATTGTGCCCCGTGACTTCGAGATAGAAGGTATTCACTAAGCTCGTTCTCCTCGAGAATCATGAGAAATGGTGGGAAATCATGCTCAAATGTAATTTTATATCTACCGTACAAGTGCGGCTACCAGAAGACGGTAGCCGTATCAATGCTCTACTCATACCTCACCGGTGCATCTGATCTTCCGTCGGTCTAGCCCTCACCTCCGTCTAAGCCCAAACCACTAGTCAAGGTCTAAACCCTGGGCAAGAAGCCCCTCCGCCCCTCACCTTTGAGGATTTCGGCTTTGTTCTACGCAGAGCAAAGCTTTTCCAGTCGCTCAGCCCTCTTCTATAGAACCTTTTCGGCCCAACTCCCACAGTCCCCCTCCCTCAGAGGACATAGCGGGAAATCGTAGGGAGGGGACATAGGCAAGGTCCAGCCCGCCTCGGGTCGCACCCGTTGATTTACATAAAGGGCGGCAGCGAGAAAGGGTATCCCGCGTTCTTGATCCTGAAGATGCTCATCAAGAAGCTGTAGCCCAAGAACATCACACCGCCCCACACGAGGACGGATACTTGCTGCATCCGAGCATCAGTCATCCTTGGGACCTTGACGGCAAGGGCGATAGTGCAGAAGGACATCACGCCGTCTACGAGTTGTCAGTAACAGCCAAAGATGCGGAGAGGCGAGAGCCTCGAGGGATAAACTTACACAAAGCCGCGATGATTTGCGTTTCGATGCCCAACTGGCTCTGGAATTGGGGGGCGAAGTACTGGATATTTCCCTTTTTGTCTCCAGTGACGTATGGGACCTTCCTGATATGGTTGAACATGTGGCCGCTCGTGAAGAGGATGATAGCGATGAGGGTCACTGCGGCCCATAGGTTTCGGTTTTGGATGACGGGTAAAATGAAGCGGAACGACGTAATAACGGCGGTCAAGACAACTAGTCCGATGACCGGGGTGAGGATCACCTTCGTCCAGTTGATAGGCCTCTTTACCGGGGGGTGAGGGCGGTCGGGTATGTGGCGCGCCAACCAAGTGTGAATCTGCTCAGCCGTTTGCGGACTATGGGGTTGAGTCAGTATTACCTAGAATAGGGGCACAGAGAGTAGGGACGGGGATGCATATGGGGGTAGAGATGGGGGTCACATACCCGTTGGTAAAGTCGTAACGGATCGGGTCCGGGTTAGATACAGCGTGCGGACCGGACGTAGGCTTGAAGTGGAGTAAGACGGGGGCTGTTTGGAGTCCCAGCTATAGTTGATACGAACTGCGGTTAACGGAGTGTTTCCCAAACTCATACCAGCTGACTCGCGAGCCAGGTGGGGCCCGTGGACTCGCGCTGCCAGGGCATTTCAGGCTGGACATACCGATATGAAGGTGTCTCTACCTTCCTTTATATCGAGGGTGCCAAACAGCACGCGGGACTCGGCCTTCTTATCCCCCTTGATCCAGCTGTTGACGAGCATGTCCCACTCCGGCTGGAAGTCCCGGCACATCTGGCAGCCGTAGCGGGGGTCCATGGCCGTTAGGAGGACCGTAACGTCATAGTCGCGAGGCGCAGACGTGATGGTTTTGTAGGAGATGTCGGTGAGCTTCAGGGGCGCTGACGACAGCGACTTCGCGTGGAAATCATTGAAGCGCTCTTCCGGCGACTTCTTTGCGGCAAGAGCGCCGGCAACCAAAACGGTCGCCGACAGGAGAGTTTTAAACCAGCGCATTGTCCGGAATCGGTGCCTTTGTGTGTATCCTTCTCCTCGCTATGTGAGCTAGCAGGTCGTGCTATCCACCATCCAGATCGGTACAGCTCGGATCGATCAACAAGGTCCAGGCCTAGTGGGATTAACAAGGCAATTTAGTTAGCGGCTGATATTCTTGGAGGGTGGAGGTGGGAGTCAATTGACAGAAGGGGCAAGCTTACTGTGTGGTGGGAACTGGAGAGTGTTTCAGTTCCTTGTACATTCACGAACAAGGAATCATTCCATGCGTCGTGGTGTTGCTGCGCAGAAGCTCGAAGCTCACCTCACTTCAAGCAGGACACGGTTAGAGCGACGTCTTGGAAAGTGGCCTTTTCTCCACTGTGGATTCGCTGGATGGAGCTATCCGTCGCCTCAAGGTACATTGTACAAGGTACCAGCGAAACACTGGAGCAGGGGTTGTATATCTACCGACGCTTACCCGGATCACCACCCTGAGACATGGAGTGGTGGTGCGTGCTACACGCACTAATCCCATTCCGGAAGTCTGTTTACTCTCATCCTCGCCCTACCTCCGACCATCTCCCCTCCTCCACTGCGTCCTGTTATTAGAGCTTAGGAATCAATATCAACTCCTCCACCACGAACTGGCAAGTCAACCCCCACAGAGACGACCTTTCACTTCCAAACACCACGACGAGAATACGAATCCCACCTTCGCCCACTACCTGGCTTCTACATAACATTTACCTTTCTTCGGAAGGTAGTCGAGTGTTGTTTCGACGCGTTTCGTTGGTAGCAGGGCCAGTTCACATCCACACAAGAATACCAAGCCATGGATTCGTCAACGGCAAGCCTCCCTCCTCTTGGATCCTAACCTTCAATTCAATTCCTATTAACACAGTGGGTCCGCACAGAAGAGGCAGGCCAGGATACACGAGTTGGAGCTCAAGCACGAGAATGCCATCCACCAGACCACACAAGTCTCCAGGGACGAAGAATCCCGGCGGCTCAGGCTCCGGTCACATCTGCTCAGGGATGGGCAGGACAAGCTCCAACAGCAATTGGGCGAGAAGAACGAGCAGCTCATCTCCATGACTGCCGACTATCATCAAGTCAAGAACGACCTCCAAGCCGCCATGGAAACCATACGGAAGCAGGAAACCCAGATCAAGTCTCAGGCTCGAGACTTTACTCATCTACAGGTATGCCTCCACTAATCGAATGATTAGAATAGCAAGCGTATTTCTGCTTCTTCCGTTGCAATGTTCCTAACTCGTCCCGCGCTGCAGACAGAACTAAAATCTCTCGAATCGGTCTCCCAAGACTCGGCGAAACTTCTGGCGGAGAAGCTCGCCGTTACCCGAGAACTCAACGTCCTCAAACCCGAACTCGAACACTTCAAGTCGCAGCTCTCCCACCAGCAGTCCGTCGTCGCCGAGAAGCTCGCGCTGGAACGCCAGCTCAACTCCCTCGAGGTGGAACTGGAGGCCGTGAAGCGCTCGAAACAGCGGGCCCAGCGGGATGAAAAGGACGAGAGGGATGAGCTACGCGCCCGCGTGGAAGACCTCGAGAAGAAGCTGGAGGCCGAGAAGAAGGACAAGGACCGCGTGCGAAAGGACGGCGAGCGAAGCCTGGCCGAGGCCACCGCGCAGAACGAGATGCTCGAGGAGAGGCTCGGGACGATGAAGATGAAGCTACGCCAGACGAGGGAGGAGCTGAAGAAGTGCCAGGCCGAACTCAGCGAGGCGTCGATGACCGCTGCTGACGTCTCGGAGAGGTCGATGACGTTGCCCGCCGCTCGCAAGCAGACAATGAAGCGGAAGGCTGAGGTGGCCACGACGGCAATCTCCATCGAGACGCCCCACGCGGACGACAAGCAGGTGAAGCGAGCGCTTAAGAAGCGCGCCCTGGATGCCACACAGGCGAATGTGGGAGAGAAGTCAACATTCTCGATCACTCCGTTCCTGAACCGCAGCAAGGGTGTCGATGAATCACTCGAGGAAGATGACGTGGACCAGAGCTACATACCTAACAATAAAGCCGAGCCCGCTGCGGTCGTGGAGGAGGCGTCTCCTGAGCCCGTCGCCGACGCGGTCGTGGAGTCGACGACTTCGAAGCCTGCGGCCAAGCCGAAGGGTCGTCCGAGGAAGGTGCTAGGGGAGATCTCGACGGCCAAGACCGCCAACGCCACGAAGCGCCCGCAGGGTGCGAAGGCGGACGAGAAGACAGCGGCCCCCAAGGTCAGCTCCGGCCTAGAGAACGTGGCAGGAGAGGCCGCCAAGGACGTGGAAAACCAGTCCGTCCCCGCCGCCCCCGTTGAAAAGGAGTCCTCGAAGGAGCCGGAGGAGATGGCGGAGAAGCCAAAGGTCGCCAAGAGGGCGCCAATCCGGAAACTCAAGACTGCGAAGCAGCCTGCCGCCGCCGCTGCCGCCGCCGAAGACCACGACGTTGCGGAGCCCGAGCAGAAGAAGAAGAAGCGCAAGCTTGTCGGTGGTCCTAACAAGACCCTGTTCGACGAGGACGATGCCGGCGTGGCACTGAAGCCGGCACCCATGACCAAGGTCTCTCTCGGGCCGAGGAGGCTGGGGGCCGCGGGTCCGGCTCTGGCGGCCGTGAAGAGGGATGCGTTTGGGGCAGCGACGTTTTCGCCGCTGAAGAAGCATAGGAGGGGCGTTAATGCTAGTTTCCTGGCTTAGCTTTCGAAAGAGTTGGGAGAGGTGCGGAGAGGGGCGAGGATGTGTATTCTGGGGGAGCATTGGGAGATTGCATTGGGTCAAACGGGTGGTGTTTGGAGTTCGGTTTTGGATGGTGTTCTTGTAGGATTTTAAGTGGGCTTGGGGTGTAATGGATTTGGCATTTCTATCGTTATTTGATCATTCTTCCCAAGGTCTATCGACGCTGTCAAGACGTGGAAGCTGACGAATACCTCCTCCTGACAGCACAGCTGGGGGAGGGAAGGTGCAAGCTTTGATCATGCCAGGCTGCAATGAGGGTGGGTATTGACTACTCGTACGCTTCCAGCGTCCCGAGCAAGAGCCTAGATGCATCTATTCCGCTGCGTTTAATACGGCTCCCAGTCATTTGGCCAGCCGGACCCAAAACAGGGCGTTGGCTCGCCGAAGTCATCTTCGATTCCATCAACCATCCAGAAGCCCCTCTCCGAGTTAAGTTCCTTGGCCGTCTTCTCCGTGGCCGTGCCAGGGCCCATGCATAGAGATAGAGGTCTCCAGGCGGACTGCCAGTAATTATCACCAGGGAAGGGGAATTTCAGGCCTCGCCGAAGCGCGTCGGGCTGCAGCTCCCACATCTTCTTGTGTCCCATCGACAGCACACACTCGTCTAACTGGTCCAGCTGTAGCATCATCTCCCTGATGCGAGGGAACATGTCTCTCTCGTACCATCCGACACGGTACGTGACGTTCCTGATGTACGGGAACCACTCGCCGCATGGGCTGATATGGATCTTGCGGAGGTTCGGGAAGGATACCGGAACCGCGCGTAGCATGGTATCGAAGCCCTCCTTGTTAGAAGTCTGTCCTCTGGGGGGATTGTCCGCATGGAACCAATAAGTTATCTCGACCATCTTAATGGATGCTAGCCGCTGGGGTGGTAGTAGGTCAGGAAGCCGACGGATCAACTCAGGGTCGGACAGGTGGATCGTGTTCGTGCTGTAGAGCACCTCGATACCTTCGGTATATCTACATCTCAGAGTCAGTTCGTCGAGGGAACTTCCCCATCTGGATGGAAGTGGCAAAAAAGGAGCAGACAAAGAAGAAGAGAAAAAGTGGTACAAGATCTACGCACGCTTGTCGACATGTCAGCAGCCACCCCATGATGCCGATGAAGCACTTTCCAGGACTTTCCCCAGGCCAATGTGGACAAGAGACGCGGGGCGTTTTTCTTAGGCAGCTATCGTAACATGGGTCCTCGAGCCTATCCCTCTCGCCATCTCGCCAAAACATGCGCTCAGACCTGCGATGGCACACGGAGCCGCGCCACGCCCACTCCTTGTGCTTCTTCTTGTCTACCACGAACGGCGATAGAAAGAGGCCGTCATCCTCGTCCGAGTAGCGGGTGTAGCCGCAGTGGTACTTTTCGAGCTCGAGCTCGGCGAGCTTTTTTCTGCCAAAGGGAACCTTGGGGTGGTCAAAGACGAGATCCATGTGCAGGATGCGGTCCCCGAAAGCCTCGACAAGGATCGCGCGGCGGATCTCGTAGGGGAGGCGCTGGAAGAGGGCGCTGCTGCTGGTTGCTAGCGGGGTGGATATCACAAGGGACTCATGGGAGGGCGACGGCGTAAGGAGTCGGGGCCGAGGGGACGGGAGGGTGGGATAGACGTCCGGGGACTGCCTGGGTGCCTCGGGCGTCTTGGGTGCCGTGGCTTTGCGAATCCATTTCTTCAGTCGCTTTGACATGGTGGATCGGTTGTGTACGAGCAGCTGTAAAGAGCTCGAACGGAGGACCAAGAGCGGAGAGGTAGATGGAGAGTAGAGGAAGAAGCCCAAGGAGAAGGGACGAAGGAGAAGAGCCTCTGAAACTCCCGCCAGGACAGCAGCCGCCAATCTTGTCGCGTAAGTCCACAAGATACGAGTACGGGTATGTGCAAAGTAATGGTGCCCTAAATGCGGTGGAAAGGAGACGAGGTTGGCGATGTACTTGTATTCTTGTCCTTCCCCAGTCCGCATGACGGGTGCTCTGAGCTGCAGCAGCGGTCGTCCTGTTAAGGTTTAGCTGCAAGTAGATTGGCCCGATCTGGCCCGAACGCCCGCGATCATGTTGGTGTGCATTTTAAACACAGGGCCACCTGAAGCTGTTGGCGGGGAAAATACTACATGTACTAATAATATACACCCCATGCCAAATGCAGTCGTAATAACCCCCGCTGCCAATAATCTCAGAAGCAAATCAAGCTCCAAAAACAAGCCCTACATATGAAGGACTTACGGTATCAGCCTTCCGTCTGTCTCTGTGTAGGATTCTTGCTCGTATCTTGGGATAGTAGACATATCCGAGCATATGTGAGGCGGGTATGCGAGAGGGCCTATGGATCCGGGCCAAGTTGTTGTTAAGCGCGTGTACGGGGGAAATGGTAGCTATTGTATACTTGTGCCCATCATGGCATCAGGAAGGCGACTAGATGTCCGACGAGGACCATCGCCTGTGCCGCATCCGGTACATTAGGTGTCGTCGGAAAGGGTGGGGCCGCCATAATAAACGCACGTGATTATTATTGGTAGAAGCTCCAGCAATCGTCTAGCAGCGAAATGGATATGGAGGTATCAGACAGAGCTCGCACTGTACGCGGCAAAACTCGACCTGGAGACCTCACCTCATACTTCCTTCACTTACAGTACAGACCAAAGAGATCACCTCACAACCTGAGCACCTTTCAGGGTCTCCCTTCTCATCCCGAGCGTCACTCCGAACCTTACGGCCATAGACGACGCATATTCAAAGACTTCATAACATGCCGCTGTCATAATACCCACCAGCCTCTCTCCTTTTTTTGGTTTCTCTGTTTGAAGAAGCGCTCATTGCATGGGAAGAGCTAAGAGCGTCGAATCGCTCCAGTTCACCCTATTTGTTTTTTTTTTGTTTTCCTACTTCGTTTCTTCTCATACACCTTTCTTCACAGTCACAATGGCTTCCCTTTGCAGGATAACGCGGAGGATATCCCCCTTCCACATCCCGTTGGGGATTGTGACCGGGATGGAATGTCGTGTGCAATCGTTGGCGCCTCAGACAAGGTGCGCGTCGTCGGCGGCGTCGACAAGGTGGAAGACTCGCCAAGGGAACGACCCTTACACCCGGGAGGCGAAGCTACAGGGTCTGAAAAGCAGGGCAGCGTTCAAGCTCCTAGAGGTACGTCTGGCCTCTTACGCTCTCATGGCGTTTCGTCTCCTCTCTCCCTCCCTCCTTGGCCCTCTCACTTCTCCTGGTCACTGCTTATGTTTTATCGTCCGTGATGACGCATACCTCTACCGTACTTATTTAAGGAGGTTGTTATTGTGATTTGGGAACGGTTACTAATTGAACCCTGGAATTGTGTAGATGGACGCAAAGTACAGGCTTTTCAAAAAGGGGCAGATCGTGGTTGACCTGGCACGTATATCCCCTTTATTATCACCTACCCCCCTCGGCAAACATAGGCCCCCGGGCTAACGAAAGGCCCTTCTTTCTTCTCCCCAACAGGGCTTCGCCCCTGGCAGCTGGTCCCAGGTCGCCCTTGAGCGCACCGGTCCCTACAACCACGTCCTCGGCATCGACATCCTTCCCGCGCAGCCCCCGCGCGGCGTCTCCTCCGTCCAGGGCAACTTCCTCTCCCCCGCGGTGCGGGCCATCGTCAAGGAGTCCCTGCGCGAGACCCACGCCCGCATGAAGGAGGCCGACAGGGCCCGTCGCGTGAAGAAGGCGCCCCCGGCGCCAAAGGGCGCAGCGGCGGCCGCCTCCAGACCGGAGGATGTTAGCGCGGCGGAGGAGGCGGAGACGACCCCCTCGGCAGCGTCAGACGTCGCTGCCGAGTCGGGGGTCGTCGAGCTAGCGGACGTGGGAGGCAGGAAGGAGGAGGTCGTCAGGACGATGAGCTATATCGATATGGAGAAGCGCGAAACGAAGAGTGTCGTGGAAGACGCTAAGCTCGACGACAGAGTAGTGGATGTATGTCCAGCCCTCCCCTTCCCTATTCTACATCATCCCCCTTTCTGCGCATCCTCCCCCTTCTCACAGGGCCAAGTCCTCAAAACTAACACGGTATCTCAGGTCGTCATCAGCGACATGTCAGCACCTTGGCTCCCCCCCCCCTGATTTCCGCAAGGCCGGAATGAGTAATGCCTACCTTAGGATGATGAACACGAGCGGAATAAGCTTCCGGGACCACGCCGGCAGCATGGTGAGCTGAGAACCCCCCCCCCCCCCCCCCGGTCCTTATCGACACAAAGATCAAATCCCCAGGCGTAGACCAATCGTTAACCAAAACAATCCTCGTACCAAAAACAGGACCTCTGCACCGCCGCCCTTACCTTCGCCTGCGAGACCCTCCGGCCCGGCGGGAACTTCGTCTGCAAGTTCTACCAGGGCGCCGAGGACAAGAACTTCGAGAGGAGGCTGAACACCGTCTTTTCAAGGGTCTACCGCGTGAAACCCGATTCCTCACGGAAGGTAAGCCCCCCCTTTGGTTTCCTCCCCTTCTCTATACTCCCCTTACCCCCCCCCCCCCCCAGAAGTAGAGAGGGTGATCCACGGGAGTACGAGCCAGCAAGAAAACGAACGCGCGCCCCCTTCGCTTTGCTAATATCGCCGTCCGTCCCCATAGGAATCCAAGGAGGCGTACTTTGTAGCAATAGGGCGGAACAAGAATCCCCTCTCGTAATATGTAATAATAAATGAATGAATACGGGAAATGCAAATTCGCTAGTTTCTTGTAATTGTCTTTATTTTTTTTACTCCGCCTCCCCACCGAACATCCCCCCCGGCCTGCCCCTGTGCATCGTTCTTTCTTTTTGTCCTCATTGTGTCATTTGCCTATTTACGCCTCAAAACATGCCTAGAACCGAAGAGAAAGTCGTCGTAATTTTTGGCAATCCGGGACAACCCAAACAAACGGGTATAAACCGAATACGAAAAAAGAGAAATTTCTTGTAGACGGCGGCCCAGAAGAGAAGAGAGACATGAAATAAACCATTCCCAGCGCAGACCGCCGCCGCCATAAGGGGCGAGACCCTTAGACCTTGAAACCCCTGGACCTCCTGCGGCCACGGGCCTTCTCGAACTTGCGACCCTTGGACTCGACATACGGTTTCTGAAGTAGGAGTAGTTAGTTATCCGTTGTCTGTCCGCGAAGGGGGAGGAGGGGAGGGACGAGCATACCTTGTTCTTGTGGGGTCCGTGGCCGAAGTGCTTGACGGCCTCACGGGCGTTCTTGGGGCCACGGAGGAGGAGGGTGTTGCTGCCAGTGGGGGCCTGGAGGGCGAGCTGGTCAAGGGTCAGGGCCTTGCCGCCGGCGGCGACGATGCGGGCGCGGGCGGTGGCGGTGAAGCGGAGGGCCGCGACGGTGGCCTTGGGGGCAGTGAGGAGGCGGTTGTCATCGGTGACGGTGCCGACAACGACGACGGTGCGCTTCTCGTCCTCTTTGATGTTGGCCGCAATGCGGGACAGGGAGACCGGGGGCCTGTTGATGCGCGACATGAAGAGGCGGCGAAGGACAACCTTGTTGAAGTTGGCGTCGGTACGACCTGTTCGTTTCGGCCGGTGGTTAGCAAAAAGAAAACCGAGGGTGCCACGGAGAGAAATTGAAACCTCGATTGGAGGAGAGGGGCTTGTTTCTTCGCTACTTACGGGCAAGGAAGCGGTAGAGCTTCACCAGGAGCTTGAGGTACACATTGTCGCTCTTGGGAGCCGTGCGGTGGCTGTTGCGCACGTGGTGCCTGTCAAGATCGATAGCTAAAAAGAGAGAAAAACCAAAGTCGTCAGCCCGGGGTTCCAAGCATGCTCATGTGCGGCTTGCTCAAGCAAAGAACCACCCCATGGCAACCTCCGTAGACTGGAATCCTCTCAAGAAGCCCGATTCGACACAAACACATGCAGGCGCCTGACGGAGCAAGGCCGAGGGGTGTCTGTGCCGAATTCAACAAGGACGTTCTTGTTGGAAATTCCAGTTTCCGAAGGAGCCAAACAGGATGTTTGTGTGTTCAAAGCGGCGCCTGCGTCGCAGAGGCAGGACGGGGATAGGAGAGAGAGAGAGTAGAAGGAAAAGAGCCCGTAAGAAGGCTGCCTCTTCCCGTCTCTCCCTCTCCCCTTACCCCGCGCCAGCCATCCACTTGCATACAATAAAAGGCCTTTCCGAAAAACAGTATTCTTCCTACGTACCCATCGTGTCGGTTGTGTCGGGTCGGGGGACTCGGGGTGGTTGTCGATGGTTGTCGTGAGTTGGGTGGTTGAGGAAGGGGGGAATCGTAGGAAAGTGGAGGGGACGAAAAAAAATCCACGGAGTGTAGGTGAATTGGGAGGGTGGAGTGGTGGGGTGGTCCGTGCTTTTCGGATTAGGGCATTTGTTCGAGAAGAGCCAACACCAGGAGGAAGCAAGGAAAATTCGCGCGGGTGCCGCCGGCTGATGACGGCTGGGAGATGATTAAAGGCCCAACTACTCCGTATGGTGAGAGGTTCATTCTTTGTAATACCCCACATGTTATGTTCACTTGAGCAATCACCCCTTATGGCCTAGTACTCGCATACATTGAATTATTCCCAGACCCACTTGGAAGAGCTGACGACGGAGCTCGTTCTGAGATGGAGATTTACATCCAAACAACCTCATACGAGAACGCTATTCCACCTACGAGTAAGTCGAGTTTTAAATCAACAAAGTAAAATATCAAATGAGTACTATGTACGCCCGGTTATGGCTTTAAACCCCCTATGGATCTATTGAAGAAGAATGCAATGCCCCACGTGCCACGTACCACGAACCACAAAGACATGAACGCCAGGACTCGACGTCCATGGCCCTATACTTCTCCCCGCGCTCTGATTATGTACCTACCCCTTCTATTACTTCTACGCCAGATGGTATGCACTTCTTTTCTACCCGACGAGGCTTCCCTAAAGCCCGGCCCACCCTATTGGGCTGCTTCTATTAAGTGCTGTTCACCCTCCGCTGTCCGCTGTTCCGCCCGCTCGCTCCCCTGAGCCTTTATATCGACTGCTCCTCCCGTTCTTCCGGTTTGAGACTTACTAGGGCATCCCGGCAGATCTCGAAGCTGAGCCAGCTCGACGCCATGCTCGGTGCAACCTTCAACAGGTTGGGCACAATCCCCTTGTAGAGACCCCCTATTCCTTCGTTCGCGATGATGACCTTGATCGCATCGCCGATCGACTTGTACTGGTATCCCAGGCCCGTCATGGTGTTGATTTGGAATCTCCTCCGTAGCACGTCGCTAGTCAATCGAGAGTCAGCGTGGACGCAGTCTCCGGTAAATGTTCTGGGCCGGAAACTCACAAGGGATATGTGCATGTTTGCGCCACCGCGCCCGAGATGGCGCCAGCGAGTAGCTTCCTGAGCGCGCTAGGGTTTTGCTCTCCATCCGGAGTCAGATATTGCCGCACGAACTCGTACGTCATAAAGTTGAGACCGACCTGGGCAAGAAAATAAGGTCAGTATAGCCGTCCAGAGTCCCACCACGTCATGTAGGCACGGAAACAGCGGCACAAACGAAAAAAAAAATATACTCACGTATGGCGCTACCCCCGCCACGGTGGGGATGATCCCGCGATAGAGTGCCATTATCCCGCCCTCGGTCTTGTACATGCGCACGAGCGTCGCCCACATGCCGGGAAGCTGTTTGGGCCGTTCACCCAGCTCGGCGAATGATGCCGATTGGATAGAAAGTCGGGTCCGTACGATATCCAGGGGGTAGGTGAACACGACGGATGTGATACCCGCTGCTCCTCCGCAGACAAGGCGGGTGAAGGGCGTCAGCTCCGTGCCTAGGTATGGCTCGATGATATTCTATCACGACGCCAAGTTAGCTCCCGGTACGCAACACGGGGTACTCCCATACAGGTCGGGGGGAGCGTCGTGTTGCCCGCAGTCAACTGTCCGACGTATCGTAGGCCGGGGACGAGGGGGGGGGGGGGGTGCCCATACCCTTCTGTAGAAGTTATAGCTGCCGAACTGGACGGCGGAGTACGGCACGATGCGAATGCAGTTGGTACCGTTTCCGCGCATGAACCCCCGCCAGCCCTCCTCCTTCCACATCTTGCCGAGGGCCTGGCCCACCGACAGCTTATACGCATCGCGGCCGGCGCTCTGGATCTGGAATAGGATCTTCAGGCGCTCCAGCGGGGACACGACCGTCCGCGATACGGCGCCCGCGACGCCGCCGGCGCAGAAGGCCGCGACGACGGGCTGCGAGAACTTGTCCTTTATGATTTCGAGGGTTGGTTTCAGCGCGGACTTGGGCTCCGTCGGGCCCGATGTTGACTAGGCAGGAAGAAAGACGAGGTTAGCGCCGGGTTCTGCATGGGACGGGGAGCTGTGAAAGACCAAGCGTGAGGCACTCGTGGAAGGAAGAGCTGGGGATTAGGAGGACTGGTTGGCTCACAAGTATCGCCATGGTTGGGGGCTCTCGTGGCAGTGCCACCTCTTAACGCGGTTCCGCGACACCAGAAAACAGCTCTATATCCCGAGTAGCGGTCCGTTCCGTGCGCATATATGGGCTAGCTGCGTGTTGGATCCTATCCTGTAGCAAAAGAAAAAGGAGCTACGTTCGCGGGTTCGCAGTGAATGGGAGACTCTCCGGGTTCGCGGCAGAGACAATTTCGAATCCGCAGGCGCTATATCGCAATAGTTCGTCGGGGGGACGTTCGTAGGAAGCGGTGGCACATGTCGAGTCTATCGAGAGCCGATTCGGGAGGGGGGTGAGAGGGGGGGCGGCCTTCCTCGTCGCGGCTTTGAAAAAGGCCACAAACGGGCTTTGTGTGTTGCTATAGCTCGTGCTCGGAGGTGGGCACCATGGAACCGGAGACGGTGAAAAGAGTTACTCGTACTCGCGTAAAAAAGGGTGTTTGCAATTTCTCGTCGCACGTGGCAAACTTGACCCTTTTTTTTTCTGACTCTTTCTCTTTAGAGACTGTGGGGGAGAGGACACAGCCCACAAGGCTGGGCGTTAAGAACTGAGCGGAGGGCACGAAGGAGAAGAAGAAGAAAGAAAGAATAAGCTGCTTCGCGTAAAATGACAGGTAGCCCAGAAAGGGGGCAGGTTTGTTGACTAAAGGGAGAATGGGGAGAAGGGAGGAGGAGAGTGAGCGCGGTAACTAACCACCACCACGAGATGGCACGCGCTTTCTATGTGGGGAGGGGGACGAGGCTTTAGCGCGGCTCTTGGAGGTGGAAGTTGGAAGGGGGTGGCTTCTGCCACTTGTAAGAGGCCAAGGAACTTGTAAAATGTCAAGGGGGGGGATAAAACCAGAGAGGTCCGAAACAACCCGTTGTGGTTGGCTAAGATGTCACGGAGCTCGGCGTCAAGGGTCCGACCGAGTTAGGAATTGGTGTTGGAGATGGGGCTGGAATCAAAGTAGACTGTACTCTAGAGTGCAATTGCGAAATGGAAAATGGAAGCAGAAAGAGATAGTGAATGTGCTGAGTTTCTTCTTCCTCTCTTCTATTCTTTACTTAGGGAATACAGTAGAAAAAATCTACCAATAATGCATGTAGGTATTCCCCTTCACAGAGACGCTTCTACTTGTCCTCCAAGAGCGAACCGGCTCCTCCTTCCCTCCCCCGCCCCGATAGGGAATGACACTTCCGCGGGAAATCCCGACTGGGAACAAAACGTCTTAGCTTTGATCTGATGATTAAAGCCGAGCATTACCGGCGGCGTTTCCCTATTGTTTTTTTTTTGGCATGTAAGTATTAACTAAAAGTTTCGCGAGTTCAGCTGAGCAAACGGGGTCACGGGACACAAGTGCATGGAACGATTATCCCCATACATTATGCGGTCAAAGTCTTAGTGCCGGGTCCACAGACACTCGGCCGGTACTTATACTTGGATGGCGGTGAGGCCTACCATACGTACTCTTGCTGTGGCACACCACTATTAATGCTCATATCCGTCCTACGAAGTCTCGTCTTTGAATGGGTGTCTTTGAAAGCCAGCTGACTCCACTATCGTACATACATTACACCAAACTACTCGTAAGAAAGGACCTTGGGGGTTAAGTGCTTGTATTAGTCGGCCTTGATCATCTGTATGAGCCATACTAGTAAATGATCGACTCGTACGAGTACGAGTCCGACGAGCAGATGCTCACCTACTCCCGCGTGAGACAGACCTCTCCCTGTCACAGGTCGCTGGCCCGCCGCCTCGTCCTCGCCTCGCCTTGGCGCCGTCACGTCGTCCCAAAACCGCCTTGTCAAAGACATGGCGCACATGGGCACATCGTGATCACATTGACCGCAGAGAACCCAATGCCAGAAGATTGGAGAGGAACCTTAAGCACGTTTCCCAGCCGAGACGCCAGAAATCAATTTCTTAAAACGAAACTATACACGCAGAGCCACTGTGCCCGAAGGGGACCACAGCCGCCGAGAGAAAAAAAAATCGACTGACGCGTTGTCAGAGGTCAAAATAGGAAGCACGATAGAAACCAGACTAAGACTACAGATCATACCAGCCCCTCTGCTAACGATTGTTTCGTCCAGGAAATATGGATGCCCAGGACTGCCCACCCCGCCGTTGGTAAACGAAATAGCAACCTGTCAAGGTCGCTAATCAAGTTTCAAACTAGAGGATTTGTTTCAAACGTACACGAAAATCAAAAGATTACCGTAAGCCCGGAAGTAAATCCGAGAAAACGAACGAGAAACCCAGACGGGATGGGGATGGGACGGAAATATTTCGGTTGCAGCTGGCCGCCACAACAGTCCAGTTGGTAGCACGTCGCGTCGACAAGACAAGGCAAGCCGGCTTACATCTACTCAGCCACGTCGAGGTCATCGTGGGGGGGAGGGCTATCGATGATGGCTAGAGCGGTGGAGGAGTCAGCATCATTCGCGGTCAAACATAAGGGGGGGTGGGCCGGGATAGGTCCTTACGCTTCCGGTCATCGCCGTTAGTATCATTATCACGGCGGTCACGGTCGTCCCGATCGGCGTCCTTCATGTCCCTATCACTATCAAGCCACGTTGTTAGCCGCGCTGCGCACGTAATATAGTCCTGTCAGGAGTCAGGAGAGATTCCAAACGTACCGATCAGGGCTGCGGCTCCTCTCGCGGTCGCGGTCACGTCGCTCGCGGTCATAGTCCCGGTCACGGTCGCGGCGATCATCCTTGCGCGGGGAGTAGTCGCGGGTGCTGCGACGAGGCGAGGGAGACCGGCCACGTGTGGGAGGAGAAGAGCGGCGAAGACGACGATCGCGGTCACGACCAGAGTCGAAGCGCCAAGATGCAGACGGAGGGGTACGAGCCCACTATGGGTAGTTTGTTAGCGAGAACGAACACACAGGGGTGTGTTATCAAGACATACCTCGATCTTCAGGATGTCGTCTCGACCAATCTTCTTGTTGTGCATCTCATGGTAAGCATCATCGGAGTCGCGACGATCCTCGTACTCCACAAACGCAAAGCTGGATATCGCAACGAGCAGCGGTTAGTAAGGTACGGCGTAATGAGGTAGCATGGGACTGTCCCAGGGGGGGAGCTTACAGTCTGCTAGAGGCCGAGCGCGGTGCAGGAATATCACAGCGGACCAAGCGTCCGTAGCTAAGACAGGTTACAACGTTAGCATAAGGCGTGCGGAGAGGTGACGGCAAACCAATGAGTTGAGATGGTGGCATCCCTGCACTTAGCAGGCTACTTGATCTGGCCACGCGCAACAAAGTAAATTGTGCGGTGAAAGAGCCAGCCACTCTCGTAGTATCCGCCCGGCAGGCAGCGACAGAAACGCTCTGCAGGAAGCGCACTCGGGCTTGACGACGACGACGACGACGATGACGGATCGATGGACGACGACGGAAAAGGACGAGGACGACGACGGCGGTACGAGGAGGGTAGGTGTGCGACGGTGGGTGACGGTTGGGGGGAGGTAGGAGACAGTAGGGTCAGGGAGGGCGGGCGGGCGGGCGGACGACGGCGGCAGCGTAGGCGAGAGAGGAGAGGTTGAGAGAACCGCCGGAGGAAAACGAGAACGACGCAAACGCAAACGGAGTTGGGGGGGTGGGAGGCAGGGTCCCGAGATGCCGAATTTGGGGGGGGACGCTTTCGGCCGTCACGATGGGGGTAATCGGGGTATCGACGCGTGGACATACCGTTCGAATTCGTGGGCGAGGTCGCGGGCACGAGTGCCGTGGCTAAAGCCCGTCACGTACAGGGTGGTTCCGCCGCCGCGAGACATGGTGGCGATTTCGCTGTTGACGTGTTGTGGTTTCTGGTGGTGAGGTGAGAGAAGAAAAAAAATTAAGAGGACAAAACAACAAGGTTGTTAGAAGTCTGAGTTATCCCCTTGCCTATTCGGTGGATGGGTATTTCAGCACTGGATTATCAGAAGAGATGAAGTAGAAGAAAGGTTTGACGAAACAAGCCCTTGCGAAGTGGTAGACTTCAAATGATTGGGAGGGATGAGACAGAGAAGGTCCAACCTGAAGTGGAAGCAGATCAGGGTGGGATGCTCACATTATCGCCAACTTGGGGATACGAGGCAGGCAGGGTTGGCGTAGATTATGTAATGGCCAAGAACGAGACAACCTTGTGCTCCTAGCTCGCCCGATGTTTCCGTGTCAATTAGCATCTGTCACCAATGCCGTATTATGACGCATAGGAAACTGGGGTCGAGCACGTGATTATCTAGCTGAAGTCCATGCAGGCGTAACTCTAACAACTCTAACATGAAGGAAGGGAAGACAGAGTGAAACAGAAAACAGCAAACAATGTAAAGCGCTGGCTGGTGTGGCGTTCCACCTTTCGCCACACTCTATAATCCGCAACCGCAACCTACTTGTACAAGGCTGGTGGTTTTCCGTAACTTCCGAGCTTTCGCGATCTTGGGGAAGTGACGTCGACGGGTCCTAAGTGGGCATAATACACTCTGTCCTCGTTACCCGTGCAAGTATTCAGCAAGCGCTCCTTTTCAATATGAGCATGGAGTTTCCGCCAGCGCCATCGCCTCGGCTCGTGCATCATGTCTGGTTGTGGCGCTCCCAGCAATCCGCTCCAGGCTGACCCAGGAACACCAAACCTTGCTTAACCCAGACGGAAGGCCCGGGAAAGCCTGGTAGGGCGAAGAGGTAGAGGCATATAAGATACACTATAGACTCCACTTCCTCGTACTTCTCATCACTCGCCCTCTCACTTCTCACTTCTCACCACCATCTCGCAATCCTTCGCTTAGCGACCAGACCTGGCTCTGTACTCCGCGTGAAGTCAGCCTCAGCCTGGCGTTTTTTTCTCCCCTTCCTTCCTACATCCCAACCATCCCGCCTAGTCTGATGGACCTTGTACCATTCATCCACGGCATAGCTTAAGCCACCTAACCCGATCCTCCTCTCAGCCCTATGACTTCAAGGACAAGCGACATGGGCCGGCCTACAGCCGCCCTGGACGGCCCGGGCAATGTCTCATCCCCCTCGTCCCGAGAAGTCACTACCAACCCCATCCCCCGTCACGTCAGCCTTAATACCCAACCCGAGCCGCCGGCCCCGGACCCGAAGGTCACGGTCAACGGCAGGCGGCCCGCCCTGAGGCCGAGGGGCAAGTTCCGGGACCTTGTCTTCACCCGCACGTACTCGGCCTTCGACCGGAAGAACGAGGCGGCGGCCAACAGTCCGTTTTACGGCTTCTTCACCCTGTGCTGGCTGACGCTGGCGCTGTTCATACTGAAGACCGCCGTGGCGAACTGGAAAACGCAGGGTAACCCGCTGGGGACGAACGACATCATGCGGAACATGTTATCCCGTGATGGTAAGCAAATATGCCGTATAGCCGCGCCTATTAAATATGTAAAAGCTCTAATATACTCTTTTCTCTTCGTTCTTTCCTCCCTTCAGTTCTCGTACTCATGATATCTGACGGCGTGATATGCGCCCTCACGTTCGTGTCCTGGTTAATCCAACTGGCCGTCCTCCATGGTTATCTCGACTGGGACAGAACGGGGTGGATACTCCAGAACGTAAGACCTCCCATACACACCTCCCAACCTTGAGCTGTACTGGTTGCCCGGAAAAACTAAACATCGCTTTTGGATTCCCCGGTAAAGGTCTGGCAGACCATCTTCATCGGCGGCGTGGTCGGACTGACCATCGCCAGGGACTGGCCCTGGACACACACCGTCTTCTTCGTCCTCCACGGCCTCGTCCTCCTTATGAAGCAGCACTCGTACGCCTTCTACAACGGTCACCTCTCTACAGTCTCCAACGAGCGGACCATCCTCCGCGCCGCCCTCGGGAAGCTAAAAGAAAGGGATCCCGCCGCCGCCAGCTCCACATCTGTCTCCGCGGCTGCGTCGACGGCCCTCTCGCGACGGAGCTCGATCGTGAAGTCGAGGCAGCAGGAAAGGAGAGCATCCCTGAAGGACGAGGAGCCGGAGATCGACGAGCCGGAGATAGACAAGGTCATCTCCCACATCGATTCTAACGTAGCCATCCCGGCGGGCGCCTTCCGCCTCTACGAGATGGTGCTGGAGGACGAGATCGACTTCCACACCCAGGAACTAGTGAGGAACACCACAGCGAAGAGGAGGGCGTACCCAAATAACCTCAACTTCTGCAACCTCGCCGAGTTCCTCTTTTTGCCTACCGTCGTGTACGAGCTCGAGTACCCTCGCACCGAGTCGATCAACTGGTACTTCGTTTTGGAGAAGCTGGCGGCGACGGTCGGGATCCTATTCGTCATGAATATGCTCTCTCAGACCTTTATATGTAAGCTCTCTCTTTGCCCTCTCCCCACTACGCCGCTGCCCCTCCTGAGGACCAAGATCTGGGAGGCTAAATGCATGTGCTGGCCCTAGATCCTGTTGTTATGCGGGCGGTCTCTATGAAACAGATGGGCGTCCCGCTCTGCGAGCGACTACGGGAGTTCCCCTGGATGCTCAGTGATCTCATGTTTCCTTTCATGGCAGAGTACCTCGTAAGTTCTTCTTTTTTTCGTCACCCTTCCTCTCCCTCTCCCTCTCTCGCCGCCTAAAGGCGAGAATTCCCCCCTCTCCCTTCTGACGACGAATTCTTACGCTGACGGAATTGCCCTGGGAAGCTTACGTGGTACCTCATCTGGGAGACCATTCTCAACACCATCGCGGAGTTGACGCGCTTCGCCGACAGGAACTTCTACGATCCGTGGTGGAACAGCGGTAACGCCCGCCCCCCAGAATCATTGACGGCATAGATTCTAATAACTCCCTTCATTAGTATCTTGGGATCAGTTCGCGAGAGAGTGGAACAAGTATGCGAAGCTCCCTCCCTGCCCAAACTTCACACCCACACACACTCTCTCTAACACGCGCAAAAAACAGACCCGTCCACAACTTCCTCCTCCGTCACGTCTACCATAGCTCTATCTCCTCCATGAAGGTAGACAAGCACACCGCCACCCTCATCACCTTCTTCCTATCAGCTTGCGTCCACGAGATGGTCATGTGGTGTCTGTTCAAGAAGCTACGCGGCTACCTTCTTGTTTTACAGATGTGCCAATTACCCGTATGAACCTCCCGCTGGGGACACTCCCATCAATTTCAGCCCCTATTTTTGGGTCGGGAGTAAAACGACTGACCGCCATATAGTTGATCCAACTGAGCCGTACCAAGTGGCTACGCGACCGCAAGGTACTGGGCAACATCATCTTCTGGATAGGAATATTCACGGGCCCGAGTCTCCTCTGCAGCCTCTATCTCATCTTATAAACTGGAAAACGGTAACAGTTCTAACCACAA
Source organism: Cephalotrichum gorgonifer (assembly GCA_900312665.1). Classification (NCBI taxonomy): domain Eukaryota; kingdom Fungi; phylum Ascomycota; class Sordariomycetes; order Microascales; family Microascaceae; genus Cephalotrichum; species Cephalotrichum gorgonifer. Next base: position 590,235 of record ONZQ02000018.1, read on the forward strand.
TGGAGTGCAGCTCGCTCTATCTTCTCCGTACCTTGACTATGGGCTTAAATGAACCAACGTCCAGGGGTTGGCAGTCACATTAGAGGAAGGGGATGGGTGGAAAATGAATGATACGACAACCCAGCAAATAAAGCAGATCCCTGGCAGGGTCAAAGGATAAAAAAGCTCGACTGTATTTAATTCTCTCCCAACAAATAAAGCTCTCTTCCTGACCTACACATCCCTAAGAAGGAAGAAAAAAGTCGAGAAGAAACTTTTAAGCAAACCAAACGACCTCCCATCATCTCCCTGAACCCCGCGAACCCCACGGCCCCCTATTCCCATTTAATGCAGCTTGTCAGCCGTCGCCATTAGCGAACCTAGAAGTAAATGTCAGTCAGTCACAGATATCAACCAAAAAAAATTCCCCTCAAGGGCACCCATATCTCACGTACCTATAAACGTAGTCACTAGTCGACTGCGGATCTGGCAGATATCTTCAGGAACAAGCCAGATCGTAGCGCCCATCTTCCTCGCGATACTGATGCTCAGCTTCGCGTTCAGGTACGCGTCATCATCCGTGTGGCCCGGCGTCACGAGGTCGTAGTCAACGTAGCTGCTCTTCATTCCGTTCAGCACGTCGAGAAGGAAGACGCCGGTTCCGATGGACGGATCCTTGAACGACCGGATGGACGAGTTACGTCCACCCTTCCGCGACATGTCATTGGCCCACCGGACCATTTCCGCATCGGTGATCTCCCGCTTGCCCAGGCTCTGGGCTAGTGCCGAGAGCGTGCGGGTGATGTCCTTCCGCATCAGCTGCCAGACGAGCCCCAGTGTCAGCATCTTCTGCCCATCCGTGATATCAGCGCCTTGTATCCCGACCAGTGAGAACCCATTCTGCTTCCCGAGCTCGATAGCGTAGTTGGTGTTCTCGACGGCCTTAAACCTCATCAGTTCACCGCCGTTTGCGGGGGCCTTGTTCACGTGGCGCCAATTCACCGAACCCGGGATGACCTTGTCGTAGGCTTGTAATAGGATAGTCCCATCGCGGAGATCGTCGAAGAGGGACTGGACGTTCGGCTGCACGTCCAGACTGTTGAGCCAGAGCGTGAAGACGCGGGCTTCCCGCTCTCCCTCGGCATCAAAGTCCTCTACCTCGAGCTTCTCCTCCTCGGTAATAGGGTCGAGGGCCGGGTGGGTGTTGAACAAGTTAGCGACGAAGGCAAGGTTGAGCTTCGGGTTTCCAGCGACGAGTGACGTAGGGGTGAGGAACTTCCGGCACCCAAGACGGTCGGCGTTGTCAAGCACGGCTTCGGCTCGCTGAAGTAGATCGTGGATTTGGAGCGGGTTTCGGTTGCAGCCGTACTCGGATCCGATCTGCGCAAGAAGAACGGTATAGTTCTCTCCGTCCTTTACGTCGGAAGAGAAGTTGGACACCCTATAGGCCATCACCAGTTAGCAGGCCTGAACGGAGCCACAAAACAACAAAGGGGGAGGCAAGAATCAGAAGAGGCTTACCTTCTCGGCCAGCCAGCGGCCTTGAGGTGGTAGTTGACCCAGCGCAGGAGAATCTGCTCCGGCGGCAGGCGGAGGAACTGCTCCAGGGTCTCGTCGTCTTCGAGCAAGCGGTAAAGCTCAGGATGGAGCTTGATATCGATCTTGCCCAGCAGACCGCGGCGAATAACCTGCCAGATGAGGCCGAGGATGAGATGCTCCCTGACCTCGATAATGTCCCCAGCGCCAATGTTGACCACGGAGCAGCCGATACCCTTGGCGGACTCGATGACGATGTTGTTGTTCTCGGTCATCTGGAAGTGGTTGAGGGTCTTGGTTTTCCTCCCGGCGATATTGAGGACTCGCTCATCAATGGTATCGGGGACGCTGTCGTTGATGAGCTTCGCCAGGACCAGACCGTCCTTGCACTCGTCGAACATCTCAAAGGTGTCGGTGGGGAAGGGGAGGCGGGCGCCGATATCAGGATCACCGGCTAGGACCGCATTGATGTGGCGAGTGAACTCGGTCCGCTCGTCCTCGTTGATCGTGTGCGTCACGTTCGAGCTGGAACCCTGAACCTGGATCTTTCCACCACCCGCAGCGCTCGTCTGGCGAACATGGCCACCAGTACGCTGGGCGACGACACCGGGCGACTGAGGGGTAGGCCCAGAGGACAGGCGCTTCTGGGCGGGAGAGGACTCGCGAAGCTTTGCTATAAGCTATGGGTGGTAGAGTGGATGCGACGGTTAGCTACAAAGGATCAAGACGAGGAATCAATGGTAGGGTCGAGGAGACGGGAACCGCTGCCTTCTTGCAACTCACCCCGACATAGTCCTCGAGCTCAACTCGTCGCGAAGAGTCGAGTTCAACTTCCTTTAGCGCCTGCCTAACGACATCGTATGGCTGGCGCTCGCTCTGCTGAGTGGCCTTGATGGTCGTGGCCTCGTCCAGATACCCCTTGTCGTCGACATCGAGCTTCCGGAACGCATCAGAGAGGGAGAAGATCTCGTTCTGCGGGAACTGAGGGAACTTCCTGTAAGGTCACAGTTAGTAGATGCGAGAAAGTATGTATCTCCGGCACCAGGGCGCAAATCCCATCTAGAGAAGGGTATGGGTTCTTGTTGTTGAGGAGGAGGAGTTACGCACCTCTGAAGCTTGAGAACGTTCATGGCGGCGGGGAATAATGGTGATGGGGAGAGCTCTGAGCTGGAGTGGGGCTAGCTGGGCTAGCAAAATCGCGACAGCTTCTTCTCGAGGCCGGATTTACGGGTAAGATGCTATGCACGGGAGAGCAGGCGTGCTCGGTGGTTGGCGCTGCAGACGTCGGCGGTTTGTGCGGATGCTGCGGATGCTTATCGCAAGCTCGTGATGTCGAACCTGGTGGAAAGTGGGACAATTGAAGTAGCCGTGGTGAGGCGCGGGTTGAGGGGCGAGAGGAGGGAGGGGCTGGTTAGTATAAGTGGGTAATGTGCGGGTATGGTAGTGAGTACTAAAGCTTGTAGCGTAATAATAATGCGGGATAACACAAAGTACCGGATTGCGCCTGTGCTACTCAAAGTGTACAAACGTGACGGTATACTCGTACAATTGGAAAAGGTACTCGTACAGGTGAATAAAGAAGAGACAATATTATGAGCTTTCTTGATCCATCATCCAAGGGGACGGAGACGGAAGCGGCGGTATATATCAATTCTGCCAAGATATACATGTAGGCAGCCATAAACCGGAAATGAAACCTTCGTTGACGTAGTTCGAAGACTGATTCTATTTTCGTCATCGACCTAACGAAAGAACGAGCCCATGACAATAAGGCACGTCCATAAAATTCGCCTTGACATCCCGGGCCCATGTATCACTGGCAGGGGCAAGATGGCCTCCCAACCTTTAACAGGGAAACACATGGCGATGGGTGCTGAGCTTCTTGAGCACCCGCCGATTATCAGCTGAAGGCCATGAGTGTTCTCTCAGCATCGTCACCATTCCAGCACTACGCATCGGGGACTAGTAGTAAATAGCGGGGGCGGGGTTCGGGTTCGGTTTACCTCAATCAGTTTCAATGGATATTATCCATCCATCCCTCCCGAAACGCTGATGTAATAATGCTGCTACGGATTGTACCTGTAATACGCGTACCTACGTGGCCAAGGCACCCAGCATTACATTGGGAGCGAAATGCTTGGCCCGGTTTCCAGAAGCTTCAGATTTCCTCGTCCTGCCCCAGCCACTCTGAACATTGCGTCACCTCTACTTCGTACTAGTTCCACGGAGTCCCCGGCCGCGTCGTAAGCTCCGTCTCAAAACTAAGTCCTATAAAATAGGACTTCACATTTATTGGAGCCTACGAGTTGTACGGGAGTACGAGGATAACCACGTGTACCCTCTCAACCCGTCTGAACCTAGGACTTGTCGACAAGACATAGGATCCGCTGGGAGCCCCTGTTGTCTTTCACTTTGTAGCCTACTCCCGACGGGAGGACTCAGGGCAATCAAGCCGAACAACGAAACGACAAGATATACCTGCATTGACAACGAGCTACCTAGCGGCGATGACCTGGCATGGAGTTGCATCCGTGATCCCCCTCCGTGTTGGCCACCATCGATCGCTGTGTTGCAATAATACCCAATACCACTTACACGATCTCTAAGGGTATGTGAGGAGCAAGTGAACGATCAGGTAGCTCGATGGCTATACCCACCCCACTTACCCCTCCATTAGTACTGAATGTATCACATACTAGTTATGTTTAGGAATAGATACATCAGTCACTAACAGCAGTTGCCCCTCCACGGAGCCAACATAATTTTCCTCGATTTTCTTTCTACGAACACGAACTCCGTGAACAAGCCAGAACACATTGAAGCTCCAATTCGTCCCAACATATCAACATATCAACCCTTACTCTGTATAATTTTAGACTAGGGATCCGACAGCCCGGTTTCCAACCCAAACGATTTGCGGAAACACACAAGTACCACCACCACCACCACCACCAACCATCCAACAAACATGACGAATTTGGACGCCTGCAAGGTTTGCGAGGAGCGCCTCTTCATGTCCGTCGTGGACGACGAGGGCGCCGAGCAGCTGGTTCCTGACAACCTCCTCCTGCCGTGCGACTGCCACTTCCACTGGTACGTCGAACGCGCATCCCTAGCTACCCAGCTCGGGGCCCGACCCCGTCCCCCCAAGGCTACGGAGGGGTCCATACATAACAGCCACGCGCCAAGTCATACAAGGCGCCCCGACTAACTCGCCCTCTCTGTGTAGGGAATGCCTCGTCTCTCAGGCCGACCAGATCGTCTCCTCCCTCCAGTGCCCCTCGTGCGGCGCCTCCCTGGCCCCGAGCTCGGGCTCGAGCTCAAGCTCAGCAGCGGCCCAACCCCCGATCCTAACGACCTATGTCAGCGAGGGCGGCGTGGAAGAGAACCTCGACATCCTCCCCGTGCTCACCGAGGAGTCCTACCTCTCCGCACACCCCGAGGCCCGCCCCGCCCGAGCCCTACATGTCCTGGCGGAGGGCGGGGACGTCCACAGCGCCGTCGAGCTCCTACACTCCCTAAGCGACGACGGTGAGGAGGAGTCCCTGCCGGCTCTCGTCCGGTACCAGGACCCCCTCGCGGGACTGAAGTCCGCCCTCCACATCGCCGTGAAGGCGGACCAGGAGGGCATGGTCTGGCTACTTCTCTGGCTCTCGTCTAACCTACCGGAGGGCGTCTTCCCCGACGAGTCCCGGGCTCTGGCGGAAGCGATTGGCCTGGGCCGGCTGCCCGTGACATCGGCTGATGAGGATATCCGCTCTCTTCGTGATGCCAATAGCGACACCGCGGAGGCGCTTGCCCGGAGCGCGGGGACACTTTCGCAACTCCTGCAGGCGGGTATACTAACTCCCCCAAGCTAAACAAAATAATCACTCGGAAGGCCACAAATCATGAGAACATAAAAGGGGGGGAGGAAATGTGTCGGAGTAGACTCGGTTTCTATAGCATCTATTGATACCCAACACCAATGCATAGGACCATGCTGTTGTGATAACGAGGAAATGAAAAGAATAAGGAAGATGCGTCTATATATATGCCTTGCGCCATGCGCCTCCCTGCTTCTTATAGCGGCGGACTGCGGAAAGTTCACTTGCTCTGGCCCTTAGACTTATTGGCTAGAAGCTGGGATAGGATGAAATGGTTGACATCCTCATCGGCCCAGTAGCTCATATGAGAAGCGATGGTGTTTATGGGGTTATAATCCAGGACGCTCCTAGAATATCAGTCAGAAAAGAAAGCTCGGTGGTGTCGGAGTATCGACCAGGAAAGAAGGGCGACGTGGACCAGGCGGAATCAAACTTACTCTTGGATACCGTAGTCGACCCGGCCATTCCTGTTCAGTGCCCTCACCTTGGCCTCCTCAAGCCGCATCTTCCGAGCCACTGTATCCTGCTCACCCGTACCCGCCGATCCCGCCGCCTCCGAGTCGGCCATGTCCGACTTCGAGTGGCTCTTGTCAGCATCTGCCTTCGCCCGGCCCTTCTCAAACTTCGAAAAGAGGGTTTCCAGATCATAATCTATCAGCGTCATGTCGTTTCCGCTCAGGCTCGTCCTTGCCGGTGGATTGGACTTGTCCCCCAGTTCCTTCTTAAGCTGGCTTGCCCGCTCCCCGAGGATTGACGCATCCTTGGCAAGTTTCCTCTCCGCCGATTCTTGGCCTGGCTCGGAAGAGGAAGAAGCAGCCGCTAGCCGAGCTACCTCTTCGTTAGTGAGGCCGAGGGAGCGGTTGAGGAGGTTAGACGCGACGCCGGCACTGAGACTGGACCAGAGGCCGCTGACGCTCTGCCCCACCATGGCACCAATGTTCGAGAGGCCCTGGGGCGCGACGCTCCCAAATATTCCCTTCTTAGTGTAGGGGAGGTTCTGGGGCTTCAATGTCGACATGAGAGGCGAGATTAGGGGCTCCAACCGGTAGCTGATTGGATCGGACGGGTGGAAGATGTTGAAGAGCTGCGACACTCGGGGTGAGGAGATTGAATAGGGAAGCCCCGTCGCCGGGGATATGCGCTGGTCATGGAAACCATCCGTAAAGTTCCGGAACGGATCTTCCACGGAATCAGGGTCCAATGGACTCATCGATGGCATGGAGTCGGGCAGATGACGAGCTGAAACTGTCCTATATGAAAATTAAGTAGAGTCAGCCGGTTCTTAGCACCTCTCACGAGCGGGAATATTAAATGCCCCTCTGGGTCGACAAGGGAAGTGATTTACCTTCCCTTGAGCATCTGGAACAAGCCGATGGGAGAACCAAGGCAGTAGAAGTCTTCGACATCAAAATCAAAAGCTAGCTCGCCAGGATCCCGGGCCGGCGGCTGCTCGGTGGAGGATGGCCAAAGACGTGACGACTTTTTCGGGGTCTCTCGGGGCTTCTCCTTTTGCCGGCAGAGCAGATCAAATAGGATGGCTGACCCTAGGGAGTGGCCCACAAGGTGCACCTTTCCCTTGAATTCTGGGTTTTGCTTCTTGAACAGGTTGTAGATCCTGTTGGCTTCCTTGAGCACGATGTTCATTATCTGCTCGCGATATCCACTTTGATATAGCAGAACGTCAAGAGCAAGGTCAGAAATAAGGGACCTGGCAAATGCAACGCCCTCAATGGTGATGTCCTCGAGGGATGGATCTACCATGGTCTAGTTAGAAACGTCAAGGTGTGCCAAGAGAATAGTCATCATCTTACATGCGTCTTCATCCTCAGCCGTCACGCCAAGATCGCGTTCGCCCTTCGACTCTCGCTTCTTTGGGAAGTCAAGATGATGCCTCCAGCAGACTGGGAGTACTTGCACTCGACAGTTACCCGTCTGGCTCGCCACGTCGTCATTAAGAGCCTTCAGATCTGCAGAGCTGTCGTAAACGGACTTCATCGTCTTCCTCATCACGTTGACATCGTGGATGAAGTTCATACTGTCAAGTCTAGTAGGCTTGTTAGGATGATAGGTTGCATCATGGACAAAGCGAAAGCCAGTAAAGAGCGCTTACCGAAGACTTAGAAGCTGGCCGATACCGTGAGTCACAAGGACTAGATGTTCAATCTCGCGCCCTTGGTTCTCCTCGCTTCCGGCATTATAGTCATCGCTGATCTCGGTTTCCTCCCTCCGGCGAATTTCCTCTTCAAAGGTCTTAGGACCGCCCCCGAATTCCGCCTGGGTGCCTTTCCCATCCGGTTGGCTTCTAGGCTCCGCCTTCGTTGAGGGTGGCGCAGATTTCCGCTTGAGCGCCTTCAGCGCTTTTTCATCCAGGTTCAGGGTATCAGCAGACCGCTCTGTCGGGGTGTTCGGTCGCTTGGCATCCTTGCTCTTGCCAGGTTCGGAGTATCCCCGCACTAGCTTAACACCACTCATATAGCCCCCACCGGAGAACCGCTGGTAGACACTTGAAGTGACCCATGAGAGAATACCGTCGGAAGAAAGCCAAGCTGTGTTGGCATCCTGATACGTCGCAACGCTGTTCATGTATGACCCAAACATCCGGTACGAGGGCGGCTGGGGAGGCGGGGTTGCTGGTCTCGTCGACTTTCCCATGGCTGAAGGCACAGACGGCTCCTTCTCAAGGTCTTCCTTACTAGACTTCGTCGTTGTGGCAGACGCGGACCGTGATCTAGAATCTACCGTGCCGGAGGAAGCCAGGCCGGTAGGGATCAGCCACGGCCTCGTTTTCAGGTACCCATCTTCCAACTGGGCGGCGAGGTTCTCTTCGCAAGGACGGAGGCTGGAGCCTTCCTGATAAAACCAAGTGCCACGGCGTACTTCATACACTGGACCATGCCAGTATACCGGAGCGAGCTCCCTCTGAATGACGTCAACACTGAAAAGGAAGTCTTCATTCACCGGAACCTGAGCAGAGGGCGACATGTCATCCTCTCCGAAAGCTCCGGATTGGTCGCTCTTGCCAGTGTCTCCATGGCTGGAAGTCGGACGGCCAGCCTTTTTCCCTGGTGGAAGATTGGCGTTACGCTCCTCTTTCGCCTCGAGGAGCCGCTGGTAACCCGCTTCGACGGCGCGCGAGTCCCCAGGCTGGAATGTGGCAAACTTCTTGGGCTGGGAGGGGGGCTTGTTGCTCTCCTTGTCCTTGGCGGCCTTGCTCATGCTCGCAGCTAAATACTTTGGTTTCCGCTTTGCGACCTACATGCAAACATTCATTAGCTATTCTATGGGGCCTCCTCCCTCATAGAGCAACCCAGTCAAGATACCGGAGCAGCAGCTTACATCAACGGCATGAAACCACATGACATTCAGTGGCGGGCAGTCTTCGGGATAGCTCTTCCGACTGATCCCATAGAGAGGATTCGTGATGTGGTCTATCGGATGACTCGAGGTCGGCTCGGGCGTTGGAGCTGGTGTCGGCGTTGCCGACCTCTTCGGCTGGCCAGAATTGGCTCCTCGGCTGGCCCAAGGATTGATAGAGTCGACGGCCGAAGCCAGATACGACTTATCGCTCATCTTCTCCGACGTCTGTGCCATCATCCGGAACCGGGATGGGGCCCATGAACTGCCGGTTGGAGAGATATGAGGTAGGCCTGCCCTAGCTGGTGGCAGACAAAGCCGCAGCGGCGCTAGACACGGGGGCGGGAGTCGAGCCAACGTGAAGAGCGCCCCCCGTGTTAGGTAGGGGTGGGCAGTATAGGAGGGGGAGGGGAGAGGTGCCGAGTAGTGACTGTACTATCAGGACAGGGATATGCGTTCCCTTTCTTGATCGCGACGGGCGGGGGATGGTAGAGTAGGGCTATGAGGCGCGGCTTCAATGTTGTAGGTTATACATCAAACAGATATATGCTGCAAATAAGTTATACGGCCTTGGAGGTGAAGGAGAGGCGCTTATGGGTGTTATAAGTAGGCAGAGAAAGCGGTGCCGATATCAATTGGACCCTCCTGAGGAGACGAGAAGCGATGTATATGGACACGTCGAGATGTCTGTATTCTCAGAGTTTCGGTGTATCTTAGAGGTGTACTGAAAAGGGCGGAAAGTGGGGGAGTAGATGGATATGTGCATCCAAGTGAGAGAAAGGATCGGTTTCCGCCAAGATCTTTCCCAAATACCAAACTTGCCTCTCTGAGCGGACTTCTAATAGCTTGCTGACCACACGATGAAGCACGGGCCAAATCTTCGTGGGGTAGGGAGCAATGAAGGCTACATTAGCGACAGGTGACGCGGTAGTCACTCGCATGTGTGATGCTGGCAATACGAGTAGCTTCTGCCCCACCGTCGGCTGCACGGGGTCAACGTCATCTCGACCGAGATACCCGTGTATACTTACTGGCACATGTTTTTATTGAAAGATTACATAATCTGGGTCCATCGTAGTGGCTGGGGATGGACCCCACCATCAATGGAGACGGCTAGTTCGCGACTTCACTATTTTTTGACTCATGACCCCACCTGCGAGAGCCTCCCGCAAGCGTTCAAAAAATAATTTCTCCAACCCAGTACGCCCCAGTACGACCATAACCGTTCTACCACGACGAATCCAAGGAATCCACACTCCGACAATGCCTTGACCCATCCCGCCATTGGCAAGGAGCACCCTGCAGCTACTCGCGACTTGCTCAATTCAACCTCTCCCGCCGCCGCGATCATAAACTCGATCTCATAACCGACCTAGCGCATCGTCGACGCCAGATCCGACCCTCCTCTCTCCAACGAGCCAACCATGGCGACCGCCATTTCGGGTGGGCCTGTGAAGGCGCAACTTGTAGACAAACTCCCCAAGCGCTTCAAAGAGCTGAAGTTTGGCATCCAGTGAGTTCGCCCTCGCCGGTTCCTCCGATCTCCCCCCAGCCCCTCATCCTTGGTCGCATACAGCTGACATTCTTTTCCTTTAGGTCCAATCAAGACATCACGAACCAGGCCGTCCTTGAAGTTTCAGACCGTCTACTCTACGACATAGAAAACGGACGTGCCCCTTATCGCCATGGTCCCCTTGATCCTCGGCTGGGAACCTCTAGCAGGTCTGGTGTCTGCGGAACATGCCACGAATCCCTACAGAACTGTACCGGCCACTTTGGCCATGTCCGACTCCCGCTACCTGCCTTCCATGTTGGCTACCTCCGGTTCATCACGATGATCCTACAGAATATTTGCAAGGTTTGTCTGCCGCGCACTCGGGGTATTTCCTCTCTCTACACGCAGCTAACTAACCCGTCCTCGCTTCTAGGATTGTGCCCGAGTTCTCCTAGTCGAACCTGAACGCGAGAATTTCCTCAAGGAACTGAGACGCAAGGATAGGGATAATACCCAGCGCGTTAAGACGTGCAAGAAGGTCAACGAGCTGTGCCGCAAGGTCAAGACGTGCCCTTACTGTAATGCTATCAATGGCCAAATCCGCAAATCTGGCGTCCTCAAGCTGTATCACGACAAGTTCTCCTTCTTCAACAAGTCCACCGCTGTCAAGAAGATCCCGCCAGAGAGCAAGGTCCAATTTGAAAAGTCTTTCGCCGAGGCGAAGACCACCAACCCGGAAATCGACAAGCATCTCCGCAAGGCCATGGAGGACTTGAACCCGCTGAGGGTTCTCAACCTTTTCCAGAGGATAACTCCAACTGACTGCGAGCTCCTCGGTTTGAACCCGGGCGAGGGGCGCCCCGAAATGTTCATATGGCAATACCTCCCCGCGCCTCCGATCTGCATCCGGCCGTCAGTGGCCCAGGACAACGCAAGTAACGAGGACGACATCACCACCAAGCTTGCTGACATCGTCTGGGTGAGCGGCATGATCAGGTCTGCCCTCCAGCGAGGATCTCCGGTCCAGACGATCATGGAACAGTGGGAATATTTACAGCTGCAAATCGCCATGTACGTGAACAGCGAGGTCCCCGGGCTCCAGCAGCCGGGCTTCGGGAAAAGTGTTCGGGGATTCTGCCAGCGCTTGAAAGGCAAACAGGGAAGATTCCGTGGGAACCTGTCAGGAAAGCGAGTTGATTTCTCCGGCCGAACTGTCATCTCCCCCGACCCGAATCTTGGTATCGACCAAGTCGCTATCCCTATACTGGTCGCCAAGAACCTCACCTACCCTGAGAGGGTTCAACGTCACAACATGGCGAGGCTAAGGCAGTCGGTCAGAAACGGCACCGATATCTGGCCCGGTGCTCAGGGCGTGCTCAAGAATGAATCTGACGGCAGCTACAAGGTCAACTTGAAGTGGGCGGACAAGGAACGGACAGCCCAAGACCTTCGCATAGGCGATATCGTTGAGCGCCATCTCATCGATGATGATATCGTCCTGTTTAATCGGCAACCGTCACTTCACAAGCTGAGTATCATGAGCCATCTGGTAAAGGTACGGCCGTGGAGAACCTTCCGCCTCAATGAGTGTGTATGTACCCCGTACAACGCAGACTTCGACGGCGACGAGATGAACCTTCACGTCCCCCAAACCGAAGAGGCCAGGACTGAGGCAATCGAACTTATGGGTGTGAAGCACAACCTTGCCACTCCCAAGAACGGGGAACCCATCATTGCCGCGACACAGGATTTCATCACGGCCGCTTACATCCTTAGCCAAAAGGATCGCTTCTTTGACCGGCGGACTTTCACCTACGTATGCCTGCACATGCTTGATGGAAAGTCGCAGCTTGACCTGCCCCCGCCCGCCATCGTAAAACCGGTAGAGCTATGGACAGGAAAGCAGGTCTTCGGCATCTTGATGAGGCCGAACAAGGCGTCGCCAGTCATGGTCAACCTAGACGCGAAATGCAAAAACTACGTGGCAAGACCCGGACAGTGCCCCGATATGGACCCCAACGACGGATGGCTTGTGATTCGGAATTCCGAGGTCATGTGCGGCCTTATGGACAAGTCGACAGTCGGCCCTGGCAAGAAGGACTCGATCTTCTACGTCATCCTGCGAGATTTCGGTCCGGATGCGGCCTGTGGGGCGATGAATCGCCTGGCGAGGCTCTGTGCAAGATACCTGGGCAAGCGTGGCTTCTCGATCGGCATCGGGGACGTATTCCCCACAGAAGAGCTAAACGAAAGGAAGGCCAATCTTGTCAAGGTTGCCTACAAGGGGTCCGATGACCTCATAGAGACTTACAAGAAAGGGAAGCTAGAGAAGGCCACCGGGTGCACGATGGAGGAGACGCTGGAGAATGCGATATCGGGAATTCTCAACCGAGTGCGACAGGAGGCCGGTGACGCTTGTATTGCGACTCTCAGCCGCGAAAACGCACCGCTCCTCATGGCCAAGTCCGGGTCCAAGGGCTCTAACATCAACGTCGCGCAGATGGTGGCAGTCGTCGGGCAGCAGATCATCGGCGGCTCGCGTGTCCCGGATGGATTCCTCGACCGCTCTCTCCCCCACTTCCCCAAAAACGCTAGACAGCCCCCTTCAAAGGGTTTCGTCAGGAGCAGCTTCTACTCCGGCCTATCACCCACCGAGTTCATCTTCCACGCCATGTCGGGCAGAGAAGGTCTAGTCGATACGGCCGTCAAGACCGCCGAGACGGGTTACATGTCTCGACGTCTAATGAAGTCCCTCGAGGACCTGTCAACGCAATATGACGACACAGTACGCACATCCGGCAATGGCATCGTCCAGTTCCAGTTTGGTGCCGACAAGCTTGACCCCGTCGACATGGAGGGTTCGGCTGTCCCGGTGCACTTTGACAGAACTTGGACCCATGCGGAAAGTCTTACGATGGATCACACGGAGGCGGGCATGCTTCCAGACCAAATTACAGAGTTCTGCGCGTCAATGCTGGATCAAGAGCGGAAGCGATATCCCAGGTACAGTCTTCTAGGGGAGAAGCTCAACTACGTCGATGTGACCGATAAGGGCATCGACGAGCACGAGGGCGCGAGGCACTTCATCCGCACCGTTGAGGCGTATGTCGCGAAACGTGTTGAGAAGCTGAGGAAGGTCCGGGAGGCAGCCGGCCTTGGCAACCCGGGAGGTGGTGCAGCGGTCGGAGAGGAGGATCCCCTGCGCGTGAGGCAGGCTGACCAGGTGGCCAAGGTTACGCCGACAACCCTTCGGCAATTCATCAAATTCTGCTTCGAGAAGTACAAGAAGGCGCGTGTCGAGGCGGGACACGCCGTGGGCGCTGTGGGCGCACAGTCTATTGGTGAGCCCGGAACACAGATGACGCTCAAGACTTTCCATTTCGCTGGTGTCGCCGGTATGAGTATCACTCAGGGTGTGCCACGAATCAAGGAGATCATCAACGCGTCGAAAGAGATCAGTACGCCCGTCATCACCTGTCCGCTAGAAAACAACAAGCAGATTGAAGCCGCTCGAGCTGTCAAGGGCCGGATCGAGAAGACGTACGTCTCGGACATTATAAGGTCAATCGAGGACGAGTACAGACCTGACATGGGCTCTGTCATCATCCGGTTAGACATGGAGGCGCTCGAAAGGGCTCACATCGGAATGACTACGTCAGATATCGCCAAGGCGATATGCGGTAATAAGAAGTTGAAGGTTGGGCTCGAGGACGTTTCTGTGGTCGGTTACAATGCCATCCAGATCCGCCTCCGCACGGAAGCAGATGCACCCAAGAAGACGGCGAGAACGAGAACGAGTGCCAACGACGAGGTCGGCGACATGGTGCTCCGCGCCGGCTTCCTACGTCGTGCGCTTCCGGACGTGGCCATTTCGGGCTATTCCGGTGCCAACCGTGCTCTCATCCAGACAGACCAGGACGGTATGCATACCGTCCTCGTCGAAGGTTACGGGCTGCGAGCTTGTATGATAACAGAAGGTGTAGTCGGGGCGCGGACCAAGTCGAACAATGTAATGGAGGTCAAGGACGTGTTGGGGATCGAAGCGGCCAGGTCGACCATCGCGTTTGAAATCGCGGAAGTCATGAAGGACATGGACATCGACCCGCGTCACATGCAGCTGTTGGCGGATGTCATGACATACAAGGGCGAGGTGTACGGCATCACGCGATTCGGCCTCTCGAAGACGCGTGACAGTGTGCTGCAGCTCGCGTCGTTCGAGAAGACGCCGGACCACCTGTTCGACGCGGCGGTAGGCCTCAAGGGGGACAAGATCGAGGGTGTGAGTGAGTGTATCATCATGGGGCAGACCATGTCGCTCGGCACGGGCGCCTTCCAGGTGGTGAGGAGGCTTGCACTCAAGGAAGCCGACATTGTAGAGAAGCCCACGCCTTTCGAGACTGCGTGGACGAAGGAGTTGGTGGTGAGGCGAAAGCAGCGGAAGATGGAGGTGGCATAGTGGCGAGGGAGGGATAGAGAGAAGTGTATCTGTGAGCTTGTACTGCATTGCGAAGGATGATTTGAAGTTTTTTTTTTTTGGTTTGGGCTTGCTGCTCTTGGGACGGACGGACCAGGCTTTTAAAATAAAAAGTGTCGTGTAATACAACCAAACGATATAAAGTACGAGTTCCAGGATCATTGTTGCCTGTTTTGAGGTGGGCTGTCTGCCGGTTCACTAGTAGTACGCTGCCTGTTGTGGTTCTAGAAACTCACTCTGATTCGGCAATGATTACTCAACACCACACACCAAGAGCACATGTGAATTTCATCTTCACCCTGACCCAACTTCATCCTTGTTCATCATCAACACAGACCTCCGTTTACTCATTACTTGGGTCCTGAATAAATCGTATTCTCCCAGCAGCACCGCCATGTGTGGAAGGTATGTCCTAGCCATGGTAAGTCCTCGTCAGCCAACCTTGAATCTCACCACCCAATTGCACTTATTCACAGAGCGTCCAACTCACTTATAACACTAGCGGGCCTACCAGGCGCGCAAGTACCTGGAAGACAGAGATATGCCGGTATGGGATGCTCCAGACGATGAAAGCGATGACGCACCGCGCCAGTCGTATAACTTCGCCCCCGGGTACTACGGCGTCGTCTACCGCGCCGACGTGCCCGATGGTGGCGCGAGGCCCGGCCAGTTCCAAGCCGCGCCCCCCAGCTCTCGGGACCAGGGACAGGCAGAGGCAGAGGATGGTACAGTTGCCGAGCCAAATGAGGGGGTGCCTACGGCTGCCACGGAGACCACTTCCGGAGACGAAGCGGCGCCCCCGGCCGCCCGTTACAAGATTCAATCCATGAAATGGGGCCTCATCCCGTCCTGGACGAAGCGGAACCCAGGCTACGGCTCCCTCATGAAGACAATTAACTGCCGCTCCGACTCTCTGAGTAGCCCCGGCGGGATGTGGACCTCGATGAAGATGCGGAAGCGCTGCATCGTCATCGCGGACGGGTTCTACGAGTGGTTGAAGGTTGGGCCCAAGGAGAAGGTGCCGCACTACATCAAGAGGAAGGATGGACAGCCGATGCTATTCGCTGGTCTGTGGGACTGCGTTCGGTATGAAGGTATGAATCAAATCTTCTTTCTGGCAGTTCGATAATATTAGGGAGGCCCCCCTTCTGACGTCTTTTTCGTTGAATCTCAACAACCCAGACTCGGATGATAAGCTCTACACGTACACTGTCATAACCGTCGACTCGAACCCCCAGCTCAAGTTCCTCCACGACCGCATGCCTGCGATTCTCGAGCCCGCATCGAAGGAGCTGTTTACGTGGATCGACCCGACCCGCACTGCCTGGACGCGCGAGCTCCAGGACGTCCTCCGCCCAACGTCCGTGGAGCTCGAGGTCTACCCCGTCTCGAAGGAGGTCGGGAAGGTGGGGAATAACTCGCCGTCGTTCATAATCCCCGTGGCCAGCAAGGAGAACAAGAGTAACATTGCGAACTTCTTTGCCAAGGCGGAAGCGAGGAAGACGGAGAAAAAGTCTGTCCCTGACGTGGCCCCCGCTACGCCCGAGGTGAGGCGGGAGAAAGGGGGTGGCGGCAGCGAGGGCGATGATGACTGGGACGTGATAAAGAAGGAAGAGCTCGAGGATACCTTCCCGGCCACGAAGCGGATGGCCTCTCCGGAGAGCTCCACCGCCGTCGAGACCCCCAGTAAGACGCCCGCCACCACGTCCCCGAGGAAGGCAGCCAAGTTGAGCACCGCGGCGTCCCCGAGGAAGACCACCAAATTAAGCGCCACGAGCAACGGGACGAAGATGCCACTAAGGCAGAACCAGGAGGGCAGCCAGAAAATCACAAACTTCTTCGCGAAAACGACATGAGGACTATCTGTTTATGACGGCGTTTTTTTTTTGTTTCATTGGATGACTAGGGTTAATAGGCGAAGGGCGGGGTGTTCATATCTTTTTTTTTCTTTTTTTTTTCTTTTACATCTCAATACCATCCCAGGAACCACAGGGCTAGCTTTTTTATCTCAAAAGAAACTTTGATTGATATATACAACGCAAAAACTGGCAGCTTTATATGCCTGCAGAGAAGAAAGTAATATGTACAGATGAACCCTGTTTCCAGCGAAATTGTACGTATTGGAGGGGGAAACCATAACAGCAGGAAAAGGAAGGAAAGGCGCGGGGGAGGGGATCAAGTGGTTCTTTTCTTCAAGCTGATAGCATGCGTCAAGCTTTACTCTTCACCCTCGTCCGCAACCGGCGGCTCGCTTCGAACCGGGTCCTCCTCCGCTGGCGGCTCCGCAACCGGTGGCTCATTTCGGACTGGGCCCTCCTCCGCCGGCGGCTCTTGTTCGGCCGGAGGCTCCTGTTCGGCCGGCGGCGCCTCTCCAGCGGGAGCATTCTCAAGTGCGAGAATCTTGTCCGCCGCGTGCTCCGCGATAATTACAATCATGGCCGAGGGGTTACCCGTCATCATGCCGGGCATGATGGAGCCGTCAACGACGAACAGGTTGTCCATACCGTAGACCTTGGTGTTGGTGTCCACCACGGCCGACCCGCCCTCACGGCCATCGTCCTCACCAATCTTGTTGGTCCCCAGCCAGTGGTTGGAGCGGCGGCTGACGCTGACAATCATCTATGGTGTCCCAGGTTAGAGCTCCAGTCAAGCGGGAGAAGAAAAAAAAGGGGGGGGGGACACAGCGCGAGGACGGTGGTGATTTGGGCTTACATTGTCAACGTATTCCTCGGAGGTGACGTTATCAGCGGGCGAGAGGAACTTCAGGTTGGGAACATCAGCGAGGGCCTGTCGGATGTTTTCGAGACCCTGGATGAGGGCCTCGCGGTCACCCTTATCGCCCCTGAGGTAGGGAAGAGTGGCCACCCGGGTCGTAAGCGCCGGCGTGATAGCCATGCGGCCACGGGACACGACTCCACGGCCGAGGTACTGGCTCATGGTAATGGTGTCTGTAGTGGAAACCCTCACGTTAGTCAAATTTCACAGCGCCTCCTCGGACCTCTTTGGTCTTATCTCTACGTTCAGAAGAGGGACAGGAACTTACGGTTTCCGAAGAAGTCCAAGCTGCCTTCCATGCGGCTAGTCCACTGGAGCTGGCGGGTAGTCCCATCGCTGACGGTGATGTCGTCCCAGATCATGGGACCGATGTTGGGAGCGGCCGCCGCGAGGATACCAGACCTGTCCTCGAGATACATCTTCTTGTCCGCCTCGATGGGATCCCACCAGGCCTCGGTGTAGTTGTACTGGAAAACGTCGGGATGCTCGACCACGACGTCGGTGTTGAGGTGGTCCATGAGGTTCTCGCCGACGGGGAGCTCGATCCAGTCGCTGTCGGCAAGGAAAGTCTCACCGTCCAGGGCAGAGTTGGCCACGATCGTGAGCTGGTCAGCGGGGCCGATTCCGCTCCTCATGAGAAGCTTGGCCGAGCCGAAAGTTCCGGCGGAGACGACGACCCTGCCGTTCTCCGCCAGCTTGATGGTGCCGGAGTGGCCGGTGGCGGCCGCGCACTGCAGCTCAACCCCGGTGACGCGGCTGCCCTCGCGGATGAGACGCCTGACCGAGGTGTCGGTCCAGAGGCTGAAGTTCTCCCTCCGGCTGGCGGTGACAAGGTAGGTGGCCAGGGGGCCGCCTCGCTCGGCATTCGAGAACATGAAGGTTGTGTGCCCGAAGGTGCGGTTCTTCTGGTCGTTGCTGGCGTTGGGGTTGTCCAAGTAAGTCCATCCGGCCTCGTTAAGACCCGCCTCAAGCACATCGTAGCCCTCGCGCTGGTAGAGGATTCCGTCCCTGGAGGGGATGGTCGTGCCGGGGATGCGGGAGAAGACGCGCCTGGTGGCGGCGGCGACGTCGTCATTCTTCCAGCCAGCGGGGAAGTTGTCGTCCCAGTCAAGGGGGTGGGGCTATAGACGGAAGTTCTCTTAGTACCTATACCAGAAATTGGGGACCACGAGATGGGACGGCGCTGGAGAAGAAGACTTACCTTCCACCAGAGACCAGCGTTGACGGCGGTTCCTCCACCGAGAACGCACCCGGCGATCTGATCCATGTCGGTGCAGACGATGCCGGTGGAGTCGTGCCAGATCTGGTTGCAGAGGCCGGGGACGTCGAACCGAGTGAGGGCCTCGCCCTCGAGCCACTCGGGCTTCAGCGTACCTCCCCACCTGGCGGTGGATCGGACGCCCTTCTCGATGAGGAGGACCTTGTGGCCGGCCTCGGACAGGCGGTCAGCGACGGGGATGCCACCGGCACCGGCACCGATGACGACGTAGTCGAAGGTGTCGTCCTCGCCGACGGCCGTGCATTTGAGGCCCTCGGGCACATCCGGGACCTCAGACTCAACGGGCTCTTCGGGGGTCTCGGTCTCAACTGGTTCTTCTGGGGTGTCAGTTCCACTGGGCTCTTCTGTGCTTTCAGTCTCGGAAGGCTCTTCCGAGCTTTGGGTCTCAGTGGGCTCTTCCGTGCTTTCAGTCTCAGTGGGCTCTTCTGGGGCTTCGGTCTCAGTGGGCTGCTCAGTCTCAGTAGCCTGAGTTGGCACACCGATTTCAAGGTCTACTTCAGGGGTAGAAGTTGCAGAAGGGGCTCCGGCTTCGGAGGTATCTTCGGGGCCTTCTGGCTCTGACGTCTCAGAGGGCTCTTCTTGCTCCGAGGTCGTAGAGGGGACCCAGGGCTCTGGCCAAAATGTGGGAGTAGGTCGGAGAGGGCGGGAGGTCCGGGGGGACTCTTCCGACACTGTCGTCTCAGAGGGCTCTTCCGGCTCTGACGTCTCAGAGGGCTCCTCTGGCTCCAAAGTCTGGGAGGTCTCTGAAGCCTCGGGGGGCTCAGACCGGGTGCGGGTGCGGGTGCGGGTGGGGGTAGGACGTGGTGGCAGGGATGGCCTCCGGGTGCTTGACCTCCGGGTGCTTGGAGAATCCTCCTCATCCTCATCTTCTTCGTCCCAGAAGCCATCCCAGAAGTCATCCCAGAAGTCACCCCAGGAATCATCCTCATCCTCGTCATCCTCATCCCAGGGATCATCGGGCCAACTTGGGAAACCAAATCCAGGTCCGTCGTCTCCCGGGCGGGGGCGGCGTTGTCGGGATTGTAGCGATAGGCGAGACGGAGATAAAGACTTTGACTCACCTTCGCCACCGGTCTCCTCAGGTGCCTCCGTCGGGGTAGGTTCCTCCTCTACCGGTTCCTCTGTCGCGGTAGGTTCGGTTGCGGGTTCTGTCTCTGCGGGGGGTTCGACCGGCTCGCTACCGCATCCAGCGACGGTCTTCGTCGCCAGGGCGGCCCACTCGTCGTAGGAAGGGTTCGCGGCGCCGCCGTCTAGGGGAACGCCCCACTGTCCAAATCCATCGTCATGGAATCCAAAAGTGATGTCCTTGGGGCAGCCGGAGTTCTGGGGGGCCTCGCTGCCCTGAGCTCGGCCGCCGACGAGGAAGCCGCCGGAGGTGGAGACGCCGCCGGTGATACCGTTGTGGTCCCAGGCGAAGCAGCCCTGGCAGCGGTAAAGGATTTCATAGCCCGTGTCGTCGACCTTGGAGCTGATTTGGGTCAGGGTGGCGTTTCCAGCGTATTCCATGGGCATGGAGTAGCCGTCGGCGTATCTGAAAGAGGTGAGGACTTGGTCCTCGTGGGGCCAGACGACGAGGAGCAGGGACTGGGTCATCTGGCCTGACTGGCCGTGGGAGAAGCCGCACCAGCCCTTCTTGTCCGACGCGCTGCTGGCACATCTCTGGGAGAGGGAGGTCTCGGTTAGTCACTCGGCTCTCAATAGCTTGGGATTGGGATATTCTCCCAGCAGATCCCACAGCACTCGAGCAGTATCCCTCCCGAACCAGACGTCGGTGGAGTACAGACGAGCTCAGAATAGGGAATGGTATCATTCAGGGGCAACCCGATCTTGAATTCCAAGCCCCTGACGACAGAAGATCCCACATACCAAGCGGCCGATATATTCATCGGCGTCCGTCTCGAGGGCGGTCTCAGGTACTACGATACCAAAGGTATACTCCGCACCCACACCCTGCGTCCAGGATACAAACTCGATGCCAGTGTCTTCATCTTTGTACAGATCCTGGGCAAAGGCTAGAGAGGCTATCCAGGTCCGGCATGGTCAGCAAGGCGGCACCAGGGGGAGAGAAGTTGAGCCGAGATGTGGTTGCCAGCTCAGGAGGCAATACTCACAGAAGGACGCTGCCCCAAGGGCTGTGGCGAGAGTTCGCGGAACCAGCATTGTGTCCTATCGGTGAGCGTACTAGTTCGGGATAGGAGGGACGTAGAGGACAAGGGAGGGAGGACCCAAGACCCGGAGAAGGGGGCGGGAGAGCTGGGTTTAATATGAGTTTGCACGGCCGCGGCCATTGGCAGCGGAAGGGCGGCTACAGGGGTCCGAAGGCACGAAGGGACGACCCGGGCATTTCTTTTTTCATTGTCGTCCGGCTCGTGTCTGTGGAAGAGAGAGGTTAATTAGGCTCGTCCATGGTTGCTCGTTTAGGCCTCGGGACGGGAACAATGGCCGGCGGGCGGTCATTTGGAGAATAATATGAAGGTCAAGATGAGAGGTGCAATATGGATGTAGATCTGAAGCGAGCTCCGGAAAAGGGGGGGAGGGGAGAGGGTTCCCTGCTGCAGGAACATGACCGGTAGGATGGGCCCGAGTGGCTCGCCAGATTGAAATGTGGGGGAGCTTAGACGAGGTTGATATTGGGTTCTTTCTACCCCGTGCAAGCGAGTACATGGCATTTCAAATAGCTTACGGGGCGAGGCCGGCAATGGGGGGGGGAGGGAAACACCCCGGCCGCCGAGTACGGCAAGTTAGACGTTAAGACGTTAGCTATTAGTCCGGTAGAGGGGAAGCGGGAAGCGGGAAGGAGGAAGCAAGGGGATTGAGCTGTTCTCAATGACAGGATCAGCGGCTGTCTGCGCCAGCGTCTCCCGCGGCTCTGTGTAGTCGATATGATCGCCATTGCCTCTCGAGCCTCCACAACAGAGGCCAATCTCGGGTAGAAAGTATTAAGAATTAGCACAGCTGTGCTCCGATCACAATTTCTGTGGAGGCGATGTGGGAGGTCACAAATGCGGAGCTGTGTCCGAGGTCCGGCCAAACGTATCGAATCAAGGGTAGACCAGTAGGATATACCCACATTAGATGAGGGCTATAATCAAAGTCACGGTTCATGAAATCATACAAGTAAGTGAGACGGCAATTGGGTTGGGAGAGGGAGAGGGGGAGGGGAAGGGGAGAAAAGGAGACTCGGCTCGGGTACACCGATTTGAGAAGCCGGGCAGGAAGTCAGTGTCGCCGCTGCCACAATGTGCTTCTCCACGTGGGGCCGGGCCGGGGTTGTGGGGCGAGCCAGCCTCACTAGCAATGATTAAGTGGACGGTACATTTTCCCACGCAAATATGGATCGTCAACTGCTGTATGTGTACCAAGTCTACCTCTCAATCCGCTAAGGCCATGCATTAAACAAGGAAGGAGTCTCTCTCTAGTTATTCCGTACTTGCATCTGAGACGCCGTTTCCGCCATCCTCCATATCCTTCCCCTTCCTCGACCATCAAGTCATTCGTCTCTCATACAATTCATTCGTATCTCACCTCCTCCAACCCACCAACCATTTCTCTCGCCGTCTTATCCGTTCTACAAGGCAGGGTCCAAATATCTCAGCCAGATTGACCCCAACGACAGACTGCATAGTCCCCGTTCGCCCATGATATATACTGACATTGCCGCACTCTGGTTAAATAATGCCTGTCTAAATATCGGGCACAATTAACCGTCTCGCCGATAGGCAGGTTTCGCCACAGACAGGGAGAGGGAGAGGGAGGACAAAAGACAATAGCCCGCCCGGCCTGTCTCTCTCTCTATCTCTTGTCTGATTTGATATCGATCGCCTCCCATTGGAGAGCCGAGCAGTATCAACACCCCCCCCCCCCCCCCAAATCACTCCCCCCCCAGTGAGGAGGGAAGGGAAGGAACTCGAGCTTCTCTCCCCCGCCATCCCCTCCCCTCCCCCGGCTCGGAGTTTTGCCGCCTCATCGGCTGTCGCCCTTGGCGCAGACTGCCTGCGTGTCTGCCCGCCTGCCCGTCGGGTTCGCTTCCCGTTCTGCTGCTGACCTCCTTCCTTCCCCCGCATATTCTCACAAATTGAGAGATGCAAGGCGCAGGGTCACGGTGCTGATCCTCTGACGGCTCCTGGGACCGCCCTGAGTCGCGTTAGGTGGTCTTGGCGAAGTCGATCCGGTATCCGAGGGCCATCGTTGTTGCCGATCGCCACTGGTTATACAACACAGGCAAAAGGTGTTCCCCCCAGCGATTGGTCTATACAACCAAGACGTACAACCAAGACCGTCGCCACCGTTCCCCAGAACTGTGGGGAGCGGTGCTCTACTTGTATGGGGCACGATTTCGATCACTAGTCAGCGAGCTTGCTGTCCGCTCTTCGGGATTGTCGCCGAATCAACCTCCGGACCTGGGACTTCAGGAGTTGGCTCTGCCACCTACGGGACAACCTGAGCCGACGCGGGAGAACCAGTGTACCCCCCATGACGTCTGACTTATATGATCTGCCTCGATACCCCAGCATCAATGCTCCACGGCTCGTCCCTGCCTCTCATTTTAACTAGCCTTGTCCAGGACTGGCAAATCCTGCAATCCCCCGAGGGACCCTATACCTCAGATTCCTCTATACCCCTTCCACTTGCTGTGCGCCAAAAGAGGGAACCGGACAGCTATGCTCCGCCCCCGTGCGTATCCCATGGGAGGCTCTACGCTTGCGCGCACGCGTATTCTCTCAAGGAAGAGTGCCGCGATGTATCTAAGAAATGTCGTTTGGTATCTCGTGCCCATAAGTAGAACGTAACGATACGGCCCCAAGTAGCGACACATTCTCGAGTAAACCAGTTATTATAAGTATACTAGTCCCCGAGACGAGGATTTAGGTTTGAGCATATTCTATTTCTCGACTTGTAGACTCAGACAATTATCATCTCTGATCTTGCCGATCTTATTCCCACGAAGCCATAACATAGTAAGGAAACGCCGACACCAGTCTCAGAGAAGCCATGAAGCTTCCACTCGCCCTAAACCTCGTAGCCACCGGCCTACTTTCCGGAGTCTCCGCCCACACGATCTTCCTCCAGCTCAATGTCGATGGGACCACCTATGGTAGTGTCCCCCCTCCCCTAGATCTACTTACCTCCCCTCGTCCCCGTGAGCTAATGTACGAATCGATGTCAAGACATTGGCCACGGTGTCAGAGTTCCCACGTACGATGGGGTAAGAAATCGCCCGCCCAGCTCCTTTCTTGAGATATCCGGGGATTCCCTAACAAGCGCGGGTATACAGCCTCAAACAAATGTAAACGCGGATGTGATGGCCTGCAACGGCCCACCGAACCCCACAACTCCGAGCCCGCATATCATACCCGTGAAGGCTGGGTCGGACGTGAAGGCTATCTGGCGCCACACCTTGGACTGTTCGTTTCCCCCATCCTCATCCCTCACCTGGTGTTCTCCGCCCCGCCCCCCCTTGCTAATAATATCCCCTAGCTGGTCCGGGGGACGTCATGGATCCTAGCCACAAGGGACCCGTCCTCGCGTACCTGAAGAAGGTGGATGACGCCACTAGCGACCCTGGCACCGGTGCTGGGTGGTAAGTTTCGCCCCGGGACGTGCATCCCGGATGGAAAGAAAAACAGACAAAAAGGACCATATCTGACACGATGATGTTCAGGTTCAATATCCAGAAGAAGGGCCTCGAGGGCTCTGTGTGGGCCACGGACGAGGTGATCAAGTCCGGGGGCGAGCAGGTCATCCATATCCCCGCCTGCATCGAGGACGGGCAGTATCTCCTCCGCGCCGAGATGATCGCCCTCCACGGGGCGGGGAGCCCGGGTGGGGCGCAGTTCTATGTGCGTTGATAGCCCGATCTCCTTATAAGATTATGGATCTTAGGTTACAGATTCTCGAAGGGTCAGGGCGCGCTGCCTGTGTCTGTGTGGACGCGAGCTAATCCTATGGTCAAACGCTAGATGGAGTGTGCGCAGATCGAGGTGACCGGCGGTTCGGGCTCGGCGAAGCCGGAGTTGGTTAGCATTCCGGGGGTGTATCCCGTAAGTATACCGCAGTTCGGAAATGGACCCCATGGCTAGGTTTGGACGCTGACAGAAGGGGATCCCGACAGGCGAACCACCCGGGAATCGTGGTTAATATCTACAGTGGATTATCGAACGGATACCAGACACCAGGTAATGCCGGTCCCTCGCCCTCGCCTTACAGGTTGGATTTACAAGCACTAACACTAGACCGGGGACAATAGGTTCGGCGACGCTCGAGTGTTAGATTTTGTAGAGGTAGTGGCGGGGAATACATGGCCTCGGTCTCGCATTTTGCATATCGTGCCTCTCTCTTCTCCCCCTCCTTCTCCCTTTTCTTGGGTGCTCAGGTAGATCCAGCACATGGGGGAAATGGGAATTTCCATGTACGACAGGGCGGGACTACTTCGTATATGAAGCTCGTATTGCACATACAACGGAGCAGACTCTTGTTCTCATAAGAGGAAAACGATCGCCCCCTTGGCACTAAGAGGTTGAGTCACCTGGTCATCCATGACCACTCCTCAAGATGGTAGAAACCCGGGGTTGTAAATCCGGATCGGACAGGCCGGGACGCCCGCATCGGAGCCGTCGGGCTCGGCTCCGGCGTGTAGAGGACATGTCGCGATAGGCGGAATAGTATTTTCAGCTCAATCTTGCTCGCAAGTTTTCTTCCCCCCTCTCCTCTCACAGGATGGACTAGACGTCAGAGGGGATCCTCCTTCTAGAGAGAACATTCTATACAGACAGCGGCGCCTTGGCAATCTCGCCGCACTACCGTCGAGTCCACGCGGTTACCAAGCCCATCTTTCCCGGGCGTTACGCGTGGAGGAGTACCCGGGGGGGTAGGTGGGGAGGAGCGAGATCGTGGGAGGGAGGGAGAAAAGGGTGGGGAGGGTGTTCGGAACTTGTAAGACGGCTGATGACAGCCAAGGTAGGTTTGTAGGGTATAGAAGAGGACGGGTACAAATAATATATGATGTACCCCCGTACGCAATATAACACTTGCACGGGGTTTATTGTTGAATCTGGGGTTGCGGTTTGTCAGTCAGCATTGATCAGCGCCTTCGCCTTCGCTTGTATTGGTGTTTGTACCTGTACCCGTGTTACTCCCCGTATAATAGCCGGGTGGCCAGCCCCATGAGCGACATGCTGGGAAGATTGTGACTCTATCCAAACACACTTCCATCGATACTCAATACTCGATAGTGGACCAGCACAGGTCGTGTCGTACTGCGCTTTTATACCAACAACTATATGTATTTTGAAATCCTCACCATTCATATCAATCAACATCTCACGTCTCCTACGACCCTATCTTAATTGTCCGCTTACAAGTACGTACTCCGTACTGTCGCCTTGAGCAAGTTTCCGAACACCAATTCCAATTCCAAATTTCCAAAGTGCCTTTTCTCCGTCTTCTTTCCCCCGCGCCGCCACTCTTCCGGCCCCCCTGTCAAAAGTCATTTATATTATACAAGGTCCATATTAACCGTGCAAGAAGTACCACGTCGTACCCGCCGCCCCTCTTTATACTTTCCCCCCTTCGACCTTCCTTCTCTGTCGGAACTCTTTTCATCCGCGAACGACAGCACGCCCACCAGGGATCATCTCCAAAACTTAAATTATTTCTCCATCCAAGGAAAAATACCATCCCATCATGTGTGATGCCTCCACCCTCTGCGTAATATATATCGTCCCCTTTAAGTGGACGGGGACGCGACGTCAGGTACTAACTACCCGCCCATCTCTCTGTCTCACACGAGCACACATACGCACCAATGCCGAACAATGGAGACTAGGTGATGTCCGCAACCGGCCTTATTGCCTTGGTAGATCTTGCCCCTCTGCCGAGCGCCGATCAAAAGTTCATTGGCGGAAATGAGCCCGGTTTCCCACCTGGCCCTCCTCGCCGTGTTCGAGTGTTACTGCGAGG
>ONZQ02000018.1:616971-649907 GCA_900312665.1 Cephalotrichum gorgonifer
TGGTTCGCAGGGTATATCACCTTGACCTCTTGGCGGCCTCCAAAAGATCCAACGGGGATTCTGCCCGGTCGCGCGTCGTGTGCCTGTGTTCTGTGTCTATGCCTGCTGTCGCTTATGTTAGTTAACATCGTGACGCCAACTTGGCCTCAACAAGCGAACCCCGGGGCATGGGATCCCGCTTCGATCCCTCCTCGCCACCCTTACCAAGCCTCCGTTATAAGCCGTTCATGCCGCATTCAAGACCCATGACCCCCCTCCTCCAAGGATTTGACGCATCAAGGACGGGAGTTAGGCGTAGAGTGGCATCCAGGGAAGAACGCATGGCCCTTTGCCAAGCGTGGGCGTCTACTCGGCGCCCACCCTTAATGCCTGGGGCCAAGGGCTCCCCGGCCCGCCCTATCCTTACCTTTCGGGCCCCCAATTCCCGCTCATGTCGAGCCTGACTGGTGGGCTTTGCGACCTCCCATCCCCCGTGTCCCGGTGTTATTCGCATCGCTCCATGCCGGTAATTACGCATGCGCGCCGTCTCGGCCGTTTCCCCTTGCCGTATATCCCCTCCATCCCGTAGTGATATAAGAAGGACCCTGTCAACCTCGGCCGGTAACTACCGGTCCTTCTTAAGCCCAAATATCGCAGAGTCCGCACCCAACCTCACGACGGTATTCTGTGATTACTACCTATTCCTCTTACCGCCTCAGATCCGCCGTTTTCAGAGTCACTTACACACCCACCGTACCCTGAAACTTAAACGTGCCTACTCTTCTAAGATGAAGTCCTTCCTCGGCGTCGCGGCTGCCCTGACCCTCCTTGCAGGAGAGGCATCCGCCCACTATATCTTCCAGCAGATCTCCGTCGCGGGGAAGCAGTATGGCATCTTCGAGGGTGTCCGGAAGCACACGAACGGAAACTCCCCTGTCATAGGTAAGATAGCAAGCACTACCATTCCGGGAGGAGATAGGGACTCGAACCGGAGGATCATGACGGGCTGGAGGTGGAGTGAGTGGAGGGGCATTGCGGAATCCGCAAATGGGCAGGAAACCCGGTTGCGGGGGGAGGGGACGGGTTGAGAGGTCTCCTCTCTTCTTGTCCGCTGGTTCCTCCTAGGATGTCATATGCGTGGCGGTTTGCGGATACGGCCGTACTAATGGTCTACGGCCCCCCCGAGAATCATTTACTCACGTATCTGCTCCTAGACCTATCGTCCTCTGACCTCGCCTGCAACAAGGGCGCCATCGCCAGCACGGACACCATCGTCCTGGACGCAAAGGCTGGCGACGAGATCGTCTTCTCGCTCGATACCGTGAGTGGACCCCAAGCCAAGCCACCATCTACCCCCAAGCAACTCAGTTCTGATATCTTTGTCTTCAGGCCGTGTACCACCAAGGACCCCTCTCGATGTAAGAAGGGCACAGGACTCAACGAGACCCCAAGATCGCCTTGGTGTGCTGACGAAGACAATCTAGTCACATGTCGAGGGCCCCCGGCTCGGTGCAGGGCTATGACGGTTCGGACGGCTGGCGGAAGCTTTACGACATTGGTACGGGCATATCTACTCCTAGGTCGACGAGCAGAATGGGATGTTATGGGGTAGAAGAGAGATCGCTAACCTCAGGCTCACAGGTCCTTCGTTCACGGGTGGCCAGGCAACGTGGCCTTTGAGCCGTAAGACAGTCCAGACCCAGTTCACCCCCGGACCTCCAGAGACATATGTGTATGTGTACTTACCACACCGTGAACAGAGAAGTACTCGTGGAAGCTCCCAACCTGTCTCCCTGACGGCGAGTACCTGCTGCGGATTCAGAACCTCGGCATCCACAACCCCTACCCTGCTGGTATCCCTCAGGTTCGCATCTTCCCCCCTGACCTCTGATCGCATCCTGCCCACGTCCCGTGGATAGCGTGTACTGACAACGGCCGAAATAGTTCTATATTAGCTGTGCACAGCTTAAAATCACTGGCGGCTCGGGCTCCGCCGACTCGTGGGAGCAGCCGCTCCAGATCCCCGGCGTCTTCAAGGAGAGCGACCCCGGTTACACGGCCAACGTGAGTTTTGTTTTCCCTTATCGAATTTCTTTACCTTTCGTCCAGGAGAAGGGGGGGTGAAGTATGTGTGTGCTAACGATTGCGGGGATAGATCTACGATCCAAACTTCAAGTCGTACGTGGTTCCCGGAGGCGAGGTTGTAAGTTATTCTCTCCAGCCCACTGTCACCGTTGGCGGTTTTCCTCCTCTTTTTGGGGAGTTATCTTTTTGTATGATGTGGTTTACTGACGGATTTTCGTGTCCTATAGATGGGTTGCTAGATTCCGACGACCACTTTATACGAAGAGGTTCATGGGCAATAGGAGGGCCGAGGCTGGAAGTTGGACGGGGATGTCCAGCTGGGTCCGCCCTCGACCTGGCAGATTAGATCTTTTTTCTCTTCAGAGTTGTACATATATATATATATATCACCCATTCTTGAAAGGAGAAGAGAGTACGCCCACTTTCCACATCTGAATATGATGTAGTCTATTATGTGAAAGGAACACAGTCGCAGGCTATTGCTGGTATCTCGTAGCCTGAAAACTGCCTTTTCGTTTCTGTATCGTGTCAGCCGCCCGATGTATAATTCGTCCAAAAAGCGAGACCCAGGGCGCCGTCATCATCGTGCTTTGGTTACACAACCGGCCCCTTCGAGCATCATCATAGGGCGGGCGGGATAGAGAGGACTTAGCTTTCACTCCGTTCCAGCCCCCTTTCTCCCGTGATGATTCTCCTCTGTGCAACTTCCGACCAAGGCCTGCAGGGACAGCGAGAGAGCACTTTCTGGTTCCGGTGTGGGAAGGTGAGTTGTCCCGGTGTATGGGGATTGGCCTGGAAGGACGGCGTAGAGAAGATGGTGTGTATGACATGGTGTGGGCGAGAGATATTCGATAAATCGATATTCCTGGAATAGATAATTGGAATTTTACTAACCTCTCTATATCTCTATCTCTGCGTGACCCGGCCCATGGAGTTGTCACGAAATTGTGAAGACTCTCGATAAATCGATATTACTAGAATAAGGAACTGTACAGTTAGTTACTGATATCTGCCCATTAATATTTCTATCTCTACCTTTATATCCGCTCCTACCTTCATCCTCACGCCCATTGCCAATTGAAGCCCATCCCCTTTCTTGTCAAGGTGTCACTCCTCGTCACTCCAGAATCCAGAATCAACGCCGCGGTTCCAGTTGCGGCCGCCGCACCCCTCAACTGGAAACCTGCGTGTAACCTCGACCTGTACCTCCACGAATACAGCCATAGAGAGCCACGGCCACCACACCTCCCAGTACATACGGACGGACGGCCGTCTCTGCGCCCCGCTCTGGCTCGTTCCACATCATGATGCCACCACCCTCTGCGACTCGACGAGGACTGTCAACGGAGCCGACATTCCAGACGATGCCATTCTGGCGCATGGTCTTGATGGATCGACGGCTTTCTAAGGGACGTACAAAGAACCGAGTCACTCGCTCCGGATGGTCACTTCTCCCTCGAGTTTCTCCTTTGTCCGACCCCAGACGACGGGAAGAACAGGCGTAGCACTCGAGTCATCCCAAGCTTCGTGGTGTGCACATGCAGGAGACCAGGCCACACGGTCGACGCTGCTAGCCTGGCGGTGTCTCCGCTGCTGTACTTGTGCTCTCTCGACTGTGCTGCCACACGCTGCAAAGGATTGGACTTCATCCTCCGACAACAAATGGGGCTGGACAGAAAATATGACCTCTTGCCGACATTGCCCGGAAGCTCTCCCTCGCGTTGACCTGCCTTACCCCCCCCCCCCCCTTTTTTCTCTCCCCCACGGCGAATGACGAGGTGCCGGCGTGGGCCTATCGAAAGACGGGTGGTGCTCGCGACCGTCCAATGCCACATGTCCGTCCACTTCGTGTGATCTCACCCCCACAGCGTGATCTCGCCATGCATACAGGCGACTCCGGATTTCCCCCGCCGTGGGCCCATTGGATGCCCGCCAGCATATTCCCAACACGGCTAACACACCTTTCCCCGAAGGCGTCCAGCAAATAATCCCCCGCAGCGAATGCCGCTGGTGCGCGGCCCAGTGAACCCTTCTCGTCCCATCGCTTCTCCACAGCCCCGGCGAATACTGCTCCTCTGCAGTCCACCTGCAGAGAGTATGCAGCGAGGATGCATAGGGAGGTGTGCAGATTACATCCATTCATTGTCCGCCCGTCCAACTTTTACCCTTGTCCGCCCTGTCTTTCGCCCGCCGTAGCGTTCGCCTGCATTACAGTCGAATGCTTCCATCCAATGGATCTATCCAATGGATTGCGATATCGCCCCGTCAGATCATTCCGCGAGTGTGTTCGCGACTCACTTCCTGCGGCTGTAAGGCTCAGCCTATGTGCCCCTTTCCTCTTCTTATATTTATCTTCCAAGGTCGACGCTGAGTGGGCGTTTAACGTTTGTGTCGTCCCCACAGCGCTTTATCCCATCGCACTTACTCCTTCATTTTCTTTGCTCTCTCCCTTTTCTGCCCCACCACTGTCCGCACCTTTCCCTCTCTGATGTGTAGCTGAGCTTCGGCGCACTTAGTACACGCCATGGAGCGGCCGACCTTTCGCAGTGCCACAGTGGAGGAATGCGATGAGCGTGAGAACGGCGCTCCTGGTGGGACCGCCCTACCATACATAGAGGGCGACATGGATGGCGCCTCTCGAATGAACCAAGACCACCAACAGCCTCACGCATGCGAGCCCCGGAACTTCCCACAGACATTCCCTGTCCAGATCCAACCAGTCAATCAATACCCGGCCGAGGCGTATCACCCCCTGCATCCCTCACATGGCGAAGTTGAGAAACAGCCTCCTCCACCCCAGATGGCAGACCCACCACCACCACCACCACCAGCTGCGCCCACACCGCCGCTAGACCCTCCCCGGCCTAAGAAGTCCAAGGCAAAGACGGGGTCTTCTTCCCGCCGCCGGAACAAAGACCGCCCCGAGTACTACGGCGTCCGGGGCGCAACCGCCGCCGTAGTCGCGCCCTCGGGGGCCGCCGCCCCTCTTCCGACGGAGCCCGTAAATGCGGGGCCGCTACCCCGGTCCTCGAACGCTCGAATGTCTCGGAGACCCACTACCGACTGGTACGTCAACCGAGACCCACCTGCCGACTCGCCCGATTCGATGCCGCGGCGCACTGCCGCTAGCTCTCATCCCCACCGGGCTAGGGCCGACGCCCGTGATACCACGCCTCCACCCCAGGGTGTTCCGCCCGTATCAAATGCTTTCCACAATGACAATGCTGCGCAGGGGCATGGCCAACAGCCTCCCACACATCACCAGTCACCCATCTACCACCAACCTCCCACACAACACCAGTCTCCGGCACATCATCAGTCTCCAGCATATCCTCAGTCTCCCACGAATCACCAGCCCCCTACGTATCATCAATCTCCCTCACATCAGCAATCCCCTATACATCACTCTCCCACTCCTTATCGACATGACCACAGCAATAGCTGGGACACTGCCGATGCCAATAACCGTGGCCCCGAGCCGCCTCAATCCGCCACCGACGCATCTCCATACCCTCCCTACCCTCCTACCCAGCCGAACAACCATGGTATCATTGTGATATCCCAACGCGAGGATCCTCCTAGCGCTGCCCCAGGTCGGGCGGAAGAAGACTATTTCCAGCCTCCACATCCGCCGCCTCCGCCAGCTCAGGGCAATCCTCATAGAATCTTTACCCTCACATCCAATGCCAACAACCCTCCTCCTCCTCCGCCAGCGCAGAACAATCCTCATCGAATCTTTACCCTCTCGTCCAATGGCAACAGGCCGGCCGCCCCGCCCAACGAAGAGTTCCATCACTCCGACTTCCAAAGGGAGCCGCCAGCTAACGATGAGCGTCGCCCTCCCCCGCCTACCAGTCAACGACCTGTACCACAGCATGACAGCCGATTCGATGTACAACATCAGATGCCCGGCAGGCAGTCGGCACGTGCCACCCACGCGCCACCGGCCCAGCCACGCACCGGTTATGGCAGAGCGCGTGATCCTCCGCTCCGCGACTCACCGCCGTACGAAACTCCTAACCTTCACTCGGACTTCCAGCGACTATCAGTACAAGGCGCGCCGCCTCTCGGTGACCGTAGAATGCGGCAACCACCATCCAACGCGAAGCAAAGCCAATTCCGAAGCCAAGATGTTCCCCCCCTCTCCCCTTCCCGTCCCAATGGGACCATCACCTCCTACCCTCCCTCTGACCAACCAGTCGGCCACTCGCCCCATGGTCGGCAGCAGGAGAGATATCCGGCTTCGAACGACCCTGGCCGTTACACTCCGCACCCCCAGAGGAGGCATTCCGGAGACCGGTATCCCCCCGCGCAACCTCGCCGCCTGACGGAAACGCCGGTCCCAACAGACTCGGGAGATTGGCATGATCCGCCTAGACAGCGCGCGTCGAAGACGCCTTACCCACAACAGTCGCCGCATGGCTACTCTATTCGCGGGGAAGGAAACGGCCATCAACCTCCGTCTCGAGGCCAGGTCGGCTACCTCATCACCCCTCCGCGGAACGAGCCGTCGCGGGAAATCTGGCGCCCAGGGGATCACCCCTATCCCGACGGGGAAGAAGAATTCGCGTCCGATTATCACGGGTCCACCCACACATGGGCGGACAAGC
Source organism: Cephalotrichum gorgonifer (assembly GCA_900312665.1). NCBI lineage: Eukaryota > Fungi > Ascomycota > Sordariomycetes > Microascales > Microascaceae > Cephalotrichum > Cephalotrichum gorgonifer. Next base: position 623,646 of record ONZQ02000018.1, read on the forward strand.
ACCCGGGAGGCCCTCCGACACTCCCCGAGGGCCATCCATTCCTTGACATGAAAGATATGGCCCTCGGCGTGATACTAAAGGAGTTTAGGGCGTGGCAGAACGCCGGGATGCCTGGGAGGCGCGGACCCCACCCCCGGAGACCGCCCTTCGCCTGCCCATTCGCCAAGAAGGACCCCCTCCGCTACAAGGACTGCTTCTCCGAATCTCTCCCCGGGATCCCGGACGTGAAGGAGCACATCTCCCGCTGCCACTCGATCCCCATCTACTGCCCCCGCTGCATGGAGCTCTTCGACGAAGAGGTAACCCGCGACAAGCACATCCGCTACTCCAACTGCCCCCCCGCTCAGAAGTGGTCTACCCCCGACGGCGTCACTGAGTCCCAGAAGCGCCAGCTCCGCGAGGACGTCCCTGCGCGCCTCCCCGTCGCGGACCAGTGGGCCCGTGTCTTCGCCATTGTCTTCCAGCCGCAGCAGAAGCAGCAGCGCGAGCCCCCGCAGCCCGAGTCCCCCTACGTAGACGAGAACCTCCACGAGGAGGTCGCATCCTACCGCGACTTCCTCGACACGCGCGGGCCAAGCGTACTCTCCGACACGCTCACGTTCGGCGGAAAGGCAACCTGGACCCTCCCCAACGAGGAGCGCGACCTCGCCGCCTTCCGCCGCCTCGCCCTGGAAGAGGGCGTCCGAGATCTAGTGGACCAGTGGGCCTCCCGCGGCCGCCACGAGCCGCTCCGCTCGCTATACAGCCTCGCCAGCTCGTCCAGCGCGGACAGGCAGGGTACGCCGCCGTCCATGGGTTCCTTCGCCAGCAGCGACGGGCCCCCTACTGGCCTGGGCAGGAACTACCCTCCTTCCAGCCCCGTCGAGGCCCATCACCACTGGGATCCCAACCCCAGGATCCGCGACGACGGCTGGGATGACCCGGTCGCGGGGAGCCACCGCGCGGAGCACGCCGATTTCCCTGACTCTCCGAGGTCAAAGGTGCCCATGTATCATGGCAGTTCCCGACATGGTCCGGCCGCCTACTACTGATAATTGACCTCCTCGCCCCCCGGCCCCCAACCGCCGTCTCTTTATTCCTTCTCAAGTGGTCTATTCGTTAGACCTTTTTTTTCCCATTCTCACGTGTCGATTTCATATATGACTTCTTGGTTTGTAGTTTGTGTGTTTGTGATGTATACTCCGCGTCCTTTGCCTCTCCTAATGTGTAGCTTTACGACAGCTTGAACGAACTTATGAATACTGCATTTTCTTCCTTCCACCCTCTTCTTACTATTATTCTTGTTTTTGGTTAGGGGCAATAGGGGTGGTGTTCAAGGCACAGTTGGGGTTCATGGGCTACAGCAGATTGGGGACGTCAGCCCATGTTAATCCTTCACTTCATGAGGGGGGTGGGGGGAGCTCGCTTCTCTTTCCATGTTTCTTTTTCGGATGGTCGGCTCGTGGAGAGACCGCCCCCCGCCCCCTTTTTTTTTTCCCTTGCAAAGATGCCGCTACGGACTTTCATTATTACTTTTGTGTATTTCAATTGTAAGCGCTGATACTCGGAAAAGTAAATAATGAAGAACAGCCTGTTTGGCACATCGGCATCCTTCATCCCTCCCCCAAGGCTCTACGATCAGCATGTGTGCCTACATGATTTATCACTCAGTTATGTCCGTGGACATGAAGGCTGTTCGCCCGCTTGATGAGATTAAGCTCATCCCTCCTCGCAATCCAATCAGATCCATGGGCGCGGAGAGCCTCGGTGGCATTCTGGAGGTTGAGGCCGAGGATGCGCTCGATGTACCTGGGAAGATCTGTGTTGTCGTTGTTTCCGCCCACGAGACCCCTCATTCTCGCTAGATCATGCCTGTTCGCGTATCCATGGAGGAGCACGTCGGCAGCCGAGTGATCCTGGGTGGACCAGTGTAAGCCGGCCTCGGTGGCGAGGAGGTTTCCCGCCGCGATGCCCATAGCACTCGTTCCCTTCTCCTCGGCAACGCTCATAAGCATCTGGACATCGTCGTCCGATATGTCACTGAGGCCGTACGCGGGCAGAAGTTCATCCTTAAGGTAGGCGGCCTTGTCGTTACCATCGTACGAAGTGAAGAGGGAGCCGAGGGCCTCAGTCGTGCCCCTGGAGCGCTGGAGGACGACGGGGTTGTAGTTGTTCCTAAGGGTTAGGCCTCCGCACTCGTGATCGGCAGCGGAGAGCAACTGAGTGTCGGGGTGGGAGTCGATATACTCCATGATGTACGCCAGGACCTCGTTGTACATGACGGTGTCGTGGACGTGGCCCGCGGCATCATTGCCATGTGCGGCATGGTCAATCCTGGAGGCCTCGATCATGACGAAGAAGCCTATATTCGCCAGTTAGTTCACCTGCACGCTCAAGCCGTTGCGAAGTCTGACGCACCCTTGTCGTTCCCGCTGCTGGCCTCCCTGAGGGAAGCAAGCGCAATCTTGGTCATCTCCAGAAGAGATGGCTGTTCAGAATCGTCACGATCGAGTTCGTAGGACAGGTGGTCCGAGGCAAAAAGACCGAGGAAGGGCAACGGTACAGATTCCCCGCTATCTAGAGCGGAGATCAACTCTCTCTTGTCGGAGACATAGGTATAGCCCTTCTCCTTGGCCCACTCTACGAGGTTCACATCATCATCACGGCTACCGTCCTCCGAAGGCGGGAGGAAGTGTTTGCGACCGCCGCCCATGAGAATATCAACGACAGAGCCTAACGGGTGTGAGTATCCGATTTCATGGCCTGCTATTTCGTTCTCGGAGTCACGGTGGAGGACGTGGGAAGCATAGCCTACCCCCAAGGTCAACACCGTTAGTGATACGACTTTTCCAAGTCCGGGGATGGAGCATTGGTCCGGGGGCCCAAGGGGGGGGGGGGGGGGGGTTTAGGTGGAAAATTCTCACAGGCAGGGGTAGCATGGGTGATCCTGGAGGTGACAACAAGACCGGTTTTATAGCCCTCGAGGTAGGCGGCCTCGAGGACCGAGGCCACTGGCTCACCGTCGTCGTCGACGGCAATAGCTGTACGGATATAGGTCTTGTCAGCGCGTGACCAAAGCAGCCCAGATACAACCCCGGACAAGAAAGAAGGACGAACCCCCGTTATAAGTCTTGACGCCACAGCTGAAGGCGGTCCCCGACGCGGCGGAATCCGTGATGAGGTTGTCAGACGATTGGGTGCGGACGGAACCGATAACCTTGAGGAAGGGAACCAGTTAGACAACACGAGACCCACGACGGCACTCTAGCGCATCCAGTACCAGGAGTGGGATCCAGGCATACAAGACGGTCAGCTCCAATCTGTGGGCTGTTTGGGCGATTGACCGTGCCATCGCCATTTTTGAGCGCGACATAGTCCCTGGCGAGGACCTGCGAAGCAACACCGTAACCGTCGGGGACGATGTAAATGAAGTTCCTGGTCTTGGGGCAGCATGACGAGGAGGACGCATTGGCAATGCCGGCGAGGGCGCTGACGATGGCGGCGGCCGAGAGCCTCATGATTACGTTCGAGCTTTGGGAGGTGGGAGGGAGCGTGGTTCCGGCTGGAGTGACTCGGATTCTCAAGGAGATAGTCGACTTAGAGGAGGACTATGCTAGGGGGTGCGGTTTACGTAGAGTTTGGCTAAGGTGGGACATCGGGTCGTGTTAAAATACTTTGACCCAATGCTGCCGTTGCGTTGTCCCGAGGAGGTTGGTTCATAGGACTACTCGTCCCGTCTGCTCCCCGAAGTTTTGGATGCTACGGAGTAAGTAGGTTGAACCTTCCTCCCTCCCTCATCTTGCCCACTCCTGGTTATCGGCCCATCCATCCACGTGAGCCCGGGAAGGGGAATGCATATTAAATGCTCGGTGTAATATCAATGCTGTGCGCGGTCGGGAACATGGAGAGGCCGGGAAGGAGCAAGCATGAGTGGACACGGGACAGGACGCGAACAGGAAATGGCGCTCATTAGCAGCTCAACAGCCCAATAGCGCGTGGGTTGCTACTTCTCACTCTTGTGGTCCCTTAACTTTGGATACGGAAAGGATATGCAAAAAGCGTCGATCCGGAGGTCCACGGAGTAACATGGCTGGCTGGCTACTGCATGTGGAGATGCGGGTTGACGAATTGATGCATAATGACCCGAGTCATGATCTTAGCTAGGCTGGCAGGAAGTGTTAGGACGAGCCGATACAGAAGAAGCGGATACTCTAGTCTATTCATCTAGTCAGAGGTTACAGATTAAGAATTGGTGGTTGGTGATAGCTTCAGAAACCTAGCCTATAGCCTCGCTTCATTGAATGGTATGATATGGTGTAGGGGAGTAGATTACACAATAGAGGACAAGGGGCACTAAAGTATAGAGCAGTCATAACAATTGAAAAATAATCCGCCAACTCGGGTGCACTTGTGAGACAGGCACAGGATGTCTCTAAGTTGTGATGTGGGGACGTATCAGTCCCAGACCAAGGAGACATCCTTGTGCTTTTTCGTGCGATATGGAACTTTCTGATGGAACCTCTCTGGTACTTCTGGCCTTTCACAGGGAGTAGCCCGGGCTACCAGTGATTTTTGGCTGGCAGGTGGCAGGTGGGTCCAAAGGGGTCTTGCTCTTCAATGGTTGTGTTAATTGCTCGCTTTCATTGTTCCCGATGTACCTTTGTACATTACATAACCCTTCGCTCCCCAAACTAGGCTTTCCGCCACACTTGGGGTCTTCGTTAGCCTGTGAAGGGACACTGTGTGCGCCATACTCTGTAAATTTATGGCGTTACATAATCACCAAGGTAAGATCTTGCACCAGTCCAAGTTTAGTTCCCACGCCACCCAGGCTGTCAGCCACAGGTGTTTTTCCGCCCTTCTCGCAGTGGCGCTGACATGAACCTCGTTCCATTCTCGATTCCTTGACACCCAATCGCGTCGCGGTGCACCCCAGTCTCTTCAAAACTTCACCTCCCACTAGACATTGCGCCAACCTCGTGAAGGGAGCACTCCTACCTTTTCCCAACACACCCGACTAGCCCGGCGCATCCGGAAATCGACTCTTTCTCATTGCCGCCATCTCTGCAAGCTTGCCAAGCTTGTTATTTCCATCTCTCGGACGCCACCACATAGCGACATATCCACCCCTCTTTTCGAGAAGGCCGTCGCGGCCTCGCGGTGGCGACCTGGTGAAGGGAAGCTTCTTTCTATTTCAGTGGAAGTGTTCGACAGTCTTCTGCGCCTGTTCGTCTCCCCCTAGGGACCCGCATACCTGAGGGCGCCCCGTATCCGCGAACTGCCCGTCGGCCGAGATTCGCATTATTAATACAACCTCGCCTAGGTTTCGAAGCACGCTCTTCGGCACCTCTCTGTCAGGTCTTCCCCTTCACGGCCTGCTTGCACCCTCCTCTCCGATAGAGGCAGTTTCCGGGACCTTCGTCCATCGACAACCGGACCAGCCACGATGGCGGACTACGACGATAGCTACGACTACGATGATTACGAGGACACCAACATCACGCCCGAGGACTGCTGGGCCGTGATAGCATCCTTCTTCGACCACAAAGGACTTGCCTCTCAGCAAGTCGATTCATTCAATGAATTCACCACTTCGAGCGTGCAGCACCTCGTCAACGAGTACTCGCACATAACCCTCGACCAGCCCTCACCCCCCAGCAACGATGGCCGAACCTACGCCCTCCGGCGGTACGAAGTCAACTTTGGCAAAGTCATGGTGTCCCGCCCATCCATAACAGAGTCTGACGGCCGCGAGTCCGTCCTCCTCCCGTACGAGTGCCGCGACCGCAACCTGACGTACGCAAGTCCGCTGTACATTCGCATCACGAAGAAGATCACCCTGGCCGTGGAAGAGCCGATACCCCTCCACGAGATGGACGAGGAGCAGCGCGAAACCTACGCTAGGACTCAGGTAGAGCCCACCGAGATCCATTGGGAGGACGAGGATGTCGACCCCGAGCAGGAGGACGACAAGGACGATTCCAAGCATATCCAGTTCGTTGGGCGATTGCCTGTCATGGTCAGGTCGGATATCTGCCATCTTAAGCACGAGACCGAAGACGGGCTCTTCCTCCTCAACGAGTGCCCCTACGACCAGGGCGGCTACTTCATCATCAACGGTAGCGAAAAGGTGCTCATCGCCCAAGAGCGCTCTGCTGCCAATATCGTGCAGGTCTTCAAGAAGGCACAGCCCAGTCCTTATGCGTATACTGCTGAGATTCGCAGCGCTCTGGAGAGGGGCTCTCGCCTGATTTCCCAGCTGGCCCTCCGCCTCTACACAAAGGGTGAGAAGCGGGGTGGCGCCTCGGGCGGACCCTTCGTTCGCACTACCGTTCCTTACGTCAAGGCCGAACTGCCCGTCGCGATTGTCTTCCGCGCTCTCGGCGTGGTGTCTGACGAGGACATCCTGAACCACATCTGCTACGACCGTAACGACAGCCAGATGCTCGAGATGCTCCGGCCATGCATTGAGGAGGCCTTTGTGGTCCAGGACCGCGAAGTTGCTCTTGACCACATCGGTAAGCGTGGGCAGGGTGGTTATGTGCTCACCCGCGACAAGCGAATCCGGACGGCCAAGGAGATTCTCCAGAAGGAGACGCTCCCTCACATCTCTCAGACCGAGGGAAGCGAGACCAGGAAGGCCTTCTTCCTCGGCTATATGGTCCACAAGCTGCTCCAGTGCGCCCTCGGCCGGAGAGACGTCGATGACCGTGATCACTTTGGCAAGAAGCGACTCGATCTTGCTGGCCCACTTCTCGCCAAGCTATTCCGGAACATTATAAGGCGTATCAACTCGGAGCTTTCGGCCTACATGAAGATGTGCATCCAGCAGAACAAGAAGTTCCAGATTGTCAACGGAATCCGCTTGACGACCCTAACCAATGGTATGAAGTACTCGCTCGCCACGGGCAACTGGGGAGACCAGAAAAAGGCCATGAGCTCCACGGCGGGTGTCTCCCAGGTGCTCAACCGCTATACTTTCGCGTCCACGCTGTCCCATCTTCGCCGCACCAACACGCCAATCGGAAGGGACGGCAAGTTGGCTAAACCGCGCCAGCTGCACAACACTCACTGGGGGCTGGTCTGCCCTGCCGAAACGCCCGAAGGCCAGGCCTGTGGCCTGGTCAAGAACTTATCCCTGATGTGCTTCGTCAGCGTTGGGACGCCGTCTGACCCGATCGTCGAGTTCATGATAAACAGAGGCATGGAGGTAGTCGAGGAGTACGAGCCCCTGCGGTTCCCCAACGCGACCAAGGTGTTCGTCAACGGAGTGTGGGTTGGTATCCATCAGGACCCTAAGCACCTGGTGGGCGAGATGCTCAACACCAGGCGGGCAGCCTACTTCCCCAGTGAGGTGTCCCTGGTAAGAGACATCCGAGACAGGGAGTTCAAGATCTTCTCCGACGCCGGTCGTGTCATGCGGCCTCTGTTCGTGGTCCATCAGGAGGATAAGGAACACCTGAAGGCCACGAAGGGAAGTCTGGTCCTCACGAAGAACCAGGTTATTCAGATGTCGGAGGAGCGGGACCTGCCGCTCAACGAACGGCAGATCAAGTGGACGGACCTCGTTACTAGCGGAGCCGTCGAGTATCTTGACGCCGAGGAGGAGGAGACGGCCATGATTTGCATGACGCCGGAAGACTTGGACCAGTATCGCTTGAAGAAGGCCGGCATTGACATCCCCGTGGACGTCGGTGACGACCCCAACAAGCGACTGAAGACCAGGCTGAACCCGACCACTCACATGTATACCCACTGCGAGATCCACCCCAGCATGATTCTCGGTATTTGCGCCAGCATCATCCCCTTCCCTGATCATAACCAAGTAAGTTTACCACCTGGTCTTCGTTGTTCTCATGTCGTCTTCTTCTCTTTACCACCTCTTCCCTCTCTTCCTCTCTTTCGCTCTCACAGTACGTCGCTGTGGTCATTGCGGTCGGCTAACCAGAGTTCTACAGTCTCCCCGTAATACCTACCAATCTGCCATGGGCAAGCAAGCCATGGGCTTCTTCCTCACCAACTACTCTCGCAGGATGGACACGATGGCCAACATTCTGTATTATCCGCAGAAGCCTCTGGCTACGACACTGGCGATGGAGCATCTCAAGTTCCGCGAGCTCCCTGCCGGACAGAACGCCATTGTCGCAATCGCCTGCTACTCGGGTTACAACCAGGAAGATTCGGTTATTATGAATCAGAGCAGTATCGACCGAGGCATTTTCAGGAGTCTCTTCTTTAGGTCCTACACGGACTGCGAGAAGCGCGTGGGGATCAACCTCGTGGAGAGGTTCGAGAAGCCGTTCAGGAGCGAGACACTGCGGCTCAAACACGGTACTTATGACAAGCTGGACGACGATGGTATCGTGGCACCGGGAGTCCGTGTCTCCGGTGAGGACATTATCATCGGCAAGACGTCACCTCTGAGCGCAGAGGCACAGGAGCTTGGCCAGCGGACTACCCAGCACACCCAGAGGGACGCCTCGACTCCCCTCCGAAGTACCGAGAGCGGCATCATCGACCAGGTTGTCATGACGACGAATCAGGACGGCATGAGATACGTCAAGGTCCGTGTCAGGACCACCAAGATCCCCCAGATTGGTGACAAGTTTGCCTCTCGTCACGGGCAGAAGGGTACGATCGGACTCACGTACCGACAAGAGGACATGCCCTTCACGCGGGAGGGAATCACGCCCGACATCATCATCAACCCCCACGCCATTCCTTCTCGAATGACAATCGCCCATTTGATCGAGTGTCTCCTCAGTAAGGTGGCCACACTCAAGGGCCTGGAGGGCGATGCTACCCCGTTCACGGATGTCACCGTCGACTCGGTGTCGGCGCTCCTCCGCCAGGAGGGATACCACTCGCGTGGATTTGAGATTATGTACAACGGCCACACGGGACGGAAGTTGCGAGCTCAGGTCTTCTTCGGCCCAACTTACTACCAGAGGCTGCGCCACATGGTCGACGATAAGATTCACGCGCGCGCTCGCGGTCCCGTTCAGATCATGACTAGGCAGCCCGTGGAAGGTCGTGCTCGTGATGGTGGTCTTCGATTCGGAGAAATGGAACGTGATTGTATGATTGCGCACGGAGCGGCGTCGTTCCTGAAGGAGAGGCTGTTCGAGGTATCCGATGCATTCCGCGTGCATATTTGCGAGATCTGCGGGTTGATGACTCCTATCGCGTAAGTTGGCCTTTACCCTTCCTCGGCCGTCCCTCGGACAATCCCCCTCCCCCCAGGTTTGTATAACTGTTACTAACAAGTCTTTCCTACAGAAACCTCTCGAAGCAGTCGTTTGAGTGCCGTCCCTGCAAGAACAAGACGAAGATTGCGCAGGTCCACATCCCTTACGCGGCGAAGCTTCTCTTCCAGGAGCTTCAGTCCATGAACATCGCCGCCAGGATGTTTACGGATAGGTCTGGTGTCACTATCCGGTAAGGGGAAGAAAAAGGGGGCTAGTCTGTATCATTTATTCGAAGGGGGGGCGGGGGAGGAGGGGGAGGAACGAGAAGATCATAGGCGATGCGTTGAGTTTTACTGGGCGTTACGGTGCCGGGAGGGATATAGTCAGGGAGGGGAGGAAGGGCCATGCATCATGTTTAGACTGAAGCAAAGAAGGTTGGAGAGCAAGGGGATCGGAGAAGTACCTTACGGGCTTCCGTCTATTCGACTACGAACCCCTGTTTTGGTCCGCAATGAGATAGTCGACCTTGTTCTTTTTCCGAGGACGTGGTTGGAAATGTACCATAATACACCCCACAATAACTTCATTTGCATGTAGCGCAACCTCGTCTCGGAAGTGCCATGTTAGATGTCAATAGTGGGCGAATAATATATGCACCGGGAAGCAGCAGTATTTTTCACAATGGTGTTGCCGGGGATTCCTTGATTCCTTGATCGTGTGTGAGATGAGAATATGTTACATCCAGAAGTCTATGAATGCGTGAAGTCTACTACTATTGTACAAGGAGGAGAGAGAGGTAGTGTACAAGACGGACCCCAGGTGCCCCCCCATCACCATCTCCGTCGAGCCCAACTAGTTTAACATCCACCATGCGCACTCATACACACCCATGAGCCGCGGGCACATCCACCGGCCTATCCTTTCGTGCCTCCTCCTGCTTCGTCATTCGTCGAACTCCGGACGGTCTGCTCCTTCTTGTAGTCGGCCTCTAGAGCCCGCTGCAGGTCGAAGTCGAGCTGGCGCTCCTTCTTGACTTGGGTCTTCGCCATGTCACGAATGACGCCCTCGTGCATTGCCTGGTCTTCGTCAGTCTCATGATAATACGAACAAGTAGAAAACTCGTCCTGAGTTTTATCATATAATGTTATCTCGCGTGTTGGCGGATGAGCAATGTAAACGAGGGTTTTGTGTGAGGGCCGGACGGTGAAGTGAGAGAAGCCGGAGGGGGAGAGAAGAGAGGCGCAGGCTACTTACCGACCGCTCGGCCTCTTGCTGGAAGTGGACGAAGACCACGGTGGAGAGGGCGAAGAGGGAGGTTGCCCCGAGGGTGATCTTGGAGGCTCGGGACATGGCGGCGGGCTGGATTTCGTGGAGGGAGTGAAGCGAGTTACTTTGAGATTCGTACCTCAAAAGTCATGCCACTTGAATGAGTTCAATGGCTGCCAAACTGGATATGAGAGAGAGTTCGCGCTGCGAAAGCTATCCACAGCTGCTGCTACTGGTGGGTGGTGAATTGATTCTGCTTACATGCATAATAATCACATGTCTCATGGGCCTACTCTAATACTCGTACGATACATACCAGTAGTTTGTTACATGCATAGCGTCTGCCCCCACTCAAGGTGCTTGGGGGGGTGGGATACATTGTATTAGCTCATCATTCAACCTCGAAACTGGGAACAGCTGCACAACACCAAGCACGTACCCGGAGACCACGAGACCTCTCCCCCTGGAATCAAACCAACCATCAACTTCGAAACCGCGCGCCCGATAATACCATTCGAGACGACCCGCTAGTCCTCCTAGCCGAACCTCAACCCTCCTAATACCGAACGAAATCAGACACCATGGCATGTCCAACTCAGCTCCCAGAGCTGTACCATCCCCGTGATAACGACTTTCCGCCCGGGCAAACCATCCTAACGTGGTTCTCTCTGTAGTCGGCGCAACACTCCGCGGGCATCCAGACCCTTCTCGACGTGCGTACACCTCCCCCGCGAGCCTCGGTCGGCGCAAAGGCAGCCTCAGAGGGGGCGCAGGCCAGGCATAGCTAACTCGACCAACTTGTCTCCCAGGCCGAGAGGGAAGCTTCCAAAATTGTCGACAAGGGTACATATCCCACATCCCAACGCTCCGCGGAGAGACACACGCTAACCTGTCTTCGTTTTAATAGCTAAGGAGTGTACGGACCCCACTGCAGGATCAACAGCCCCCCATCCAGCTCAAGCATCCAGATACTGACGAAACGACTCCCCAGACCGCACGAAGCGCGTAAAGCAGACTAGGGAGGAGGCAAAGAAGGAGTCAGAGAACGCCCGGAAAGCCACGGAGGAGAAGTACAGGAAATATAACGGCGAGGTATGCTTTGCTACCAGTCTCCCGCCCCCCCCTCTCTCCTTAAATCCCCAGGCGACGAGCTAGCTCGAGCCACGGAATCCGTTCATACTCGCTGACACGTCTCCTTCCTAACCAGAACACCGCGTCGAACGCTACCCTCGAGAAGGAGGCACTCGAGGAGGCGGAGGGGGAGATGAAGGAGCTCAAGGCAGAAGGGGAGAAGAACACGGCCGCTGCCGCCGGCCTGCTTCTGGAGGGAATCCGTGATGCCCAGCCCACCGTACCCGTCTTCTACTAGTGAACAGGCAAGACAACTCGTTACCAGCGGGATATGGATTTCAAATGGAGTTTGTGTGTGGATGTGGTCGTACCTCATGCATAAGGTTCGGCGCGCGGTACCCACAAGTCGTTAGATTGGTAGGAACTTACACCTACGGGAGCTTCTAGCGCTGAGAGCGGATGGGCGGTTCTAGATTCTCCACCTGCTTTTCTTTTTTGCTATGCCTAGCTAGAATATTATCTTATGACGCCCCCAGTACCCTAGTTCGGCTCCAGCAACTCGGCTAGAGTAGCGAGCATCTCCCTCGTGTCCTTGTCTTCTTCCTCTGCCTCCTCATCGAGCTCCCCCAGCTGCTCCAGGATGGTAGCCTTGATCGTGTCCAGGCCCAGGCCACTCTTCCCGAGGAGCTCCACCGTTCTGGTCCTCGCCCCGTCGTCCTCGGCGATCAGCCAGGCAAGGATAAGGTCAATCGTCTGCAGCGCGAGGAGACCAGCCTCTAACCGTCGTGATAGGAGCTCCGCGCGCTGGACGTCCTCATCCTCGTCCGCAAACGTAGGGTTCGGCCGGACCTTGCTGAGCCTCGCGGCGTACTCCTCTCTCAGGCTCAGCAGCCGCGCTAGCTTCGCATAGTCCTTCTCGACGAACTTGGCCAGCGTCCGGATCCTCTCGGCCGAGCTCGCCGGCAGCAGCCTGAGCATCGACACGAAGATGCCCAGGAGGTGCTCCACCGCCTCCGCGTCGTGGCTCTTCATGAACATGGTGAAGGTGGGCTTCAGTCCGCCCGCGCTCACGAGCTGCCTGCACACCTCCTCCCCGCCCTTGGCCCCCGCCGCGGCGTGGTTGAGCAGGCGCAGCGCGCAGGGCTTGCTCGCGCCGCCCTCCTTGAGCATGATCAGGCACAGCTCCACCCCCTCGGCCTCGACGAATTTCGCCTTGCCTTCCGGCCGGTCCACGAGCGCTGTGAGGATCTCGAACAGGTTCGCCATGTACTCCTCCTCCTCCCCCGAGGTGTCCGGGTCCCGCTTCCGGTAGGCGGCCGCCAGCTGCAGCACCGTGTCGATCGCCCCCAGCCTCACTAGGCGCTCTCGGTTCTCCTGCGCCGACTGTGCAAGGATGGCCACCATCTCGGCTGCGTACTGCTTATTCTGGCTCACCTCGCTCTCGCGGCGCTGCGCCCGGTCGACGAGCCACCGGAGCAGCCTCTCATCGGCCCCGATCTTCCCCGCCACGGCCTCCCGCGAGCAGAGGTTCTCGAGGATGGACATGGCGTGGTAGACGCCCTCCCGGTCGCGCTCGTCCTTCTCGTCCAGCCGCGAGAGGTTCGAGAACAGGAGGTCGAGCAGGTCCGCCTCCATCATCGCGTCCACCAGAGCGCCCCACTGCTCGTCGTCTGCCGTGACACTGTCGTCGGTCAGCTCGTCGAGCACGTCCATCACGCCTATCGCGATGTCGGTGTTCTCATGCGCCAGTAGGCCCACGAGGCTCCCCGCGCAGCCCAGCCGCACGAGCTCGGTATAGAGCTCCGGGAACTGGGAGAGGATCGAGAGCGTCTTGATGTCCGAGTCGAGGTCGCTCTCGCTCGCCATGAAGCGCTGTGGCTCATCCTCGTGCTTCGCCCGTAGCTCGGCGTTCTTCGTGATGTGCTTCTCGAAGCTGAGCGCCGTTTTCCGCAGCCAACCCGCGTCGATCTTGTCTGCGCCGGCGTCGTTGGCGTCGTCCTTGCCTTCTAGGTAGTCGAGGATTTCGTCTTCGCGCTTCGTGATGCCGCCTCCGAAGAATCGTCCCTCCTCGTCATCTGGGGGCATTTCGGGCCCATAATCGTCGGCATCGCCGTCGCCATCCCGAGCCTCGTCCCTCTCCCGTGCGGGTGAATGCCGGCTGCCGTGCGCGTTGCTGTCTATCTTCGCCGCCTTGTAAACCTCGTCTAAAGCCCTCAGGAGGGAAGTTAGCATTCCTATCCGACAGACTCCTCGGAATTCAGGGCGGGACTCGGGATGTATACGGACTCGGATCTCGAGGTGCTTCTATCTTGCGCTTGTTGGGCTGCCCAGACGCCTGGGCGTGCTAGGAAGAGGTGTCAGTCAGTCTCGAAATGTGTGAAGGAGAGAGAGCAACACTATTAATAGCCGTGATGGCATCATGTGGAGAGGAATTTCGAGAGCTACTAACCTTGAAAATATCATCTACACTTGACATTGGCGCGTTTGGCTTTCAGTATAAGCTGTTTAAGCTATCGCAGGTTAATTTACATCCAGTCGTCGCGACACGGGCAATAAGTCGAGACAATGCACCACAGCTTCGATTGTGCAGGTAACGCGGTTACTCGTCAAAAGGGGCATTCACATTATATGCAACAGACCATTTGAAATACCCCACCCCTCCCGAATGACTCCTCTGAAGTACATGACTCCTCCAAGGTACAAGCAAGTACGAGACAAGCTAGCTACCCATCTTGTTAGACGCCAGTCATTGACACATCCCCTTTCTACTTCTTCCTACTTCCGTAACAATAACCTCCTCGGAAACTCTACTCTCATTCTCACCGTCGCGATGCCCCCAACGATCGTTCTTGTACGGCATAGTCAGGCCTTTCACAATGCCACAAATAAGTCTCTCTGTTTCCCGAGCTCGCTCGCTGTAAATGCTCCTTAACCACTAACACCCACCACAGAACTACACCCTCCATGACCCCCCGCTGACAGACGAGGGCCATGGGCAATGTACGGTCTTAAGGGAGAGCCTTAAGCAGAGGCTCGAGGGAGAGACTGACATTGCCATCGTGGTGAGTCCTCTGAAGCGGACCCTCCAGACAGCCTTGGGTTCTCTGGACTGGTTGATAGAACGCGGTATCCCCATCACGGCCGATGCTGGTTGGCAAGGTAGGCCCGTATCCTAACGGGGAACGCTCCCTTTAAACAAACGCGCCCATCTTCACACCTACCTCTACCAAATACCTGACAGCAGCCGCGCGCCTGTCGCCCGCCCCCGTGTTATAGAAACCTCAGCCAAGCCGTGTGACACTGGCAGTCCCGTGTCCAAGCTGGCTGCTGAGTTTCCCTCGGTGGACTTCTCAGGTGTTGACCCCGTCTTCCCGGACAAGACGTCCCCTGCCGGGAGCAAATACTTCCCTACCAGAGGTGCCATTATCGCAAGAGCGCAGTCTTGCTTGCGCAGCTTGTACCAGAGGCCGGAGAAATGGCTGATCGTTGTCTCCCATGGCGGGTTCTTGCGTATGGGAGTGTCGGGATGGTGGTTCTCCAACAGCGACTACAGGATCTTCGATTTCGATGGTAGCCCAGACACGGAGCTGCCCTTGAAGTTAGTGCAATGGGAGTCTACCGTGGCCGGAGGGTTGGGCCAGTCCACGACTTCTCCGGTTGAGATAGGGTCAGGACTACGGGAGGACGAGGAGGAACCCGTCAGTGCGCCCTAGTCAGGGGTACCGTCGTTCGCTCCTGGTAACCAACTGACCCTACCTTCATCGGTTGGGATAGCTAGTCATGGTGAGAGACGGGTAATCGGAATGGAAACAGCGTCAAAGCAAGCGATAGGGGCATTTACATCTATACATAGTATACATATATAAAAACATACATACCACCACCTAGGTGCTGTTAGTGGAGCCGTGACAACGCCGGTAAGTGGTCTGTGGTAGCCAGCCCTCGAAGGGCAGGCCTCATGACGCGTTATTGCTTCTTTGTCAGGAATTTCTGGAACGCCGAGTGGTCGATGACGACGTTCCCAACTGCCTGCAATCTTTTTCTGCCTCTCTTCTGCTTTTCCAGGAGTTTCTTATGTCGTGTAATGTCCGCGGCGTGTAGCTTCGCCAAAACGTCCTTGCGGAAGGGCTTTATTGTCTCCCTGGCGATGATTTTGCCCGCGGCGGTTACCTGGATCACGACCTCTGGACAGAGGAGGGTTGAAGAATAGTTAGTGATGTTGCACAAAGCTAGTCTGGCCCCTCACAGTCCGGGATATGAGGGGTCGGGGATATGAGGTGTCAGGGTCGGGTGAAGATAACCCACCGAACATTTGACGGTCAACATGCTCCTTGAACCCAGTAGCCCACTGCCGGGCGAGACGGGTGACTTGTGATACGTGGACAACTCGGCAAATGGCATCAACGGGAACTTTGTTGACAAGTAGTTGCAGTTTGACCAGCTTGCCAGGGTGCCACCCGCCATCTTCGTAGTCGAGGGTGGCGTATCCTTTCCTATCCACAGGCGAGATGTGAGTAAGCAACTAAACAGGTGTCAATAGAGAGCGATGAAGAGAGAGAACTTACGTCGCGCCCTTCAATTTCCCGAAGAAGTCGTCCACGAGCTGGGCGGATGGGAGATCGTACTTGAGAATGACCTGGGTTGTGTGGAAGAACTCAAGGTCCTTCTGGACCCCTCGATTCGCCTCACAGAGCTCAATGACTCGCCCCAGGTATTCTTCCGGAGTCGTGATGGTGACGGTGACATAGGGCTCAAATAGAGTCGCGCCCTTGAGCTTCAGCTCACCGCTGTCGGGAAAGTCGGCCGGATTCTTGATGACGATTTCGGTGCCGTCATGCCACCGGATCTTTGTTGGCACCGTAGGGTCTGTGATGACGACATTGGCACCATGCTCCTGCTTCAGGCGATCCTGAAAGACCGAGCAGTGCAGGGTCCCCAGGAAGCCCAGACGCCAGCCAGCTCCCAGTGCCTCTGAGTGATCCTTTTGCAGCGTTATGCTGCGATCGTTGAGTGCTAACCTATCAATGCTCTCCTCTAGTTTGTGGTAGTCCCCCTGGTCTACCGGGAAGGCGGCGACGAAAACCATCGGTTGAGGCTCGACGAAGCCGGGATATGGCTCCACGGAGCCCTCGCTACCTACATGGGTGAATGTGTCACCAAGCTTCGCATCTTGGAGCCGCTTCATCCCAGGGCTGAAATGTATGTATCCCACTTGTCCAGCCCGGAGAACCTTCATGGGGACCGCATTGGGATACTGTATGCCCACCTCTCCCACCGTGTAGGTCTGGTCCGTCCCCAGCGAGACGACGTGATCACCAGCCTTCACCTGGCCATCAAACACCCGTACAAGACATATTACACCCCGAAATGTGTCGTACCAGGAGTCTACCAACAGCAGCCGAAGAGGAGCCTTGATGTCGCCGACTGGGTGCGGTATTCTCTCAACGATAGTAGGGAGAAGGCTCAATACATTCTTCCCCGTCTTAGCAGAGACTAGAACAGCCGAGCTAGGGTCGAGTTCGAATGTTGACTCAATTTGGTCCAACACGCGAGGCAAATCGGCCGACGACATGTCAATCTTGTTGACGACTGGTACCAGAGCAAGATCCTGGGCGAAGGCAAGGTGGAAGTTGGACACGGTTTGCGCCTGGATCCCTTGGCTGGCGTCTACCAGCAAAAGAGCCCCGCCACAGCTGGCATACGACCTCGTCACCTCAGCTCGGAAATCCACGTGGCCAGGAGTGTCGACCAGGTGGAGGAGGTAGTCCTCGCCCTTGTAGTTGTACAGCATGCTGCATGTTTGCGCCTTGACAGTGATGCCTCGTTCCCTTTCGACGTCCAATTTATCCTACCAACAGGGGCCGGTGTGTTAGCGATCAGTGCCTGCCACATGATATGTTCATGTCCGGAAAAGAAGTGTTTATGTTGTAAGTACCAGAATTTGCTTGTTGTCCCCCGTGGCAGATATGGTTCCAGTCAACTCCAGGAGCCGGTCGCTCAGAGTGCTTTTGCCATGGTCGACATGAGCTACAATGCAGAAATTACGGTATCGCTCAATCGGGATAGCGAGAATTCGCTCCTCTAGGCCTGGTGGGCAGCTGAGCGATCGGTCGGCGTTGGTGGCTGCGTATCTACGCCATATAGGTTGTCGCGATTCGAAGGGTTGTGTCGAGCGCCAGACGGGAGACCGAAAGGGAGAGCCAAGGGAAGGTCTGGGAAGACATCTGGTACAGAAGAGCTGCCTCCATGGTACCTGGGTGGTTTGGTACCGCAGCGGAGACCAAAGGGCTCCAACGGAAGTTGGAGGGGCGATCATCTAATTTATCATGACCGCGCAACGCCGATAATGGCTTCATTGATCTTCGTACTCAGATGATGGAAGGTTTCATTCCCAATTCACGCGGAAAGGCGACGCCACGCGATGTCACGTGCATCTGGAGTGACGTATACTAACAAAAGAAACAGCCAATTCAGAACTTTAACTATACGAGAACAGTGCCGTTTCATTTGCCGCTAATGTAGTTTAGAGGTGGGCCGCCACCACCACTTCCTCTACATGGATACGACTTCCCTCGTCAGTACGACCATCGTGCTGCCTTTTTGCTTTTGTATATGTAGCACAATTCGCATTACAAGTTGATCAACCAACTCTATCTAGTAATTGCGCCATTCTGGGGCGCGTATGTAAATACGAGCTAGATGGAACTCCCCCCGCTGTAAGTGCCGACCTCATTCCCTATCTCCATCAGGGAAAGCAAGAGCTTGGGCGCTCATGAAGATACCCACTCCGTCCCTCGCTTGACAAACTTCTCGAGCAATATTCCAAGGTCTGAGAGGGCGAATCGACATACGTAGAACGCAAAAAACTCGGATGCGTGTCTAGTGCAGAGCTCAAGGCCAACCTGGGTCTTGTCCGCATGGCGCAGGCCCGGATCTTCAACTTGCCGCGCAATTTGATCTACCGTGATACATGGTGAGTATTCAGCGCCATACAAATTCAAACGAACTAGGGGAGACTTACCAATAGTCTGGGCAGCATCGAAAAGTCGAGCCAGTGATTCCATGTAGCCTGCATGGGGGCCCGAGAACTGTGCTAGACCCAGGACACGTTTCGGGGGTCGGCTGGTGGGATGTAGCGTCATCGGGAGGGACTCGAGGCTCGGTGACTCAATCTCGTTCTCACCACTCCTCCCATTTCCATTATATGATGCGGCAAGCCCCGCGTTCGAATTCTTTGCCCTGAGGCGGCGCCACGAAAACGGGGCCGCCGATTTACCAGCGACACTGGCTGACCTGGGCACGCTCGTCGGCGGCAGCTCGGGGTCTGCGCCGTTAGATGAGTCCTTGAATAGAACATTAGGGCTCTGAACCCCAACCTCGCTCCCCAGCTTCCGGCTCAAGTTGGCGGACATCTGTTCGAGAACACCTTCGAGGTTCTGCATCTCTTCCAGGACAGCATCCGCGTCAAAGGTGTCCACCTGCCCAAGTTTGAGCAGCGAAGCCGTCAGGTAATCACAGGCCGCCATTTTATCCTCCACATTTCGCAACTTCACACCCTTGACTTTCCATACATCCTGGGGTACGAAGACGCGGTTACTGATATACCCACCCCGAGGGTGAGCTATTGTCTGGTATAAGCACCTCATGAGCCAGAAGGGACGCAGCAGGAAGTCGCTAGGACAAGGCTCAAGCTCCACCGGGCCGCCACCCCAGTCCGAATGTGGTGAGCCAGGGCTGGCAACGCCATGCAACTGCCCATCAAAGAGGTATAGGCTTTCAGCAGGGTCTGGAGATAACTGGTCATCAAACGTTGCCGCTAGTGGGGTTGAGGAGGCGGAGTAAAGTGGGAGGCGGCTGCTCGAACCGAACGGATTGCTGGAAGGTGTCCCTGGAGAAACATCAGATATGTCGTCCAGATTTGATAGAGACATATTTCGACTCCTGGTGCTCCTGGCACTCCGAAGGCTGGAAGACGAGTAGTTCTTTGCTAAAAGGGAGCGTGCTAGTGGTGATTCGGAGGTGTCCAGTCCGCGGTTGTCCTCATCATCGGCCGAATGACTCCCCGGTGGACCACGGCCGTCAAGGTCTGTTGGGCTGCCCCCTGATAGACGCTCTAGAGACTCAGCTACACGGCCAGAGGACCCATCGGAGCGAGCGTCATATTCAGTCCCATCCTCTTCACGGATTGGATCACGATAGTGTAACCGACCAAGCTTGGATGTTTCAATCTTCAGATTCTTGTGGTTCTGGCCACTGATGCGTCTGCTGCGCACCCCGGGAGTTGGGCGCTGGTCGGGACCTGGGAGAAAGACATCTTCGGAATCAGATCCAGACTTGGACGCGGCTTGCTGCGTTGGCGGTGTTTCGGTATGTCGGAGATTCGCTGAACGACTCGAAAGGCCATTTCTCGAGTCCCAAATATCGTCGCGTTCCTTGGCAGTTAATGCTGAACTATTATACATGCCGAGTTCTGGGCCCGCCATCTCGCCATTCTCGTCCAAGGCGGATCGCTGACTGAAGGCAAAATCTTCTATCTCGTATCCGCGAGTCATTTCTTCGAGCAATCGCTCCTCTTCGTCCGACGACGCGTCATTGTAGAAGTACTCGGGCAGGGCAGCCTGCCTCTGTCGGTAGGTAGTCTGCTGTGCGTCCCTTTCTTGATTTAACCGCATGGTCTCCCTTTCGCTTTCTCTCACACGTTCTTTTGCCAATTCCACCTTCATTAATGCGTTTGCAACCGTCGCCGCATGCTCCTCGTCGGAATCCGCTGGTTCATACCCATCATCATAGGCGGCTTCCACAGCTGCATCTAAAGCTGCGTCAAACTCGGCCTCCGTATCGCCACTTCGAGGCCGTATATGCTTTCTCCGAATACCCAGAGACGACGTCCGAGAATGCACGGACGATGAGGCGGAGCCACCAGAGTCGGCCTTCGAGTCGAGCCATGAGTTCGTTTCCAGACTCAAACCCCGGGTATGACCTCCGTCACCGGCAGATACCGGGCCGGGGAAA
Organism: Cephalotrichum gorgonifer; assembly: GCA_900312665.1. Classification (NCBI taxonomy): domain Eukaryota; kingdom Fungi; phylum Ascomycota; class Sordariomycetes; order Microascales; family Microascaceae; genus Cephalotrichum; species Cephalotrichum gorgonifer. Next base: position 644,162 of record ONZQ02000018.1, read on the forward strand.
GAATTCCTTTGATCGCGGGCGAGGTCCGATCCGTTGTCTTCGGCAGGGTTCGGCTGTATCTGCTGGAATATAGGTTCGCTCTCGCCACGAGGTTCGTATTGCAGGGTGGGAGGGGCTGTCGGTTCGATGTTGACAATACGGTTATTCTCGTCCTGTAGGGGTGGCGGGGGTGCGCTCCTGGAGGGTTGGCTGTTGCCATTATACACGAGGCTCGTAAGGATGGCAGTCTCGATCACCGCCACATCAGCCAGATCGTCCGCGGGTTGAAGACTACCACCGGACGAAGAATGGTAGCTACCGGTTCTCGGTCTAGCAGGGAGGGCCTTGTCGTCGGTAAACTCTTCGTAGGCTAGCTGATCTAGCTCTTCTATACGGCTGGTATAAGTTTTGCGCTATGGGTGGTCAAAGATTAGCAACAATTGCTGGGTAGTCACAGCGGGCGAGTGGTGGGGCATACGATGGCCTCGAGCTTCCGCTGATCTTCTTCAGACGCCGTTTTCTGCAAGACCTGTTGCAGGAGATCACAGGCGTCGAGGTAGCACAGTCTCGCCCCTTCGAAATTGTGGGCGTTGTCGAGTTGCACTGCAGTGTTCGCTTTCTGGAGGGCTTTAGACAGCATTGCCTTCTGTGACGACTTGCTTGGTTTGCCCCGGGAGTGTGATCGGTCGCCTGCTCCTGAGCCCTGTCGCGAGCCCTGCGACCGGGCCTGGGAGTGGCTATGGCCTTGTGCCGTTGATTCAGGCGCCATCGCGACTAAGAATCAAGCCACCGCGGGGAGGGGGGTTCGACTATCGGTGGCCTCAGGTCATGTCCAGCAAGCAACCCACGATGGACGAGGAGAGCATCACCGGCCCGGCATACCGTAGGGGGTGGTCGCGAACGCGATTAGGAGGCCGCAGTGAGGTATTCGAGCCTGTCCGTACGGCGTAGGGTCTAGATGGGAAGGCTCTCTAATAAAGGGTCTCGATTAAAAGGGGGGTCAAGGAAGGCGTCGTCTCAACACTGACCAGAGCCCCTCTTGGTCCGACGCCGCCCCATTTCCATGCAAGCGCATGCCCTGGGACTAACGACTTGCATTGATCCACACGGCCCACCCACTCTGGGGTCCAAGTGTCAGTCTATCGGGCCTTGACAAGTGTGTGCACCTGTCCGCACCACTCCGGAGGGGCAGCAGCCCGTCTATTTATGTAATTACCGCCGATCAACGGGGTTTACAACTCAGCTGCCGGGGCGGCACCCGATTTATTGGCGTCTTGGCCCCCGGCATCATCACCGTCCCCTAGACTATGAGCATGTGGAGTACTATCTGCGGCCTTAGACGGGTAAAATCGGTTCTTAGGGGTTCCAACGCTGGTGCCGTTGGCCTTCTCTCTCCCGCTGTCTACCGTTGTCACATATCGACTAACATGGATGATGAAAGTTTTCAGCAGGGCTCGAGTTTCGCACAGGAGCCATGGTGGGCTGTCGTGACGCTGTTGGGCTTTGTCTTCGGTTACTCCTTTGGCGCGAGCCCTCCAGTGGTTATCGCTACGAGTGCTGTGTTGGGGCCTAATCTGGTAATTACAGTGTTGCCATTGCTTGGTTTGGTCTGAGATGAACGATAGCTATGACTTTCCGCCCACCAGGGGGACCAGCACAGCACCTCCATCTTCCCTGCTATCCAAATTGAAAGCTTTCCAGCCGGCCTTAGGGAGATCAATCGCGTCGTCATCAGCTAGGAATTTCATAAACACGCCATGGGTGACGACGACCACATTCGATCGTGGCGCCCCTTCACTCGCCCCCTCTGCATCCTTCTCAAGCGAAGCAGTAATATCCCGCAATCTCTCGCGGAATCGCTGTGCCCGCTTAGCAACCGCGACATCATCTGCAGCATACAATCCCTCCTTGACGAACCATTCGTCCCCCAGGTCCGAAAAGTTGAGATGCGGAAAGGCTTTATGCAGCTCAGCAGGTCCCGATCCAGTGTCGCAGGGAAGGTCGCTGCGTTCCTGAAGGTCGGGGTCGATAATGAGTTGAGCGCCGCCTGCGGCATCTCTGTGGAGCACTTGGGGGAATCCGACAGTGGTAGTTTGCAGCGTCCGTGTAAGTGGAGACGTGACCACGACGGCAATTGAGGCCGGGTCAGGGAAACTTTCAATTAGAGTCGATGCTTGGGCCAGGCCAGTAGCAGTGAGAGGCGGATCTCGCTGTGTAAAGTCTTTTGAGACGTTATGCTCCGACTCCGCATGGCGGACAAGGTAGATAATGGGAGCCATAGCCAGTCTTGGATGTATTGAAAAGTTAACTCTTCTCAGAGGGGTTTCGTGTCATGCCTATCGCCATGGGTTACATATGTTGACAGGGCCACTCTAATATATATATACATGGTCTTGAGGAAGGCTAACACCATTTGTCTCTAATATGACGCCATCGATTATGGCCAAACTGCCGGTTTTAAAATAAGCAATAGATCATCACATTGTGTTACAGGCTGAAGACCTGTTGAAGGTTGTTCGGCTTTTAGCACCTGGCAACATCTGCCAGGTGCCTAACCGAAAACCTATACCACTTAGGGTTCATACACAGACCCTACATCGACCCCTTTATCTAGCCACTTTCTAGCTGCAAGGCCGAGCCTCTCTTACTGCTCCTTTTTTTCTTCTCTCTATATTAAGATAATATATAATTCTGCCCCAACTATTAAGCAAATTCTTAGATAAGCTATAATATATCTTAAGATTAATCAACTATAAAATATCAAACTAGCTATAAGCTATAGATAGATATAGATCTACTAAAGATCAGAAGACTTAGATAAAATCCTAGATTAAAGAAGAGATCAATACTTCTATATAGCCCTTATAAGTCTAGATTATTGATCTATATTATCTCTTCTTAGTAATAAATATCTCTATTGTAAGAAGGGGATGACTAAGTAGTCCGTCTTGAACAAGGAGAAATGATACTTCACAATATAATAGAGATTATTCTACGATTCTAAAAGCTCTGCTATTATATTAACTTCAACTTAGGCTGTTGATCTGTAGAGTCCCTATAGCCCCTTTTCCGATATAGGGATTAGCCTTCGTGGCCTTAGGCCACTCTCCGATCCCATCACATGCAGTGATCCAGGACTGCTGAGCACCCCCTTATAATTGCCCCTCTAAGACTACTATTGGTCCTCTAGCATATAAACTTATCAGTGATAGGTAGTCCTTAGGCTATCCTCATTAAAAAACCCTAGCCTCTTGTACTGAGCATTTATAGGGAAAAAGAGTGATATCCTAGACTTCCTAGCTTAGGGAGAGAGATACTTCTCCGATCCCCCTATCTTACTGCCCCTCTATACTGTAGGCTATTGAGTTTTACTTAGATATCGTGATTAGATATATATATAGTAAGGAAAATATAGTTATCCTATAGTCACTGGGTGGTGATAGGTCTACACTTTGAAGAATTTAGGTAGTAGAGCAACTTGGGGCTGCCCTATATTCCTTTTATTCTGGTAGTAGGTCCTGTCATCTCTCTGAGTAGTACATTGATTACTGACTGCTCTAGGAATACTTAGCCTACTAGAATATAAGTTTATAATCTCTAGACTATATATCTCTATTCTTTTAACTTATATACTATAGCTTCTCTTTTTATTTCTATATATTTGAAAGTTCTTTTGATATATATCTTATTCTTCTATTTAACTATCAGTAAAATATTACTAATATAAATAATTGATAAGCTAATAAATTTATCTATTAGACTATTATCTAAATTATTAGGATTCCTAATATCCTATTTAATCTCTAGATTAGTGATCTAGGACTACTTATAACTATATCCTATCTATACTACTCTTTAAATACTTATTAATCTACCTTTATTATCTATATACTAAGCCTCCAAGATATATCTTATAAATTCTGTATCTATAATAGTAAGCTATATATTAAGATAAATTTACTCCTTTGATATCAGTGATTCTTTACTACTAATATTCCCAGATCTCTATTCCCCTAATTAGGATTATCTAAGAGATTATCTTATTTACCTAATAATATCTCTGATAGTTTACTAATAAAGTTGAAGATTATATAATAGCTTATAGCCAGCCTAATAGATATATCTCCTCCTAATAGATAATAGCTGACTAGATTCTCTTAATAAAAATTAAAAATATAATAATAAAAACTATTACTATAATTTTCTGATCTATTAGGAATAATAGTACTAAGAGTACTATATTATAAGCTTCTTTAATCTTATTATAATATAAGATAAAGATAATAGAGTAACTCTGGGATTTAATAAGAGATCACTAATAGTTCTCTGATTACTTATAATATTAGCTACTATAGCTCTCTAATCTACTACTCTATAAACAGATATATTGGGCTTTAATCCTGATATTATTTAATATATATCTAGAGGAGAGAGTAGTCTATAATAAACTTAGTAGACTATACTAGGCTATCTATAATCTTATATAATAAAGTAAGATCTTACTTATATATTACTATTCTTTCTATCTGAATTAGATAGATATTAACTGATTTATCTAGTTAAGAAAATTCCCTGCTTAGTCTATCCTATCCTATACTGACTAGTTTATACCCTTGCCCCCTTATGTTCTAAGTACTCTGAGAATCTAGTTATTAGAAATAATAAAGATATTAACTTATTCTCTAAGTTAAGAGCTTATAGACTTAGATTCTTAAGATTACTTCTAAGGAAATTGAATATATTATTTATTCTATACTGGGTCCTTAGCTTAGGGCCTAGTAGATCCAATAATAAGATCTTTACTAGGGTGATTTACTTCTGGAATATATTAGATCTATTGATAGTACTGGGATAGTATTCCCTCTATTCCCCTATAAGGAGTCTAATAATAAAGAATTTAATCTTACTATCTACTAATTGATCTCTAATATCAATAAGGCTAACCTCCCTAGAGAGCCTATAGACCTTAAAGCTATAGATAAAGAGCCTAAAATTGATTCTATGGATAGTGATAGATCTATAAATAAGAATATTAAAGGGCTAGATAAAGATATAAATATATCTAAAGATAATATCTATTTGGATATTCTCTAGCCTGAGGATAATGATAGCTTTATTATCCTAGATAATAAGGATATTAGTAGAGGCTACTTAATCTCCTTAAATAAGGATTCTAATATAAGCTATATTAATTTATCTATTAATATTCTAAGGTTATCTGGATATTATCTTAGTAATATTATATCTTATACTAGTCTATCTTATAGTTATAGTATCTCTTCTCCAGCCTGATATTCCCAATATCTTAGAAGTTACTAGAGATCCTGTAGGTAGTATTTAGAGAAGTTAACCTATTAGGACTAACTGGCCTCCAATTTATATCCTGCCCCTTAGACCTCTGATTACCCCTAGCCCCAAATATCAACTTAACAGATATCTATCTAGAGATCAGTATCTGATTACTTCTAATATAGTCTAACTAAGAATACTTATATAGTCCTTTCCTTATATAGCTCTAGCTTATACTATACCCTAGAGCTACTCTAATCTAAGGGAGCCTAAGCTCTAAACCTTAAGCTTAATAGGATCTCTACTCTATAGGCTTATAGATCTATAGTAACTAGAGCCTTATCTTATAGTACTCTCTATCTAGCTCCTCCTTTTATAAATAGAACCTTAGCAATATCTATTACAGAGTAATTAATAAGAGGAACTCTCTCCTTCCTAATCCCTATATCTTCTACTATCAGATCTGCTACTTTTTGAT